>NW_026844811.1:13492541-13860433 GCF_025583915.1 Anolis sagrei ordinatus | reverse complement strand
CTTGAGTTTCAGGTGTTTTGGAAGTCTTAATAGAAGGCTTCCAAAAGTATAAATTTCTATCCGGGTGAATTCCTTTTCAGTCGTATGATGACCAACACATCAAAGCGAGTTGCGAATGTTGTTATGATGGGAGCCTGGCCTCGGTTGGAGCAAATCCGAAGTCCTCTGTGGGGTTTAGAGTGCCAGACTCCCATAAAACCATCATGGATTTATTTCAGATGGTTTTCTTGTCCCTTCAATTTTGGAAGCCTGGTTAAGCATCGCTTCTCCTCGACCGAAAGAGAGAGAAAAGGAGCAAACATTAACCTAATAAAGGCAGGAGCTGGACCGAAAGCGGGGAAAGCAGCTCTTTTGCTTCGGAGAGGCCGAAGGAAGGGAGGGAGGGAGGGAGGAGGGAGAAATCCTGCCCTTTCATTAGAAAAATAATATATTCCGTCCAAATAAGGTAAAAATATTTGAAATGGGGCAGAAGAAGGGAGCACCGAGCCCGCTGCCGTCCTCGTCTCCCTTTCGGCCCTTTCTAGAAAAGGAGATTATCTGACCCTGTCAGCAAACCCTTTCCCATTTTTCGTAGATTTGTGGCTTGTCTTTAGGGACAAGGAAATCTCCACCAAAACAAGCATTTTCCCTCCGATCGTATCTTCCCAGCTTCTCTCCGCTTCTCTGATTTTTAATGGAATTTTGTACTCTGGAAACACGAGGGGTTCAGTCGGGATGATATCATTCTCTCTTAGAGCCATTAGTTTAGGAGTTAATTGATTCCTTGTTGGTTTTAGGAAGTGGTATGTTTTTCAGGGACTCTACGGTCACCAGGTGAAGTGGCCCTCTGCAATGTCACTGGGTTTGCTGTCGCCAGGTGAAGCCTTCTGCAATGTCATTGAGTTGGCTGTCGCTAGGTGAAGTGGCCCTCTGCAATGTCATTGAGTTGGCTGTCTCTAGGTGAAGTGGCCCTCTGCAATGTCATTGAGTTGGCTCTTGTTATGTGAAGTGACCCCCTGCTGTGTCATTGAGTTGGCTGCTGCTAGGTGAAGTGGCCCTCTGCTATGCCGTCACGTTGGCTGTCTCTACGTGAAGTAGCCCTCTGCAATGTCGTCGAGTCAGCTGCTGCTAGGTGAAGTGGCCTCCTGCTTTGTCGTTGAGCTGGGTGTTTCTAGGTAAAGTGCCCCCCTGCTATGCCATCGAGTTGGCTGTCTCTAGGTGAAGTGGCCCTCTGCTATGTCGCTGAGTTGTCTGACACTAGGTGAAGTGGCCCTCTGCTATGCTGTCGAGTTCGCTGTCTCTAGGTGGTGGCTTTCTGCAATGTCTCGAAGGAGTTGGGTGTTTCTAGGTGAAGTGACCCTCTGCTATGTCACCGAGTTGCCTTCACGAGATGAAGTGGCCCTCTGTGTTGTCACTGAGTTGGCTGTCACTAGGCGAACTATCCCACTGCAATGTCACTGGGTTGGTGGTCGCTAGGTGAAGTGGCCCTCTGAGATGTCCTTGAGTTGGCTGTTGCTAGGTTAAGTGGCCTTCTGTGATGTCACTGGGAAAGAAAGGTGATTTGTGTGTGATGGGAAGGAAGGGAAAAGCCACACTGCCATGGAGACATTGTGAGTTAGCCGGAGAAGAGAGAAAGGAAAGAAATGGGGGGGGGGGGGAGAGAGGACAAGAAAGGAAGAGGAGAAAGAAAAGGAAGGGAAGAACAGAAAGGAAAGGAGTGGGGAGGAGGAAGAAAGGAAGTGCTATTTCTATATTGGGGGGGGGGGTTCCATACTTCCTTGCCAATTCCCCTTTAACATGTACCAGAAAATTGCAGCTTGAGTGCGGATGGAGGGGATCTGTTGCATTTGGGGTTCTAGAATGGGGAAGGGCTCTCGTTTTTGGGAATGGGTGTTCTGCCCTTGGAGGCATCGCGAAGGAGAGGCTGGGCAGAGAGAGAGAGAGAGAGAGGCTCTTTAGTGGGCCTGTCAGATAAATCTCCGGCTGTTTACTTAAGTCCTCAGTGTTTCTTCAGTCTGTTTGTTTAAAAACGATCCCTGCCAAAAAGGAGGAGAAGCCGGCTTCATTGGGCCTTGGATGCCGGGCCTTGGGAGACTGCCTCTCAGGTGCATCCCCCACTCCTTCCTTCCCTCTTTAGTTCACTCCTTTCTTTTTCTTCCCTACCTCCTTCCTTCCTTCCCTTGTTAATTTTCTTCCTTTCCTACCTCTTTCCCTTTTTCCTTCCTTCCTTCCCTCCTTATTTTGCTCACTTGCTCCTCCCTTCCTCCCCTTCCCTCCATCCGTCCTTTCCTCATTTAGCTTGCTCCTTCCTTCCTTCTTTCTCCTTCCTTTTTCTTCCTTCCTGCCTTCCTTCTCCTTCTTCTCATTCCCCTTCTTCTTCTCGCTCAATCACGTTTCCTTTCCTCCCTCCATCCAATTCTCTCCACATTCAATTCCCTACTCAATTTCCCTCAGATGCACTTCTTCCTTACTCTCCTTCCTTCCTCTCATTCCTTCCTTCTCTTCCGTTTTCTTCCTTCCTTCTCCTTTCTCTTTCTTCCCTTCTCTCTTCTTCTTTTCCTTCCTTCCTTTTCCTCCCTCCCTCCCTCCTTCTCTCCTTCCTTCTCTCCTTCATTTCCCTTTTCTTCCTTCCTTCCTTCCTTCCTTCCTTCCTTCCTTCCTTCCTTCCTTCCTTCCTTCCTTCTCTCCTCCTTCCCTCCTTATTTCCCTCACTTGCTCCTTCCTTCCTGCCTTCTCCTTCCTCTTTCTTCTCTCGTTCCTTCCCTCATTTCACTCACTCACTCCTTCCTTCCTTCTCTCCTTCCTTCTTATTTCCCTTACTTGCTTCTTCCTTCCTTCCTTCTTCCTTCCTTTTCTTCCTCTTCTCCTCCCTCCTTCCCTCCCTCTCTCTTCCTTCCTTCCTTCCTTCCTTCGCTCCTTCCCTCATTATTTCACTCGCTCCTTCCTTCTTTCTCTCCTTCCCTCATTTCACTCACTCCTTCTTAACCTCCCTCCTCCACCTTTTCTTCCTCCTTCCTTCTCTCCCTTATTTCACTTGCTCACATTTTCCTTCTGTCCCTCCTCTCTTCCTTCCCTCATTTCCCTCGCTTGCTCCTTTCTTCCCTCCTCCTCCTCTTCCATCCTTCTTCCTTCCCTCATTATTTTGCTCGCTTCTTCCTTCTCTTTCTTTCCCTCGCTATTTTGCTTGCTTCTTCCCTCCCTCCTCCTCCCCTTCCTTCCTCCTCTCCTTCTTTCCCTCATCATTTTTGCTTGCCCCTTCTTTCCTGCTCTCCTTCCCTTCCTCATTTCAATCACTCCTTCCTCTTCCTGCCCTCCTCCTTCCCTTCCTCTTTCTTCCTCTCTCCTTCTTTCCTTCCTCCCTTCTTCTCTTTCTTCCCTCCTTCTTCTTCTTCTCCTTCTTCTTCCTTTCCTTTTTTCTCTCCTTCCTTCCCTCATCATTTCACTCGTTCCTCCTCCCCTCCTCCCCTCCCTCTTTCCTTCCCTCATTCCCTCCATTTACTTCTAATTCTAAAAACTGGGGAATGGTTAGGAAAGTATTTTCTTGATCCGTTTATTTTTCCCTTTTGTGTTATTTTTGTTGCATTTTTATCTGATGTTTTGACTCTAAAGTTTTCTCTTCCTAAACCATCCTCGGGATCAATTGGCCGCCTCTTTTGTGTGAGAACAATGGTATGCAAACGACACTGTATTATTTTCCAAGTGAAAATTGGGCTCACACCGGGAAGTCCCGGTCCTGCCTCATGAAACTCATTGGACCCAGTGATGCTAATGCGGAAAGGGGGAGACAATGAAGGCTTTGCCTTCCAAGACGACTTCTCAGCCTGCTCTTCTCTCCCACCCGTGATTGGGAATCGGGCCGTTATTCAAAGCCTGGGAAGGTTGTTCCCAGGAGGTAGTCGTTCCTGAATCTGTGCTTTCGATGTCGAAGCAGACATGCAGAGAATTGAACTGCGCTTGTATCTTAGATGGGAAAAGGTCCAAATGAGTAGGAATGACTCCGGGCCTCGCCCAGGTTGCTTTGGCCTGACTCTGTGCCCTTCGCCCCACCTTTGTTCTGGAATGTATCCCCGATCCTTCCCTTGAGGCTGAAAAACCTTTCCCCACCCAATCATTCCTACTCCAAACAGATACTGTTTTTGGTGCGTTCAGAGGGAAGCTGTTCTTCCCAGCCTTAGTGCCAAGGGGAGCAAAAGTCCTTGGCAAGCCCATGTCTACAAAACTTTGTAATCCCACTATCAACACCTTTTCCTTCAATGCAATACTGTCTCTTCTCCTCTTCACCTTTGCCCAGGGGCRGCTCAACCATTACGCAAAGTAAGCATTCACAGTAGAGTTGATTTTGCCCAGGGGCGCACTTGAGGCGCTCTTGGGGGAAAATAGATCTTGACTTATGCGAGTTGTAGTTACTGGGATGTATAGTTCACCTACAATYAAAGAGCATTCTGAACGCCACCAATGATGGAATTGAACTAAATATGACACACAGAACTCCCAYGACGAACAGAAAATATATATCAATGATTGGTTGGGGGGGAGGGGCAAAATACTGTTTGCTTAACGTTGAAAATTACCTAGGGCCGCCTCTGCCTTCGCCCCTCTCATTACCTGAGAGTTGAGAGGCCAACACCAAACCAAAGTCTCGCGAGAGGCATCTTCTGTTGAGCCTCCAGGCCTGGCCTCGTTCAGTTCCCAAGGAATTGCAACACCTTCTTGCATTTGCCTTCTTTTGGGTGTAGCGTTGGCACTGCCGATGCCAAGGGAACACCTCTGCCAGGTGAGGAGCATCTCTCGGGATGTCAAGGTGCGTCTGGGAGCCGAACACCTTCCTGAGCTTTTGTATACCTGTGTTGTCGCTTAGCTCGGAAATGAAGTGAAACAAACAGACCTCCGATCCTACTAATTTGGCAGAGACAGTCGTAATTAACTCTCTGTCATTCCATTAGGACTTCAACCATTTCAAAGCTCCCTGCTTGAGCAGTGATGGCATGATCATCAGCATAGATGAAGCTCTCTGTCCCTTCTGGCAGTGGCTGGTCATTCGTGTAGATGTTAAACATTGATAGAGCAAGCTGTAATAGGCAGTAAGAGCACCTAAAGCTTCCGAGAGCTTCTGTTCAACCATTTCAAAGCTTCCTGCTTGGGCAGTGATGGCAAGATCGTCAGCATAGATGAAACTCTCTGTCCCTTCTGGCAGTGGATGGTCATGTGTGTAAATGTTAAACATTGATAAGGCAAGCTGTAATAGACAGTAAGAGCACCTAAAGCTTCAGAGGGCTTCTGTACGACCATTCCAAAGTTCCCTGCTTGAGCGGTGATGGCACGATCGTCAGCATAGACGAAATTTTCTGTCCCTTCTGGCGGTGGCTGGTCATTCTTGTAAATGTTAAACATTGATAGAGCAAGCTGTAATACGCAGTAAGAGCACTGAAAGATTCAGAGGGCTTCTGGACGACCATTTCAAAGCTCCCTGCTTGAGCGGTGATGGCAGGATCATCAGCATAGGTGAAATTCTCTAACCGTTCAGCCAGGCCCAAGCATGGAGCTTTGGCTGAGAATTGCGGTATATAAGCGAAGTAAATAAATAAATAAATAAATAAATACAATTTAGGTGCTCTGGCCACTGGTGACGGATGTTAATCTTTCTGCTGAGATTAACCCGAACCCTCTTCCATTTGTCATCTCTCCCTCTGAGATACTCTTCCTACCAGTGCAGGGCCTTCTTGTGGTTGCGTCTGTGCACTGCAGTGCGAGGCTCATTTTGGGGGTCCTGGTCCCAAAAGGGGTGAATTTTCCAGATCAAACTCTGTTTGTGGTTTTTCTTTACATTCTAACTGTACTCTCAATTTGTTTCTCACACGAGAAATAAATATATTTAAATGTCCTAGTTTCACTTCCTATTCCTCCCTTTGTCCTCAGCTTATTTTAGTTGCTGCAAATTAGGTTCAAAGGGAAACAGCAGGTAATTTAGCTTTGTCTTCCTGAACCTGAGCAGACTCAGGGCCAGACGGAAGCCCAGTTTCCATCTGGGAAATGTTGGCGGGTCCCCAGTTTCTACTCTCTGGGGATAATCGGAGTTACCGCCTACAAATGAAAGCAGTGTAGGAGACACGTGGTTGTCGTGGATCATCATGTTTGAAAACAACCTTCCTGGAGGATTCTGATGAATCTGGGATCAGATTTGACCCTCATTTCAAAACTCCGACGGCCGTACTCGTTTGCATTTTCCTCCATTTGTTACGCTACCGTGACACCTGCGTGCGTCGTCTTTGGAAGGAACGGGAAATGCCGTTTCCTTGACCTATTGTTTTTTTTTACCATATGCATATTTATGCAAATATAATTGACTAACATTTCTATGATTAATCATCTGAGATTTGTTTAATCAGGTAGCATCCCTGCTTGCAGTTCTGACCGTAGTTTCTCTGTTGTATCTGCCTCGCGTTAGGGCGTTTTATATTTTCCCCAGGGATGAGCGGTGCCGGGGGGAATACCTACGTTCCTCGTTCCCAGGTCAGAAGACCATCCTAATACGAGGGTTGAATGAAAAGTAATGCCTCCACCTTCGTTACTTGGGTTCGGATGGGAATATTTTAATAAATCAAACGCAGAAATAATCCTTTAACTCCCACTATTCACTTTTCCACATAATCACCAGACAATTGGATACATTTCTTCCAACAATGAACAAGTTTTCTGAAGCCGTCACGGAAGAAGTCAACACTCTGTTTCCACAACCAGTGTCTCACAGTTCTCTCATCCTGGGTACCCATTGTGCACAGCCAGAGAGCACACAGAACCCTATCCATGATGCATCTAGAGCAAACTTTAAGTAATGATGGAGTTTCTGGTGGTTGACCTTGCATGATGGGAGTTGTAGTTCACTCACAACCAGAGAAACTGTGACCTCCACCGATGATGGACCTTGACCAAACTTGGCACCCAGAACCCGCATGACTAACTCAACCTACTGGAGGGGTTTGAGAGGACTGACTCGCCAGTGGGAGTTGTAGTTCACCCTACAGCCAGAGAGCACACTGAACCCTAGCCATGATGCATCAAGAGCAAACTTGAAGTGCTGATGGAGTTTCAGGGGTTCACCTTGCATGATGGGAGTTGTAGTTCACAACCAGAGAAACGGTGACCTGCACCGATGATGGACCTTGACCAAACTTGGCACACAGAACCCCCATGTCTGGGTACCCATTCCGATAGCCAAGCAAAGCAATAATGTGACCCACACATTCTTGTGAAATGCTGATTATGCTTGAAATTTCTCTCTGAGTGATATGACTATCATCCCGAATCAATCTCAACCTGTTGCTTGTGAAACTCGGTGGTTGCTGTCACAGGACGTCCAACTCTTTGTTTGTTACGCAAGTTAGATGTTCCCAGCTCAACATCTTTAAACTTACCCAACGACGTACAGTACTCACATCAACACAATCACCATGATCAGCTTGCATTCTCTGATGAACTTCCTTTGGGGTGACACCTTCTGCTGTCAAGAATTCAATGACTGCACATTGCTTAAGACGCATTGACAGACCATCTGCGCAGGGTTCCATATTTTGCACCTTAACAACACAACCGTTCAATGTGAAGGCTTCCTGCTGAAATGGAACTGTAGAGGAGAGTCTACTGAACAAGCCAGTACCTGCCGCATACCTGTACTGCCATATGTTGAGGTGTTACGAAGGGGGAGGCATTACTTTTCATTCAACCCTCATAAATAGAATCACAGATTGTTTGCTGTTCTGAATGGAAATAGCCTTTGGCTTGCTCACCTGTGATAAGCATGATTTGTCTCCCATTTCTAGAAGCGAAATTGGATAGGCATTTTTTTGGCAAATCCTAATCTGGTGTTTCTCAACCTGGGGGTCGCGACCACAATGGGGGTCGCAAGGGATTTCAGAGGGGTCGCGAAAGACCATCAGGAAACATATTTCAGATGGTCTGAGGAACCCCTTTGGCAGAGATGGCTGAAGATCTCTCTGCCTGTCCTTCTCTTCCTCCCACCGAAAGCCCTCTTCTTCCTCTCCGTATGTAGGTGAACTACAACTCCAAAACTCAAGATCAATGCCCACCAACCTCTTCCAGTATTTTCTATTGCTCATGGGAATTCTGTGTGCCAAGATTAGTTCAGTTTCATTGCTGGTGGAGTTCAGAACGCTCTTTGATTGTAGGTTAACTATAAATCCCAACAAAGGATGCCCCCAGGCAGTAAGAAGCCACACCTTGAAGACTGCTAGGTCACCAGGCAGAAATGCTAACCAAGGTGGGCAATTGATACATTCACACCTACCTCAAACAGACACCCTGGACATTCCTAGTTTCCAACTAATCACCTCCCAACAAAGGATTCCCCCAGGCAGTAAGATGCCACACCTTGAAAACTACTATGCCATTAAACTGCTAGGGCATTCTGTGATTCCAGCCATGAAACCCAGTGATTCCAGCCATGAAAGCCTTCGACAAGACCTCACAGCCTTTGTGGATGCCTGCCATAGATGCAGGCAAAACGTCAGGACAGAATGTTTCTGGAACATGGCCAAACGGCCCGGAAATCTCACAGCAACCCAGTGATTCCGGCCATGAAAGCCTTCGACGATATTTACGAAGGGCCTTTTAGGAATGGTGAAACAGTGCGCCGTTATTGTGGTGTTCTTACCACTTTGCCCACTCTCTCTTTGGTTCCGTTTGGGTGTGTAAACACAACACGCAGCTCCCCCGAAAGCAAGGCCTCGGCTGTCGGCCAGCCTAGCTCCAGCCTGCGGGGTTGTGTGTTTGTTAATTTGTCGAACTTGCTTTCTCTCTCTCGTAAATTAGTCACTCTTTTATTGAAGAGGAGTGGGAGCCCCACAAAGGGAGCAGGGCAAGTCCTGACGGGAGCCCCGCGAGCAAGCGACTTGAGCGAGCGGCTGGTTGTTGTGGAGTTTGTGTGTTTGCACATGAGTTTGAAGTTGATGTGTTTGCAAATGGGTTTGGAGTTGGTGTGTTTGCACATGGGTGTGGAGTTGGTATCTTTGGGCATGGGTTTGGAGCTGGTGTGTGTGCACTTGGCTTTGGAGTTGGTGTGTGTGCACTTGGGTTTGGAGTTGATGTCTTTGCACATGGGTCTGGAGTTGGTGTCTTTGGACATGGGTTTGGAGCTGGTGTGTTTGCACTTGGGTCTGGAGTTGGTGTGTTTGCACATGGGTTTGAAGTTGGTGTGTTTGCACATGGGTCTGGAGCTGGTGTGTGCGCACTTGGGTTTGGAGCTGGTGTGTTTGCACATGGGTTTGAAGTTGGAGTGTTTGCACACAGGTCTGGAGTTGGTGTGTGTGCACTTGGTTTGGAGTTGATGTGTTTGCACATGGGTCTGGAGTTGATGTCTTTGCACATGAGTTTGGAGATGGCGTGTTTGCACATGGGTTTAGAGTTGGTTTGCTTGCACATGGGTTTGGAGTTGGTGTGTGTGCACATGAGTTTGGAGTTTGTGTGTTTACACATAGGTTTGGAGTTGGTGTGTTTGCACATGGGTCTGGAATTGGTGTGTTTGCACATGGGTTAGAAATCATTATGTTATCTGGTATGCAGGATGTATGTTCATTCACTGGACCACATTTGGCACAAATACTCATACGTTCAAATTTCAATACTGGTGGGGTTGATTTTGTCATTTGGGA
This sequence comes from Anolis sagrei ordinatus, assembly GCF_025583915.1. NCBI lineage: Eukaryota > Metazoa > Chordata > Lepidosauria > Squamata > Anolidae > Anolis > Anolis sagrei. The sequence continues at coordinate 13,850,789 of NW_026844811.1, read as the reverse complement.
GTTGTAGTTGCTGGGATTTATAGTTACCTAACAAAGGAGCATTCTGAACTCTACCAATGATGGAATTGAACCAAACTTGGCACACAGAACTCCCATGACCAACAGAAAATACTGAAGAGGTTTGGGGAAAGTAGGGAAAATAGGAGAGTTGTAGTTTGCCTACATCCCAAGCGCACTATGAACCCAAACAAGGATGGATCTGGACCAAACTTGGCATGCACACCCAATATGCCCAAATTTGAATACTGGTGAGTTTTGAGGGAATTGGCCTGGACATTTTGAAGTTGTAAGTACTGGGACGTATAGTTCACCTGCAATCAGCGAGCACTCTGAACTCCACCAAAGATGGAATTGGGCCAAACTTGACACACAGAGCCCTCTTGACTGTGTCTTTGGGGGGAAATCACCTTGATTTTTGGGAGCTGTAGTTCACCTACATCCAGAGAGCACTGTGAATCCAAACACCGATGGATCTGGACTAAACTTGGCACACAGACATGATATACTGAAATTTGATTCCTGGAGGGGTTTGGGGGAAACCGGTCTTCCTTTTTGGGAGTTGTAGTTTACCCGCAACCAGAGAAATAATGATCTCTACCGAAAATGGACTTGGAGGTCTTTGGGGGGAAATCACCTTGATTTGTGGGAGTTGTAGTTCACCCACATCCAGATCCACTGTGAACCCAAACACTGATGGTTTGGGAGGAAATGACCTTCCTTTCTGGGAATTGTAGTTCACCCACAACCAGAGAAACGGTGTCCTTCACCAATGATGTACCTGGACCAAACTTGGCGCACAGAACCCCCATGACTAACTCAACCTACTAGAGTAGTTTGAGGGGACTGACTCGCCATAGTGGGAGTTGTAGTTTACCCTACATCCAGAAAAACTGTGACCTCCACCGATGATGTACCTGGACCAAACTTGGCGCACAGAACCCCCATGACTAACTCAACCTACTAGAGTAGTTTGAGGGGACTGACTCGCCATAGTGGGAGTTGTAGTTTACCCTACATCCAGAAAAACTGTGACCTCCACCGATGATGTACCTGGACCAAACTTGGCGCACAGAACCCCCATGACTAACTCAACCTACTAGAGTAGTTTGAGGGGACTGACTCGCCATAGTGGGAGTTGTAGTTTACCCTACATCCAGAAAAACTGTGACCTCCACCGATGATGTACCTGGACCAAACTTGGCGCACAGAACCCCCATGACTAACTCAATCTACTGGAGGTGTTTGAGGGGACTGACTCACTAGTGGAAGTTGTAGTTCACCCTACAACCAGAGAGCACACTGACCTACCCATGATGCATCTAGAGCAAACGTTAAGTACTGATGTTTCAGGGGGTTCATCTTGCATGAAAAACATCAGATAAACAATAGTATAGAAGATAGTGAAATCTTCTGAACACAGGCACAAGCAACTAAAAACAAACACAGCATCACGGACCAAGACCGACAGACAACACACACACGGGTATCATCAACAAGTCAGGAACGAACAACGAAAAAGCAACACTACACAGCACCACACACATTCATCCCACGTAACACAACACGACCAATAAAATTCAAGCAGCCCTACGAACCATAGGAGCACTGTGAACCCAAACACTGATGGATCTGGACCAAACTTGGCACACAGACCTGATACGCCAAAATTTGATTACTGCAGGGGTTTGCGGGGGCGGGACTGACCTTCCTTTCTGGGAGTTGTAGTTCACCCACAACCAGAGATACTGTGACCTCCACTGATGATGGACCTGGACTAGACCTGGCACACAGAACCCCCACGACTAACTCAACCTACTGGAAGGGTTTGAGGGGACTGACTCAACATAGTGGGAGTTGTAGTTTACCCTACAGCCAGAGAGCACACTGAACCCTATCCATGATGTATCTAGAGCAAACTTTAAGTACTGATGGAATTTCAAGGGCTTTACCTACATGATGGGAGTTGTAGTTCACCCCCAACCTTATGCATTTGGTACAATTAGTAGTAGTTAGATAAAGAGTAGTTAGATAAAGAGTAAAGACAGCAGGACACCATCACAAATCAGCAGAAAGCTGCGATTGGTCAGCTTTTTTGTTTTTGTTTGTTTTGTTTTTTTTCCAGTTTTTATTGAGTGAAAATGTCAAACCTTGCATCAGTCATGCAAACCAAAAAAATAATAATAATCAAATAAATAAAACACATATATTAAATTTCTAGTAGCACTAAATTCAAGTGGAAAAATATTCAGTTCTTAACAACGTAGGTGCTGAGGAGACCAAATTCAAGTAAAATCAGCGCACGCCGTCCCGTTTTAGGATTTTCTCTTTTTTTTTTCACTTTCCGCATTATTATTATTATTATCATCATCATTATCATCATTATTATTATTTTGTCTGAAAACCTATATATAGCTATATATCTATATATATAGGTATATACATATAGATATATATACACACACATAATATATATATGTGCATACATATTATATTTATATTTATATATATATATACACACATACATATTTATAAAACATTAGAAAGAGCATTGGTAGTTCAAGCATCACGTCTTTTTCTCCCGTCCCCAAACCTCCCCCCCCGTCCGGAAAAAAAAAAACACAGAAAAGGGGGGAAAAAAGTTAGAAACAACAACAAAAGAAAGAATACACATTTTCTTAAAATTCAAAAATGAGCTAGCAATGGCTTATAGTCCTAGTGTGCAATATGGATTTTACAAAAGGCTAGATTTCTTCCTCTCTCTCTCTCTTACTTTTTCTCTCTCTTTGCGTGTGAGTTCTTTTTTTTTTTTCCTTTTCTACGATCGTTTTTTCACGGGGATTTTTATTTTTTTGCTACTCCGAAATACTTTTTCTCTTCTCATACACATGACCTTTATTTATATATTTATATATATTTATATATTTAATTTTTTTTTTTGGTGGCGAAGTTCTTTTCGAACACAAAAATTGCCTTTGGGTGGGGAAGCGATAGTGGAAGAAGGGTCTAGCGCAGGTGTGGGAAGTTGTGTATTCGAAACTCGCTCCCTCTTGCCCTTGTCTCCCTTTACCTCTGAGTTGTATTCTCATTTTAACGTGCCGGTTAATTGCCGTATTCCTTCAATTCCAAGACACACTTCTTTTTCCTACAGAAACATCTTTAAAATGCTTGCTCCATCAATGTTTAACATTTACATAAACAACCAGCCACTGCCAGAAGGGACAGAGAATTTCCTCTATGCTGACGATCATGCCATCAACACTCAAGCAGAGAGCTTTGGAATTGTTGAACAAGGACTCTTGGAATCGTAAAACAGAAGCTCTCTGGAGCTTTAGGTGCTCTTACTGCCCATTACAGGGAAAACCAGCTTCCACCATCAATGTTTAACATTTGCACAAATGATCAGCCACTGCCAGAAGGGACTGAGAGTTACATCTAGGCTGACGATCATGCCATCAACACTCAAGCAAGGCGCTTTGGAATTGTTGCCACAGGAGCTTTAGCTGCTCTTACTGCCAATTACAGCTTTCTCTATCAATGTTTAACATTTGCAAGAATGAGCAGCCACTGCCAGAAGGGACAAAGTTCATCTATGCTGATGATTGTGCCATCACTGCTCAAGCAGAGAGCCTTGGAATCGTTAAACAGAAGCTCTCCAGAGCTTTAGGTGCTCTTACTGCTTATTACAGGGAAAACCAGTTTGCTCCATCAATGTTTAACATTTACACAAATGATCAGCCACTGCCAGACAGGATCAAGACTTTCATCTATGCTGATGATTATGCCATCACTGCTCAAGCAAGGAGCTTTGGAATAATTGAACAGGAGCTTTAGCTGCTCTTACTGCCTATTACAGGGAAAACCAGCTTGCTCCATCAATGATCAACATTTACACAAATGAGCAGCCACTGCCAATAGGGACCGAGAGTTTCATCTATGCTGATGATTGTGCCATCAACACTCAAGCAGAGAGCCTTGGAATTGTTAAACAGAAGCTCTCTGGAACTTTAGGTGCTCTTACTGCCTATTACAGGGAAAACCAGCTTATTCCATCAATGTTTAACATTTACACAAATGACCATCCACTGCCAGAAGGAACCGAGAGTTTCATCTAAGCATTCCTAGTAGCCAGCTTCTGGTCAAAGAAAATTTATCATAATGCCAAGTTTTTAACTTAACTGTATTCTCAATTCGCTTCTGACATGACAAATAAATAAATCTCTAAAAAACCGAGGTGCATCTTAGGATCGCAGCGAATCTTGCATATTTTTGTTGGTGGTGGCGGGACTGAAATCAGGGTGCGTCTTACAATTGAAGAAATACGGTAATACGGTTTGTAGAGATAACAGCTGCCCCATTGATGGAGTGTGGACAGTTGTCCTTTAAGTAAACGATGGCATTTCCAATCCCTATTTTGTGGCCAAAAGGTGAATATTTTCAAGCATTTCTTCTGTTCTAAGATACACTCCCCTCATATAAACATCGTTAAAAATGGAGTGTGCCTTAAGATCGCAGGAGTATCTTATATTTGTTTTGTCGGTGGTTGTTGAGCTGAAATTTGGGTGCGTCTTACAATTGAAGAAATACAGTAACCAAAAAAAGGGTATTGCTTGGGGAAGAAAGAACAACGTTCCTCACATGCCTCGTTTAGGAAAGACAGCTGTGCCTTTCTGCGAAAATAGGTCCAAGTGCCCAATGTGCTCCAAACGTTTTGAAGCCTGTCCTAAAATCACACCCTTTGCCCCCTTGTAAACATTAAGTGCTGCTTCTTCCTGAATCAGGATTCCTATTTTAGGAGAGGAAAAGGAATTCATACTGGACCGGGAAACGGAAGGAAGGATTGGTCAGTTATCGATTTGCGTGGCCTACAGTTGCCGGCTCTCGGCTGGAAGAGAAAGATGGAAAGACAGAGGAAATGGGGACTGCGAGGTTGGGATTCTAAGACGCACTGAAAATCGCAGGTGTATCCTATGTATTTTTGTTGGTGGCGGCGGTACTGACATTAGGGTGCGCCTTACAATCGAGGGTGTCTTAGCAATTGAAGAAATGCGGTGTGTCTGTTTTCAGTCCCTTTCCTTCGTGTCCTTTAGCAGCCACTGACCCCCGAAAGATCTAGTTAAGAGCTTCTATATCTTGCTGTGACAGTTGCGTTAGAGCAGTGGTTCTCAACCTGTGGTTCCCCTGATGCTTTGGCCTTCAACTCCCAGAAATACCAACAGCTGGTAAACTGGTTGGGATTTCTGGGAGTTGTAAGCCAAAACACCTGGGGACCCACAGGTTGAGAACCACTGATCTAGATCTATATAGTGACCTTAGGAGGCCCTCAGGGACCATTTAGACCAGTGGTTCTCAACCTGGGGTCACCAGATGTTTTTGGCCTACAACTCCCAGCCAGTTTACCAGCTGTTAGGATTTCTGGGAGTTGAAGGCCAAAAACATCTGGGGACCCCAGGTTGAGAACCACTGTTCTAGATCTATATAGTGACCTTAGGAGGCCCTCAAGGACCATCTAGATCTATATAATGACTTTAGGAGGCCCTCAAGGACTATCTAGATCTATATAATGACTTTAGGAGGCCCTCAAGGACTATCTAGATCTATATAGTGACCTTAGGAGGCTCTCAAGGACCATYTAGATCTATATAGTGACCTTAGGAAGCTCTCAAGGACCATCTAGATATATATAGTGASCTTAGGAGGCCCTCAAGGACCATCTAGATCGATATAGTGACCTTAGGAGGCTCTCAAGGACCATCTAGATCTATATAGTGACCTTAGRAGGCCCTCAAGGACCATCTAGATCTATATAATGACTTTAGGAGGCCCTCAAGGACTATCTAGATCTATATAGTGACCTTAGGAGGCTCTCAAGGACCATCTAGATCTATATAGTGACCTTAGGAAGCTCTCAAGGACCATCTAGATATATATAGTGACCTTAGGAGGCYCTCAAGGACCATCTAGATCGATATAGTGACCTTAGGAGGCTCTCAAGGACCATCTAGATCTATATAGTGACCTTAGGAGGCCCTCAAGGACCATCTAGATCTATATAGTGACCTTAGGAGGCTCTCAAGGACCATCTAGATCTATATAGTGACCTTAGGAGGCCCTCAAGGACCATCTAGATCAGTGGTTCTCAACCTGTGGTTCCCCTGATGTTTGGGCCTTCAACTCCTGGAAATTCCAACAGCGGTAAACTGGCTGGGATTTCTGAGAGTTGGGCCAAAACAACTGGGGACCCATAGGTTGAGAACTACTGCATTAGAGGGTCCTGGTGCCACCCAAATATTGGTTTGGGTCCCTTCTCTTACAATACAAGATGTGAGACCTCAAGATTCTGGAAGCAACGGATCTGTGGACGTTCAACAAGCCAAACACTATTGTGTTTTCTCCACTGAGCATCTACCAGGTCCCTAGTACATCCTCAATGGAGGATATACCTGAACCTATGTTGAGTTCCAGGCCACCAAACCATGGCAAAGTTGTTGCGTTGCCACTTTTATTGAGGGCAGCCTAATGGATCTTGCCTCTTGCCTCCCACAAATGTCCTGGCAAAGAGACCTTAGACCAGTGTTTGGACTTCAGATTCCTGATCATTTGAGAAGCTGGCGAGGGCTTCTGGGAGTCGGAGGGCCTGCCTTAGACTATCCAATGGAAGTAGATCTGATTGTGCTCCTTTCCAACCTCTAAAAGAGCCATCACTTTACGCATGCCCCGCCCCCCCCCCCCCAATGCCAGCCTTCCTGAGATCTGGATTTCCTAAAGTGGGGTACAACAGTCAGGGTGGAAGTTTCGGAAGAGAATGGTGCTGAAGGATACTACCGCTTCCTCGCTGTCCCTTGCCAAACCACTGCCAGGACCAAGTGCTACTCTCTCTTACTATGAGGTACTGCCTCTGGTTATCCTCCCCTTTCATTAGCAGCAAGAGGCGGAGGCCGACCTGAGCCTTTGTGTGTCTTTCTCCTCCATCAGGGATGGCTCTGTAGCCTGGAAAGCAAACAACAGGGCTTTGGGGGTCCGGGCGTGGGCTAGATCAGGGCTTCTTAAATGTGGGTCCTGACCACACATGTTCCCCCCTCTATGCTCAACGTTGGGGTTCTGATGCATTTCCTGAATGCCACCTAGTGGCTGTTTTAGGCATTGACACGAATCTGTGGCATGGTGTACTTCCGAAAACGGAAAATCAGACTGTAGAACAGTGGTTCCCAACATTTTTTTTTTATGATCAGGGGCAACTTTGACCAGGGACCATTCTCCAACATTAGTACCAAAAGGGTTTTAGTCAACTTCAGGTTCGATTTGGTTCTTTGGGGTGCGGATTCAGAAAATTGCACTGGGTAGACCACATGAGCTCTAGTTTCTGATACAGAACATATGCCATCCCGTAGGGGCCATCTGCTAGCCTACAGTAAACCATATTCAATAATCTAGAGCTGATGTGGTAGTAGTAATCTTTCTGTTTCGTTATTTGGGGTGCTGATTCATAAAACTGCATTAGATAGACTGCATCAGCTCTAGTTTCTGATACAGAACATATGCCATCCAGTAGTCAGCATCTGCTCACCCACAGAAAAACATATTCAATAATCTAGAGCTGATGTGGTGGCAGTAATACTATTTCAGTTTCATTATTTAGGGTGCTGATTCAGAACATTGCGTTGGCTAGACCACATCAGCTATAGTTTCTGATACAGAACATATGCCATCCAGTAGTCGGCATCTGCTCGCCCACAGAAAACCATATTCAATAATCTAGAGCTGATGTGGTAGTAGTACTCTTTCAGTTTGGTTATTTGGGGTGCTGATTCAGAAAATTGCATTGGATAGACCACATCAGCTCTAGTTTCTGATACAGAACATATGCCATCCAGTAGTCAGCATCTGCTCGCCCACAGAAAACCATATTCAATAGAGCTGGTGTGGTAGTAGTAATCTTGTGTGGGTAGTCATCCCCTTCCCTCCCAACATTCCCGTTGCCTCAGCACTATACGTGCGTTTCGTGAGACCAGTTGCTCTCACTGCGTGGTTTTGAGGCAACGGTGTAGTAATGATGAGGCCATGGATCAGATTTTTGTTCTTGCAGACCACTGGTGATCCACGGGCCACAGGCTGGGAACCACTGCTGTAGAGCCAGCTGATTTCTTATCAGTATATGTTTGGATTTTATGTCTCTTTTATATACCTATACACCTGGGGTCGTGAGAATATTTCTCGGACCAAGAACGGTCCTGAGTGGAAATGTTTAAGAAGCCCTGGGCTAGGTCAAAACCAAGGGGTCGTTCCCCTGCCACCCCGTGCACACTTGCCGCCACCGTTGCCACCGCAAAAGGGACTGCCCCACTCACTGCAATATAAATAAGTTCTTTGTTTTTTTTCAAAAGAGGATGATAATTATTATTTACGAACAAAAAGGACCCGGAAGATAAGGGGGAGGGGGAAACTGTCTCCCTTCCTAGCCCTCTTCGATTCATTAATGCTTCTGTTTATGTTTACAAAAAAATAAAATTAGAACCAAACAAACCCTTAAAAACTGACAATAAATACCCCTTCCCCAACCATCCCAAGCTGCCTGAGACCCCCCATTCCTCCTGTTCATTCGATCACGGAGAAAGGAAAAACACAAAATTAGAAGTACAGTAGAGTCTCGCTTATCCGACCTTCGCTTATCCGACGTTCCCAGCATCTCCCCTTCAATTAAAGGAGCACGCTCCCCAACTCTCTCTCCATTCCCAATAATGAAAAAGGCAAGACAAGGAGGAGAAGGGAGGAAAGGGGGAAAAGAGGCAGGATCGGAAGAGGAAGCGGAAGCATCCTCCCTCTTTCCCTCTGTGATTTCCATGCTTTTCCATCCGGGCCTCTCTAGCCCTGGGGCATTGCCTTGCCTTAACTCTTTGAGTCAATATTGTTAGTATTCTCGGCATCTAACTGGGCCTCTCTGGCCCCGGGGCATTGCCTTGCCTTAACTCTTTGAGTCCCTGTTGTTAGTATTCTAGTGGTCTAGCACCGTGTTGGATGGGTAAAAGTAGGAGACTCCATATTTTCCGACATTTTCATGCAGGCCCATTTATGTTGGATAAGCGAGACTCTACTGTACCTGGAACCCAAAACCTGGTTAGAAATACCTCCAGGTCGGAATTAAGTCTGCCTAGAGGGAGGATGCCTAGAAGCATCCTCCCTCTTTCTCTCGGTGATTTCCATGCTGCTCTTCCATCCGGGCCTTTCTAGCCCCGGAGTGTTGCCTTGCCTTAACTCTTTGAGTCCCTGTTGTTAGTATTCTAGGTGTCTAGCACCATGTAGGAGACTCCGTATTATCCGACATTTTCATTTATCCGATGTTCTGCTAGCCCGTTTATGTCGGATAAGTGAGACTCTACTGTATAAATGATACTGGCACCCCACTCCCACCCCGTTTCCCACAGATGGCATAGCTTGTGTGTCGAATGGATCGAACCCTTATTTGTGCACACACCTATCTATATATGCACTTCATTACCATCATTCCTAATAATCCACCATTGGGTCCTAGCTGCCCCTCTCCCTGAGAATGGGAGGAGTGTGAAAAGGACAAAACAATCAAATAAAATAGAAAGGGTGGAAGCCACAGCTCGCCCTCCCCTCACGAAGAGGTCTGGGGAGGCAGAGGGGGGAACACTTGCCCTTAGCACATCCAGCCATGAGAAGAGGGGTCGCTCCTCCACGGCCTGGCCCATCTGCATCATATACAACATTTCGCGGTCTGCCACCCTGTAAACATGTGCGTCCCAACAGATGGGTCCCTCTGCCTTGCTCCCCCTATATCCGCGGCACCGGGACCTCTCTCTCTCTTTTCCTACGCGCACGGTCCAAGGATTCACGTCGTTCCTCTCTTCTCTTGTGCACTTTCTGGGCTGGAGTTGGACAGGTTTTTGTTTCGCCGCTTGCCGTCCTAGCATTTGTTCTCGCCTCCTGTAATAGGAGTCCTTTCAGTAAATCAGTTTTTGTTGTTATTGTTATTATTATTATTATTTAAAAAACACCAAAACCCTGCTGCTGTCTATTAAGGGGAGGCCTCCTCTGGAGCAGAGCCGGGGACTTGCTCGCCGGGCGGCCTGGAAGCATCGCAGTGGTCTGCCGGAAGGGGAGCCGCCTCCCCCAGTTCCCGAATGTCTTTCGTAGGCAGGCCTTCTGTGTCGGGAAGCGAGTCGTCGGAATCTGTATTCAGATCCTCCTCTTCCTCATCCTCGTCCTCCTCATCGTCGTCGTCGTCTTCCTCATCTTCTTCGTTCATTTCCTCCTCTTCATCATCCTCGTCGTGAGAGGAATCGTCCTCGTCCTCTATGTTGCCGCAACCAGTTGGTAGCTGCTCTGTCTCTGAAGGGGCTGCACCTTCTCCGGTGTTGGGGGACGCGGCGCTCCCCTCGGCCTCCGGCTGCTTCTGGCTGAGGTCCAAGGAGTCGTTGAGTCCCACCCCGGCCGCGTTCTGCAGGAAGAAGAGGGAGCTGTTTGCGTCGGTGCTGAGGTTCAGAGAGCTGTCCAGGTTGACGGAAGGAGCCTGTGCCGCCTCGTACTCCAGGGCGGAGTGGGGGAGTCCCTCGGGGCCCGGAGAGATGGCCGGCAGCTCTCCGCGCTCCTGCTTCTCGTGTTTGCGCTTGTGCGAGTCCATCTGGGACATGCCCACCACCGTGTGCTTGCAGCCCGGGTAGGTGCAGTGGAAGTGGGAGCACTTGAGCTTGTACTTGCAGTCCGGCACCTCGCAGTCCACGCTGGAGCTGAACTGACAGAAGCCGGCCGCGCTGATGACATCCTGCTTGCCGTGGTGCTTGCGGTGGGCCGTCACCTTGGTGCTGTCGGTGCAGCGGAAACCGCAGCGCAGGCAGTGGAAGTGGGTGCTGTTGCCCGAGAACTGGCAGTCGGGGAAGTTGCAGCTGAGGGAGGACTTGAAGCGCTTGAAGTCGTCCAGGACCAGATTGTCCACCCGGTCGTGGTGCTGGGCGTGCTTGTACATGTGGGTGCGGCCGCAGAACTTGTAGCCACAGTTCTCCCGGGTGCAGTGGTAGTGGGTAACCTTCAGGGAGAACTGGCAGCTGGCGTCCTTGCAGTCCTCATAGAGGTCGTACCGCCGGAAGCCCTCCAGCATCATCCCTTCGTCCAGCATCTTGCGGGAGGAGGCCGTCTTGCGCCGCTTGCCGAAGGGGGACATGTCCTCGATGATCCAGAAGCGCTTCTTCGCCCCTGCGGCTGTCGGCATCGTGATGGTGTTCCCTGGGAGGGAGAAAAGCCGAGACAAAGGTTTAGAATCTGATTCCATTGGGTTCCTTGGCAATTTTTTTGCACGAATTCAGGCAAAATCTTTCTACCTCATGTGTTTCAACCTCAGTACTGGAGCCCCTAGTGTCACAATAGATTAAACCCTTGTGCCAGTAGGACTGCTGACTGACAGGTTGGAGGTTCAAAGCCGGGGAGTGGGGTGAGCTCCCGTCTGTCAGCTCCAGCTGGCATGTGCTAAACCAATACCTATTGATCTACTCACATTTACATGTTTTTCAATCTGCTAGGTTGGCAGAAGCTGGGGCTAACAGCAGGAGCTCATCCTGCCCTGCAGATTCAAACCACTGACCTTCTAGTCAACAAGTTCTGCAGCTTGGTGGTTTAACTCGCTGAGTCACCACAACCCATTTTGCTCTGAGTATACAGTGGGAGCTCACCACATCCTGCGGATTCGAACCGCTGACCTTCCAGTGAACAAGTTCTGCAGCTTAGCAGTTTAACTCGCTGTGTCACCATGGCCTGTTTTGCCCTGTGTGTACAGTGGGAGCTCACCCTGTATCCGCGGATTCGAACTGCCAACTTTCCAATCAACAAGTTCTGCAGTTTAGCGGTTTAACTTGCTGCATCACTGTGGCCCATTTTGCCATGACTGTACAGTGGGAGCTCATCCCGTCCCATGGATTTGAACTGCCAACCTAGTCAAAAAGTTTTGCAGCTTAGAGGTTTAACCCACTGCATCACCACAACCCATTTGGCCTTGTGTGTACAGCAGGAGCTCACCCCGTATCCATAGATTTGAACCGTCGACCTTTCAGTCAACAAGTTCTGCAGCTTAGTAGTTTAACTCACTGCGTCACTGTGGCTTGTTTTGCCCTGGGTGTACTGCAGGAGCTCACCCCGTATCCGCCAACCTTCCAGTCAACAAATTCTGCAGCTTAGCGATTTAACTTGCTGCATCACTGCAGCMCATTTTGCCTTGGGTGTACAGCGGGAGCTCACCCTGTATCYGTGGATTCAAACCGCTGACGTTTCAGTCAACAAGTTCTGCAGCTCAGTAAACTCGCTGCGTCACTGCGGCTCGTTTTGCCCTGTCTGTATACTGGGAGCTCGCTCCATATCCGTGGCTTACCTTGCTGCGCMATCAACGGTCTCCCAAGTTGTCTAGGGACTTCTCTAACCCTCAATTTTAAAAATATCACAGGAAAAGTGCCATTCCTGACCCTATTATGACAAACAACAAAGGGTTGTTGTGTGTTTTCTGGGCTGCATGGTCATGTTCCAGAAGCATTCTCTCCTGACATTTCGCCTGCATCTATGACCAGCATCCTCAGAGGTTGTGGGGTCTATTGGAATGTCCAGGGTGGGAGAAAGAACTCTTGTCTGCTGGAGGTAGGTGTGAATGTTCAATTGGCCACCTTGATTAGCATGTAATAGCGTAGCAGTTTTCAAGGTGCGGCTTCTTACTGCCTGCGGGAGTCCTTTGTTGGGAGGTGATTAGTTGGCCCTGATTGTTTCTTGTCTGGAATTCCCTTAGAAAACCACAAAGGCATTCTGCCTCGTTTTTGTTGTATCTGGGATTGTAGTGGGAGGGTAAGAATGGATAAACCTGAGGGGTAACCCACCGCGGGAGGAATTGTCGAGCCATTTACCTGCCGCATCCTGAACTAGAGGGACGTCGCTTTTGACCGGAGTTGGAGTGGCAATGACGGGTGAGAACCCGGTTGAGCTGGCCGTGGGCAAGACAATGCCCCGGCTGGATCCCAGCGTGGCACTTAGCAGAGAGTATGAGACACAAGATGGAGAGAAGAGGTAGGGGAGGGAAGGGAGGGGGGCCCTGAGCAGGGCCTGAGAGAAAGATGGAGGCAGAGGTGGTGGCTGTGGTGGCGCATTGTGGGCAACGTCATCCCCAGCGGCAGCGGCGGAAGGAGGAAGAGGAGGAGGAGCAGCCAGGCAGCCTGGAGAAATGTGGAAAGAAAACAAAAAATAGCAGGAAAGGAGGAAAAAAAGGAGGAAAACAAAAGGGGAAAAAAAGAACCAAAATGAGAACCCAAGAGTGTAAGCGATACAATGAAAATGGAGAGCACATCCACACGTACAAGAACGGAATCGCAACAGAGAAGGAGATGGAGGGTGCGTGATGAAGAGCGGCGCCGGAGGAGTGAAGGCCACCAAAGGGAGGGCGAGAAGCGGAGGCAGAGGCCTCGTCATTGGGCGACAGGGTGGACTTTGAAATATGGGGAACACCCCAAGATGGAGGTGCATTTTGTCTATTTATTAGGTTGGTACCCCCAAGGGTAAGCTGATGCTACTCGGTGGAACTGCTCGGCTCTTCCGCGCACCTTAAGCCGGAACTGAGTTTCCTCAGGGCGGTGAAACATGTTAAGGTTCTTTCACAGTAGAACAATATTTCGGACATTAATATTGAAATCTGAAATCTATACAGAAATCTATACTTTCCCATCTCTTCCTCCCTTTCTTACTTGCCTCCCTCCTTGCTTCCCTCCTTCTAAACCAGTGGTTCCCAACCTGTGGTCCGTGGAACACTAGTGGTCCACAAGAACTAAAACGGTTCCCAACCTGTGGTCTGTGGAACACTAGTGCTTCCTTCCTTGCTTCCTTCCTTSCTTSCTTCCTTSCTTSCTTCCTTCCTTCCTTCCTTCCTTCCTTCCTTCCTTCCTTCCTTCCTTCCTTCCTTCCTTCTTTCCTCTCTGTCTCCCTTTCTTCCTTGGTTCCCTCAGTCGTTCACTTCCTTCTTCCTTCCTTGATTCCTTCCTTCTTTCCCTCCTCTCTCTCTCCCTCCCTCTGTCCCATCCCTCCCTTTCTTCCTGGCTTCCCTCCTCCTTTCCTTGCTCCCTTCCTTCCTTTCCCTCTCCCTCCCTCCTTCCCTCCCTCAGTCCCATCCCTTCCTTTCTTCCTTGCTTCTCCCCTTTTTTTCTTCTCCCTCTTTTTCTTCCTTGCTCCCTTCCTTTTCTCTTTCCTTCCTTCCCTTCTGCTCTCCCTTCCTCCCTCCCTCAGTCCCATCCCTTCCTTTTTTCTTCCTTGCTTTCCACTTCCCTTTTCTTCCTTCTCTCCCTCCTTCCTTCGTTGCTCCCTTCTTTCCTTCCTTCTCCTTCCTTGCTCCCTTCCTTCTTTTCTTCATTTCCTGCCCCATTCCTCCATCCCTTTCTTCCTTCTCTCCTCCTTCCTTCCTTGCTCCCTTCCTCCCTCCCTCCCTGCCCCATCCCTCCATCCCTTTCTTCCTCTCTCCCTCCTTCCTTGCTCCCTTCCTTCTCTCCCTCCTTCCTTGCTTCCTTCCTTCCTTCCTTCTTTCCTTCCTTCCCTTCCTCTCTCTCCCCCTTTCTTCCTCCCTGACTCCCATCCCTTCCTCCCTTTCTTCCTTGCCTAACCTCCTTCCTTCTTTTCTTCCTTCCTTCCTCCCTCCTTCCTGCTTCCTTGAGCAATAATATTAGCCCCAGGATTACCCAACTTGTAAAGAACGATGCAAGCTCCAAAATCACATAAATGCAGGCAACCAAATTTTACCTTCTCTTTAAAACATTATTTTTAATATTATAATAGTACTCCTAGTTCATGTTATGGTTGAGTTTAACAAATACGTTAAAACTTTTGATGATTTTTAGATTAACACAGTTTCTCATTCTTGAACCCTGCAAACAACAACAACAACAACAAATCAAAGTGCTCCCTGGTCAAAAAAAGGTTGGGAACCACTGTTCTACACTGAGTAGGGATGGTGATCAAGAAAGTCCTCTGAAGGCCACCTGGTCTATCTCTTCTTCTAGGTGTGGTATGGATGGGAAGTCTCTTTCTGAATCAGGACAGAACTCGTAGTAAAAGGAGGCATCAAGACATCCCTGGGTGAACAACAAGAGATCTCACATGGGACAACCTGGCCCAGGAGTGTGACATGAGGCCTCTCAGAAGCAGAAGTGCCACTAATCAATGGCTCATTCGTGGTGCCTCTTACCTGCCGACGTGCTTTCGTTGCCCACCGGCGTGCTGGAGCAGCTGCGATCCATGTTGGAGGACTCTGAGGAGATGCCACCAGGGCTGCAGCCTGTGTAGTCAATGTACTCATCCGTCTCCGTATCCATCATACTTTGGGGTCCCTGAAAGGAAGCCGGGGTCCCTGAAGATGCGGGGCTGGGCGCCATGCTGCCGACCTGCTGAAGGTTCTCAGTCCTAGAAGCGTGCCCAATAACCTGAAAGTTGAACAAGAAGTTGTGGGATCCAATTGTCCACCTATTGTACGTGTGGGATGTTTACGTCAGGGAGGGACGTTGCTACTCCAGGGGTCCATAAACTTTTTAAACAGAGGGCCAAGTCATAGTTCCTCAAACTGTTGGAGGGCCGGATCATAATTTGGAAAAACAACAACGAATGAATGAATTCCTATGCACAGTGCACATATCTTATTTGTAGTGCAAAAAACACTTTAGAATAATACAATAATTAAAACGAAGAACAATTTTAACAAATATAAAGTTAGTAATTCATTGGGAAGTGTGGGCCTGCTTTTGGTTGATAGGATTGTTGTTGTTGTGTGCTTTCAAGTCGTTTCAGACTTAGGTTGACCCTGAGCGAGGGCCAGGTAAATGACTTTGGAGGGCCACATTCGGCCCGCGGGCCGTAGTTTGAGGACCCCTGTGTTACTCGGTCCCAAGCAACAACACCTCTCGTTTGGCCTTGTGGTTCTGCACACGTGAGGTCCGTTCTTGCATCACATTGTCCAGCATAACACAAGTGATTCTGTACAGTTGTCACAGAGGAATGCCGTGTTAGGACTAAGTTTCACTGGCATATTTTACAGGAGGGAACTGAGACCAGGAGAGGTTGGGAATTTTAGTGACCTGGTTGTATGCATCTTTCTTGCTTGTTATGCTGGACAAGATGTATCCTGGGTGGGGTTCATCCTGGGTGTGCTCTCTGGCTGTAGGGTAAACTACAACTCCCACTGTGATAAAAGACGAAAGGTTTGTATGATCTGAAAAGAAACCTTTCTGTCATTTTTAGGGCATCAGCCTTATGAAACCACTTTTTCTGGGATAGTTTCTCCTTACATCCTTCAACTAGACCTGGGCTAACTCCCACTATGGTGAGTCTGTCCCCTCAAAACCCTCATGGGGGTTCTATGTGCCAAGTTTGGTCCAGGTCTATCATCGGTGGAGATCACAGTTTCTCTGGTTGTGGGTGAACTATACATCCCAGCACATACAATGGCTATAAATCAAGGCAAATTCCCCACAGACCTTTCCAGTATTTTAATTTGATCATGGGGATTCTGTGTGCCAAATGTGGCCCAGATCCATTGTCAGTGGGGGTCACTTGATGATTTGATACAGGGTGAACTACAACTTCCATTGTGTGGTATCAATCCCCCAAGCTCCTCCAGTATGTGTAGCTGCTTCTCAGTTCTGCTCTGTTTGTTGTGCAGACAGAGCTGAAAAGAGTAGGGAAGGGTTAAGGGAGAGGCAGCGGGCGGGGTCATGCAAATTCCACACCAATGGAGAGAGTAAGGATCACTGGGATGTCTGTGGTGGAGGAAACACAGTTAAAATCTAGGATGAAATTGTCCCCGAGTGAAAGCCTTCCTTGGGTGGTGGGCAGGGTGGTGTTTGGAGAGGACATTGGCAGGGGTTCAGCTACATGTTCATGGCGCTTGCTATAATCTGAAATGTCATTGGAGGGAGGGCTTTGGGTGGCTCCTCAGCAGATGTTTGTGGGAGTGGGAGCCTGTCTGTGGAAGTGGGTCCCCCGGCCACATATGCACATATATTAGGTATATAGATATAGATAGATAATAGATATAGATAGATAATTATTACTTATTACTGGATATCAATTCATAGATACCCGGGTCAATGCATATAATGGTTAATTGCAGTTGTAAGCATGGTCCCAAGGTTGATGCCTACTACTGTAAGAGAAGGACTATGGCTTCATAGAAAAACCTCTGCTTTCCCTGCAGAGGGTCCCAGGTTCCAATTCCCAGTATCTCCCAGGCAAGGGCTATGGCCACTAAGAAAGGGTGAGAGGAAGTCACCTGAGTGGGGACCCGGTCGAAGTTCTTCCCCAGCATCCTCCGCATGTGTTTCCGGGCATGGGACGTCATCTGGTGCTTCAGCAAGAAGGAGAACTGGCAGCCCTCGCGGATGCAGTGGAAATGGCTGTTGACTTGGTTGTACTTGCAACCTGGGAGGGAAGGATGCAAAACAGATGCAAACCTCATGCGCTAACAATGGCGGCGAGTTAGCAACAGATGTGCTTCAGGCCAGAGGCGTAGCAACACATGCAGTTCTGTTTGGTTTCGGTACGGTAAGCGGGAGCGACCACGGCCCATTCTGCTTCCACATCCCCCAACGTACTATGCATTAAATGCTTCTGAGTGTGGGAGGACAAGGAAGGCAGAAACGGATTCTACTTTGTGGTAAAGAGGTCAGGAAGAAAGCTTGCTTTTTAAGACATAGAGAAAATCAAAGTGCTCTTCCAGAAGTCACAGCCAATCCCTCTCCAATGCCAGAGATAGAAAATGTTGACCATTTCTGCTCCCTTGGCAGCCACCTCTCCACCAAAGTCAACATTGACACTGAAATACAACACCGCCTGAGCTCTGCGAGTGCAGCATTTTTCTGAATGAAGCAGAGAGTGCTTGAGGACCGGGACATCCGTAGGGAGACCAAGGGGCTTGTTTATAAAGCTATTGTCCTCCCAACCCTGCTATATGCCTGCGAGATATGGACTGTCTACAGTCGTCACATGCAGCTTCTGGAACGATTCCATCAATGTTGCCTCCAGAAAATCCTGCAAATCTCTTCCAGCGTGCTGGAAGAAGCAAAGACCACCAGCACTGAAGCGATGGTCCCCCTCCATCAACTCCGCTCAGGGTCAACCTAAGTCTGAAACAACTTGAAAGCACACAACAACAACAACAATCCTATCTCATCAGCCAAAAGCAGGCTCACACTTCCCAATGAAATACTAATAAGTTTATATTGGTTAAAATTGTTCTTCATTTTAATTATTGTATTGTTTTTAAGTGTTTTTTTGCACTACAAATAAGATACATGCACTGTGCATAGGAATTCATTCATATTTTTTATCAAATTATAATCCGGCCCTCCAACAGTTTGAGGGACTATGGCCTGGCCCTCTGTGTAAAAGGTTTGTGGACTCCTGCCCTAAACGGTTCGGGACCTGCTTATCTCCGTGATTGCATTTTCCCCTATGTACCAGTGCATACCTTGAGATCGTCCGGGGAGGTGCTGCTCTCTCTCCCTCTGCTGTCTCAAACACGGTTGGTGGAGACAAGGGAGAGGGCCTTCTCGGTGGTGGCCCCCGGCTTTGGAACACCCTCCCTGGGGAGATCCAACAGGCTCCTACTTTGTCCTCTTTTCAGAGACAACTAAAAGCCTGGATGTTCCGGTGTGCTTGGGCAGTTTATCGTCCACTTCAACACTTTAGATGACACAATTCCCAGCCCTGTCTATTTGATTGCTGCACTTTCCCTGCGCTTCCTTCAGGATGTATTGCACTCATGGAGCCTGAACCTCAGCTATGTTTTCTCTCAGCCATTGTTTGATATTGTCTACGATTGTGATTGTTTCTATATTTTATCTGATGTTTTAATTGTTGTGTTCTATTTGTAATTTTCAGGCTTGTCCCTTATAAGCCACCCCGAGACCCCTTGCGGGGATGGCTGGCAGGGTATAAAAATAAAATTATTATTATTATTATTATTATTATTATTATTATTATTATTATTATTATTATTATTAAAATACATCCTGCATATTAGATATTTACATGACAATTCATGTAAATATCTCAACCTGTAGGTCGCGACCCCTTTGGGGGTCGAACAACACTTTCACAGGAGTCACGCGGCATTTGGCCTTAAACTATCATGAATCACTGTATTCTTAACGGCCCAACAGGATTCTGGCTGCTAAGTATTTAAGTACAAGTTTACTATCCAAAAGTGCGTCTTCGAAGAGCCGTTTCTCCTCCTCTCTCTCAGGCAAGAAGGAAGAGTCCCTCGGGGGGCTTGCTACCCGATATTTATGTATAAGATTTATTAGTTGCCACACAGCAAATAGCTCTCAGGGAAAGCCTACAGTAAAAACACAAATAAAATCCAAAAATCCATATACATCAAACCAGAAGTGGCATAATAAATAAATCAATGGAAAGCAACGGGGGATCAAACAATGGCCGCCACGAGAAGATCCAAAAGCGGCGGAAAGAAAGGGAACTCCGTATGGAATAAATGTGCTTTTTTTTGGTCTGAAGCAACTGATTTCCCTCGATGAAGTTTTGTGTAAATGTAATAAACCAATTAACGGGTTCAGTTCAGAAAACGGCCTGATTAATTTGCCCAGATTTCTTTAATCTTGTGCAATTCCTCCTCTCAGGTGCAACTTTGCTTGTAAATCCCTTTGCTTTGGGGACTGCGGGGCATTGGCTACGCTTGAAACCTGATCTGCTCGGCCACTCTGATATGGAAACTTTGCGGAGATTGGTCTTAGGAACCGAGACACCGCTGACTTTCTCCCGCACCGTTCGGAAGAAGGTGGGGGCGGCAACAATATTCCCCCTCCATGTCACAACCTGCAACGCCACAGAAAGCCCCCCACTTTTCCATCCCATTCTTTCCCTGCACTTTTCTCAAGAAGAAGAACAAACAGTGCTGAAACCGTATCAGCAACAGGCAGGTGAAGGCTTGCCCGTTTCCAGGGCAGCCGTGTGTCATGTATCATCGCCGGGCTTTGTCTGGCCCTCGCTATCCCCGGGAACACCACCGGTTGAGCAAACAGCGGCGCCTGCCAAGCCTCCTGACATCCATAAGCCAAGACCCAGGTAGAGGGGGCGTCTGCGCGGTGTTGTTTCCTGTTGCCCAGGTTACCTCGGGTGCCTCGCTGCCTCTCTGACATCAATTCTTTATGAAGAAGAGGAAGGTCTCGCTCCTCCTTTGCCTCTTCTTTCAAACTGTTTTCTTTTGTTGCTCCTGCCCGTATCGGCTATTTTTATCCCACCCCGACAATAGAATAAGCTTTGTTCTGGGGGAAAGGGGGCTAGTCACACAAACAAGGCCTTGGCCGGTTGATTCTTAGGCTCCCAAGGATGACTTGGTGCCTGAATGCTTTCCGGGAGAAGAGAGAGAATCTCAAATGTGCTCAGAGTATCTCCTTTTTGCCAAACTACGGTACCTTTTTTTGAGAGAACAATAATTGAACTCTCAAATTTGACTCGTGACTCCTTTTAGCCAAAGAGGCTGAATGGTCTGACATCTGCTACTTACGAAACCAATTTGCTTTCCCCCACGCTTCCAAAAGCCCTTTTTTGCACCCAGGAGTGACATTCTAAGAGTTGAGTGGTTCCCAACCTGTGGTCCGTGGGCCACCAGTGGTCTGCAAGAACGAAAATATGCTCTGTGGCCTCACCATTATGAAACTGTGCTAGAACAGATAAAAGGCCGAACCAGTTCGTATGGTGGCCAATCGGAAACACACAAGCTGAATGTCTTCTATTGCCAATTCTCTAGCTCGTTCTCAACCTGGGGACGGTTGATCACTAGTGGTCAGCAAGAACGAAAATATGGTCAGCAACCTCAACATTACTAAACGGTGCTAGAACAAAGGCCGAACCAGTCTGTATGGTGGCCAATCGGAAACACACAAGTTGAATGCCTTCCACTGCACATTCTCCAACTTGTTCCCAACCTGTGGTCTGTGGACCACCAGTGGTCCGCAAGAACGAAAAAATGGTCTGCAGTGTCAAAGGCCGAACCAGACTGTATGCTGGTCAATTGGAAACACACAAGTTGAATGCCTTCCATTGCACATTCCCCAACTTGTTCTCAACTTGGGGTCCATGGACCACCAGTGGTCCGCAAGAACGAAAATATGGTCCGCGACCTCACCATTACTAAACTGTGCTAGAACAGATTAAAGGTTGAACCAGTCTATATGGTGGCCAATCGGAAACACACAAGTTGAATGTCTTCCATTGCACATTCTCCAACTTGTTCTCAGCCTGTGGTCCGTGAACCACCAGTGATCCACAAGAACGAAAATATGGTCCATGGCCTCACCAATACTAAACTATGCTAGAACCAGTCTGTATGGTGGCCAATCGGGGAAAAAAAGCTGAATGCCTTCCACTGCACGTTCTCCAACTTGTTATCAACCTATGGTCTGTGGACCACCAGTGGTCCACAAGAACGAAAATATCGTCCATAGCCTCACCATTACTATTATTGTATGGTGGCCAATTGGAAACACACAAGCTGAATGTCTTCTACTGCAAATTCTCCAGCTCATTCTCAACCAGTGGTCCGCAAGAACGAAAATATGGTCCGCAACCTCACCATTATTAAACTGTGCTAGAACCGATCAAAGGCCAAACCAGTCTGTATGGTGGCCAATCGGAAACACACAAGTTGAATGCCTCCCACTGCACATTCTCCAACTTGTTCCCAACCTGTGGTCCGTGGACCACCAGTGGTCCACAGGAATGAAAATAAGGTCTGCAGCTTCAAAAGCTGAACTAGTCTGTAAGGTAGCCAACTGGAAACACACAAGTTGAATGCCTTCCATTACACATTCTCCAACTCGTTCCCAACCCATGGTCCATGGACCACCAGTGGTCCGCAAGAACAAAAATATGGTCCATGACCTCATCCTTACTAAACTGTACTAGAATAGCTCAAAGGCCGAACCAATCTGTGTGGTGGCCAATTGGAAACACAAGCTGAATGCCTTCCATTGCACATTCTCCACTGACCCACGGGACTTGAGGGCGATCCTGAAGGGCTGATGCCTCCGGTTGGCGTTGCGCAGGGAAGTGCTGATCAATTCCACTCCCTTTATCATAACCTCCGGAGGCTCTGGAGGAGGGTGGGGTGGATGGGAGAGGTGTTTACGATTTCGTAATTGCCTTGGCAGGGCTCTAATAAGTTTGGCAAACGAAGCCGCCAGCCGCACACCCCTGCTCTGTGCCATCTATCAGGCCTTTTGATGTGCCGGTCGTTGGCATCGAAAGAACCGGCGATGCACCCGCCTCCAGCGCCGAAGCGGGAGCGAGTGCCAGGAGAAAGGTGGGGCAATCTCGAGAGCGAAAGATCGTCTCTCTCCACCCACCTGCATCCCCAGCAGTGGGAAATATTTATCCCTTGGCTTTTGCTCTTCGGGGCTGGGAACGAATCCCGAAAGGCCTGTGCCCTCAAGCCCGGCGGAATTGGGTCAAAAGGAACGACTGGGAGATTCCAATGATTTAATTTTTTTCTCACGCTCAGTCATTAATATGATGGGACCCCACCCTCTCCATCACCTGGTTTAGGAGAGACAATGCACCTTGCCTTGTTAGGCTTGGATCTGATGGTGCGGACAATACAAGAAGAACCCTCCTTCCACAAGTCCTAGTAGATCCTACTTAGGGACAGACCTGCCCATCAGAGAGAACAATTCGTGTTGATTTAAGTATTTCTAATGCAAGGTGGTGGTGGTGGTGGTGAAGAATCCTCCTTCCAAAAAGCATTTCCAATGCAAGGTGGTGGTGGTAAAGAACCCTCCTTCCATAAGCCCTAGTAGATCCTACTCAAGGGAAAAACCTGCCCATCAAAGAGAACAGTTCATGTTGATTAATGCAAGGTGGTGGTGGTGGTGAACCCTCCTTCCATAAGAACTAGGAGATCCTACTCAGGGAAAGACCTGCCCATCAAATTTGTGTTGATTAGAGTATTTCCAATGCAAAGTGATGGTGGTGAAGAACCCTCCTTCCATAAGCCCTAGTAGATCCTACTCAAGGGAAAAACCTGCCCATCAAAGAGAACAGTTCATGTTGATTAATGCAAGGTGGTGGTGGTGGTGAACCCTCCTTCCATAAGAACTAGGAGATCCTACTCAGGGAAAGACCTGCCCATCAAATTCATGTTGATTAAAGTATTTCCAAAGCAAGATGGTGGTGAAGAACCCTCCTTCCATAAGACCTAGGAGATCCTACTCAGGGAAAGACCTGCCCTGTGTTGATTAAAGTATTTCCAATGCAAGGTGGTGGTGAAGAACCCTCCTTCCATAAGCCTTAGTAGATCCTACCAGGGGAATGACCTGCCCATCAAAGAGAACGGTTCATGCTGATTCATGCAAGGTGGTAGTGGAGGTGGTAAACCCTCCTTCCATAAGTCCTAGTAGATACTACTCAGGGAAAGACCTGCCCATCAGAGAGAACAATTTGTTTTGATTAAACTATTTCCAATGCAAGGTGGTGGTGAAGAACCCTCCTTCCATAAGCCCTAGTAGAACCTACTCAGGGAAAGATCTGCCCATCAAATTTGTATTGATTGAAGTATTTCCAATGCAACGTGGTGGTGGTGAAGAACCTCCTTCCATAAGCCCTAGTAGATCCTACTAAAGGGAAAGAGCTGCCCATCAAAGGGAACAATTTGCGTTGATTGAAGCATTTCTAACAACCTGTTTGCCTACCTAATTGCACAGAAAGCAGGTGGCTTGGGTCGAAACTGCAGGAGGCTTGGAAGCCAAGTGAAGCTGTAAGAAAGCACGGGAAGACCGTGTGATAGTGGCTAAATAAGGCTGGGAGAATCTAACTTGGTATGGAATACTTTGGGTCAATCACGGCGTCTCAGACTAAGCTAATTTGCAGGGTGGTCGAAGTACTCGTTGCCTTGAATCTCATGGAGGAAAGGTGGGCCAGAAAGAGAATACCTCACTTGGTGTAAGAGTCTGCTTTCTTCACCAAATGACAACAGACTGTGTTTCTCAACCTTCCAAATGCCGTGACCCTTTAATACAGTTCCTCGTGTTGTGGTGACCCCCAATCATAACATTATTTTCGTTGCTACTTCAGAACTGTCATTTTGCTCCTGTTATGGATCATAATGTAAATATCTGATATGCAGGATGGATTTTGATTCACTGGACCAAATTTGGCCAAATTTGATTTTGTAATTTGGGAGTTGTAGTTGCTGGGATTTATAGTTCATCTATAATCAGAGAACATTTTTAATTCCAGCAACAATAGAATTGGGTCAAACTTCCCACACAGAAACCCCATGCCTTCAAGGGACTCACTGGAACGAGACCCCTCCAGCCTCGTATACTCTCCCTCGCCTGCACATGCACACCATGCTGCCATGTGCCGAGTGTGCCTGCTCTCCCCTCCCTGTGTGGCGTCTCAGAAACAGCCCTCCCCTTGGCTGAGAGGCCGGCCAATCACAGCAGAGGAGGACTATACCTTGAAGGGACACACTGGCATGAGTCTCCCTCCAACCTTGCATGCTCTCCCTCACCCGCACATGCGCACCACCTTGCCATTAGCAGAGCACGCCTGCTCTCCCCTCCCCGCTTGGAGTCTCAGAAACAGCCCTCTCCTTGGCTGAGAGGACGGCCAATCACAGCAGAGGAGGGCTATGCCTTGAAGGGACACTGGCACGAGCCTCCCTCCAGCCTTGCACGTTCTCCCTCACCCCCACATGCGCACCACGCTGCCATTTGCAGAGCACGCCTACTCTCCCCTCCCTGCATGGAGTCTCAGAAACAGCCCTCCCTTTGGTTGAGAGGCCAGCCAATCACAGCAGAGGAGGGCTATGCCTTGAAGGGACACACTGGCATGAGCCTCCCTCCAGCCTCGCATGCTCTCCCTCACCCGCACATGCGCACCACCTTGCCATTAGCAGAGCACGCCTGCTCTCCCCTCCCCGCTTGGCTGAGAGGACGGCCAATCACAGCAGAGGAGGGCTATGCCTTGAAGGGACACAATGGCACGAGCCTCCCTCCAGCCTCGCACGCTCTCCTTCGCCTGCACATGCGCACCATGCTGCCATTTGCTGAGCACACCTGCTCTCCCCTTCCCACTTGGGAGTCTCAGAAACACCCCTCCCCTTAGCTGAAAGGCTGACCAATCACATTAGAGGAGGGCTTTGGTGGGAGGATTCACCGTCTGTTTCCAAAAAGGAAGAGAAGGACAGGCGGAGAGATCTTCAGCCTTTTCTGTCAAAGGGATTCCTAAGACCATCCGAAATATATGAAGACCCCTCTGAAATCCCCCCATGGGTTCCCACCCCCAGGTTGAGAAACGCTGCAATAGACACTCACCAAGCCTGCCGCACTCTTCCCGCTTGGTGAAGTACTTGAAGCCGTTGGCTGCTCTCCTCTCGGCCTTCTCGTGCTTCTTCACATGCCAGGGGAGCTTGGTGGTGATGTTGGTCACAAAAAAGCAGCCAGGACGGAGACAGTGGTAATGGCCCCGCATTCGGAATTCACAGTGCTGGGAGGAGAGGAGGAGGCCCAATGAATCAGATCCATGGCAAGAATTAGCCACTTTCCCTCTTCCCACTTTCCTGTGTCTGAACCAAAACCCATCCTATGACATTCATTGAGGCATCAGGAGGTTCAATGTTTTTGAATATTTACATAATATTTACATAAACTGTAATTTAAGATAAGACGGCCCAGCTCTGATTAAACCATTATTCTAACCTTCTTCGATGTCAATGTGTCTATGTACCCTTCCAGTAATCACCATAGTTTATTTTAACTATACATTTTGGGTGAAATGTTGTGTGTACATGAATAAGGAAAAGTGGGAAGACTGGCACCGAAGAGGAGGAAAGGAAGGTGTGCGCTGTGCCGAGAGAGGAGAGGAAGGTGCGTGCTGCAATGAGAGAGGAGAGGAAGGTGCACGCTGCGCTGAGAGAGAAGGAAAGTGCACACTGCGCCGGGAGAGGAGGAGAAGGTGCGTGCTGCACAAGAAAGAAGGAGAGGAAGTTGTGTGCTGCACCGAGAGAGGAATAGAGGAAAGCATGAACTGTGTGAGAAAGGAGAGCTGAGAAAGGAAGAGAGGAAGACATGCGCGGTATAATAAAGGAGGAGAAGGTGCGCACTGCACGAGAGGAGGAGAGGAAGGTGCACTCTGCGCTGAGAAAGGAGGAGAGGGAGGCGTGTGCTGTGTGAGAATGGATGCTGTGCCAAGAGAAGAGAGCAAGGCATGCACTGCATGAGAAAGGAGGAGAGGAAGGTGCGTACTGCACCGAGGGAAGAGGAGAGGAAGACGGATGCTGCATGAGAAAGAAGGAGATGAAGACATGCGCTGTCTGAGAAAGGAGGAGGAGGTGGTGTGCTCCGTGCTGAAAGAGGAGGAGAGGAAGGCATGTTCTGCGTGAGAAAGGAGGAGAGGAAGATGCATGCTGTGCCAAGAGAGGAGAGGAAGGCGTGCGCTGCACGAGAAAGGAAGACAGAAAGGTGTGTAGTGCGCCGAGGGAAGAGGAGCTGCCTGAGAAAGGAGGAGATGAAGACATGCGCTGAGGGAGAAAGGAGGAGAAGGTGGTGCGCTCTGTGCTGAGAGAGGAGGAGAGGAAGGTGTGTTCTGCGTGAAAAAGGAGGAAAGGAAGATGCATGCTGTGCCAAGAGAGGAGAGGAAGGCGTGCGCTGCACAAGAAAGGAGGAGATGAAGAAAAGCACTGTGAGAGAGAGGAGAGGAAGGTGCACACTGCACCGAGGGAAGAGGAGAGGAAGGTGGGTGCAGCATGAGAAAGGCGGAGATGAAGACATGCGCTGCGTGAGAAAGGAGAGGAAGACGCGTGCTACACAAGAGAGCAGAAGAAGGTGCACACTGTGCCGAGGGAGGAGGAGAGGGAGGTGTGCACTGTGCAAGAAAGGAGGAGAGGAAGGTGCACACTGCGCCAAGGGAAAAGGAGAGGAAGGCGTGTGCTGCCCAAGAAAGGAAGAGATGAAGACATGTGCTGTGTGAGAAAGGAGGAGAAGATGGTGTGCTCTGCGCTGAGAGAGGAGGAGAGGAAGTTGTGTGCTGCGTGAGAAAGGAAGAGAGGAAGATGTGTGCTACACAAGAGAGGAGGAGAGGAAGGTGTGTGCTACATGAGAAAAGAGGAGAGGAAGATGCGTGCTGTACCAAGAGAGGAGAGCAAGACATGCACTGAGTGAGAAAGGAGGGGAGGAAGGGTGCGCACTGCGCCGAGGGAAGAGGAGAGGAAGGCGAGTGCTGCACGAGAAAGGAGGAGATGAAGACATGCCCTGTGTGAGAAAGGAGGTGCACTCTGTGCTGAGACAGAAGGAGAGGAAGGTGTGTGTTGCGTGAGAAAGGAGGAGGGGAAGATGGGTGCTACACATGAGAGGAGGAGAGGAAGGTGCACACTGTGCCAAGGTAGGAGGAGAGGAAGGCGAGTGCTGCGTGAGAGAGGAGGAGAGGAAGGTTCGTGCTGTACTGAGAGAGGAGGAGAGGAAGATGTGTGCTGTGTGATAAAGGAGGAGAGGAAGGTGCATACTGCAAAAAAGAGTAGAGGAAGGAACTGAGCACAATTGTTGTATGAGCATGAATCTTACATCTTAATCTCATACAGCACATACTTGTCCATCAAAGGTTGCATTCTACTCTCCCAAAGGATACAATTTGGATTCTTATACGACACTAACAATCACGATGGTCTAGGCAGAGAATATGATACGGACATTAATCTGGCTTAAAGTTGGAGCTCACCCGTGTGCTTACCATTACAAGTGGCACCTCCTCCCTTTGTTTTCCTGCCTCGGTTTCTCCCCTGCTCCCCTCTCCTCTCCTCCCCTCTCCCGCATCCCAGGCTGAAATAAAGCAATGCTCTGGGGTTTTGCCCTCACCTGGTTTGGGCAGAGACACTGCAGGGAGTAATACGCAAACTGGTCTCGGACGTTCACCAGGTTGTTGTTGGGGTTGATGT
This sequence comes from Anolis sagrei ordinatus, assembly GCF_025583915.1. Taxonomy (NCBI): domain Eukaryota; kingdom Metazoa; phylum Chordata; class Lepidosauria; order Squamata; family Anolidae; genus Anolis; species Anolis sagrei. The sequence continues at coordinate 13,822,819 of NW_026844811.1, read as the reverse complement.
GGTCGAGACAGTGAGACTCCGCTTTCCCGGAGGTTTTGCACACATACTTGCAGTTCCCAAAGAGACAGTGGAAGTGGAACTTGTTGGCATACTTGCAATCGGTCGCCAAACAGGGATCACTGCAGAAAAGGAAAGATGAACATTCACGTGGAATAACGGTCTTACTATGTTCCGACCCCAAATTAGTTCTGGAAGCCCTTAAATACAGGAATGAGCAAAGTGTGGCCTGTTTTGTGGCAATATTATTTCTTGGGCGGCATTTTTGCCACTTCTGGATCCAAAAAGGACCCAAGGAGTGCTTAAAATCATGACAAAAATGTTTTGTGGGCAATTTTTTTTGGTCTTGTGGACCGCTGGTGGCCTGTGGACCACTGCCCTTGAAGGTGTTGGTGGGCACATCCAGGTAGAGCACTTTGGACTCAAACAATGATGGATCTGGACCAAACTTGGTACAAACACCCGATATGACTAAATGTAAACACTGGTAGAGTTTGGGGGAAATAGAGCTTGATATCTATTTATTATTATTTATTTCAAACATCTTTGTACCCCGCACTTTTCAACCTCCACTGGGGGACTCAGGGCAACAATTCTATGCCCCCACATACAAGATAATAAATACAGTAATTACATATAAGTTTAAAATTAAATCCGAAAGCCTGGTCCCACAACCACGTTTTCATTTTCTTCCTGAAGAAAAGGAGGGATGTAGTTGACCTGATTTCGCTGGGGTGAAATTTCCACAGGCGGGGGGGGGGGGGCACCACCAAGAAGGTCGTGTTCCTCGTCCCCACCAAGCGTGTTTCCGCCAGAGGCGGGAATGAGAGCAGGACCTCCCCTGAATATCTTAAACTCCGAGGTGGGACGTGGAGGGAGATACGTTCTATCTATCTATCTGCCCGCCATTGTGTAGCACAGGAATGGGTAAACTTTGGACCTCTGGGTGTTTTGGACTTCAACTCCCTACAATCAAAGAGCATTCTGAACCCCACCAATGATACAGCGAGTTTCTTCAAGGTTTAAGGGTCTCACACAGGACCCCTAAACCTTGAAGGAACTCGCTGGTGCGAGCCTCCCTCCAGCCTCGCACGCTCTCCCTCCCTGATTGGGAGTCTCAGAGACAGCCCGCCCCTTGGCTGAGAGGTCAGCCAATCACAGGGGAGAGGCCTTTTGGTGGGAGGATTTGCCCACCCGCATCTTATGAGCCACTCACTTTTCCTGGAACTGGAGGAACCCGGGTTTGACCTGAGGCTTGGCGTTCTCGAGGGACGTTGTCGCCAGCGGGGAAGTGGCCAGGTTAGGCACTGACGCGGGGAGCTGGGACATGGTGGAAGACAGCTGTTTCCAGGCCAGGAGGGTGGGAGTGGAGGAGACCGTCACCGGGTTCAGGGCGGGGAGGTCCGAGCCAGAGGCGTTTGCCAGAGCGGCAGCGGAAGATGCGGGAGGAGAGGACGGGCCCAAGGAAGCCTTGGTCTCCGCAGAGGCCGGGAAAGAGAGGTCCGTGGTCCCTTTCACGGCACCACCGTCCGTCCTGAAGTGGAAACTAGAGGCAGAGGGAAACAGAGGGAAAGTGTCTGCATTTATGTACTGATGTCGTATACCTTTCCGACCTTCTGGTATCTATTTTATCTTGAGAGGAAGCTTAAAATTATGCCCAGTTTCCTTGTATGAAAAAATAAACAGTAAATTTGCATCCGGTTATTTGTTCCTCACGATGACAAGGACCCTCAAGATATCTCAAATGACCCCAACCCCAAGAGAAGGATTTATGTTTTATGTATTGTCAAAGGCTTTCCTGGCTGGAATCACTGGGTTATTGTAAGTTTTTTGGGCTGTATGGCCATGTTTCAGAAGCATTCTCTCCTGATGTTTCTCCTGCATCTATGGCAAGCATCCTCTGAGGTGGTGAGGTCTGTTGGAAACTAGGAAAATGGGTTTATATATCTGTGGAAAGTGCAGGGTGGGAGAAAGTAGGTGTGAATGTTTCAATTGGCCACCTTGATTAGCATTTGACAGTTTTAGGTGTGGCTTGTTACTGTATGGGGGAATCCTTTGTTGAGAGGTGATATATCTGTGGAATGATGTCCAGGGTGGGAGAAAGAAATCGTATCTGTTGGGGGTAGGTGTGAATGTTTCCATTGGCCACCTTGATTAGCATTTAATGGCCAAGCAGTTTTCAAGGTGTGGCTTCTTACTGCCTGGGGAAATCCTTTGTTGGGAGGTGGAATGTCCAGGGTGGGAGAAAGAACTCTTGTCTGCTGGAGGTAGGTGTGAATGTTCAATTGGCCACCTTGATTAGCATGTAATAGCGTAGCAGTTTTCAAGGTGTGGCTTCTTACTGCCTGGGGGAATCCTTTGTTCAGAGGTGGAATGTCCAAGGTGGGAGAAAGAACTCTTGTCTGTTGGAGGTAGGTGAGAATGTTTCAATTGGCCACCTTGATTAGCATTTAATGGCCTAGCAGTTTTCAAGGTGTGACTTCTTACTGCCTGGTGGAATCCTTTGTTGAGAGGTGACTAGCTGTCTCTGATTGTTTCTTGGGAATGGGAAGAGGTCATGGCGTGTCAACTTCCTGTCCAACCCACTTACTTGGCGTGCTTGATGGCTCCATCCAAGGTACTGAAGAGGGCCCCGCATTCTTCCACCACACAGTGGAAATGGACTTTATGAAGGAAGTCGCACTGGGCGTCACAGAAATCCTTGGTACCGAACCTGCCAAAACGGAGACATAAGCTCAGTCAGACCTGAACAGAGAACAATGAGACTACAAGAGGACGACATTATTCATCTGAACACCGTCAATTCTTCAGTAGCCATATTTATTTCAAACAGTGGTTCCCAACCTGTGGGCTGTGGACCACCAGTACTCCATAAGAACTAAAAGATGGTCCACAGCCTCACTGTTGCAACGAGAGTGACTGGTCTCGCGAAACCCTCTTATAGTGCCAAGGCTTATTAAATACATTAAAGTCTTGCTTATCCGACCTTCGCTCAGCTCATTCGACATTCCCTCTTATCCGATGCTCTGATACAAAATCACATTAGATACACCACCTCAGCTCTGGTTTCTGATACAGTAGTCACCATCTGCTTGCCCACCGAAAACCATATTTAATAATCTAAAGCTGATGTGACACAGTAGAGTCTCGCTTATCCGACCTCCACTTATCCGACATTCTCTCTTATCCGATGCTCTGATGCAAAATCACATTGGATAGACCACATCAGCTCTGGTTTCTGATACAGAAGTCACCATCTGCTTGCCCACCGAAAACCGTATTTAATAATCTAGAGTTGATGTGGCACAGTAGAGTCTCGCTTATCCAACCGCTTATCCGACATTGCGTCTTATACGACGTCCGCCTTTTCCTCTGGCATTTTCCCTTCAATTAAAGGAGCGTTCCCCAACTCTCTCTCCATTCCCAATAAGTGAAAAAGGCAAGGAGGAGGAGGAAGAGGGAGGAAAGGGAAAAGGGGAAAGGGGGAAAGTGGCAGGAGCGGAAGCGGAAGCATCCTCCCTCCTTCCCTCCGGGCACTTCCTTCTAGCCCTGGGGCATTGCCTTGCCTTAACTCTGTTGTTAGTATTCTAGGTGTCTATTTATATTTATTATATTTATTTATTTATTGCATTTATTATATTTATTTATTTATTATATTTATTTGTTTATTTATTTATTATATATATATATATATATTTATTTATTGAGTCCCTGGGGAGATTCAAAAGAAGTCTACATCAAGTAAAGGCAAGATTCAATGGTAACATATATACGAAATCAAAAATATTGATAAAATATTTGCACAAATATTCATTGAAATAATCACAAAAGGGTGCAGAAATATTCACAAAAATATTAATAGAAATAATAATAAAATATATACAAAATATTGTCAGAAATATTCATTGAAATAATCATAAAATATTGTCAGAAATATTCGTTAATATAGCAACAAAAAGAGTTATAGAATTCGTAACATATTTGCAGAAATATTCACAAAAAATGTTCAACAAATTATTTCAAAAAATAATCATAAAAATATTCCCAGGAATTATTCATTTTGGAAAAAATATTTACAAAATATGTTCAGAAAAATATATGCAGAAATATTTAGAAAAATATTCTCAGAAATAACCAAAATATTCACAAATATATTTTCAGAAAAAAAATTCCTAAAAGTATTTGCAGAAATATTCATTAAAATGTTTGCGGACTCTGTATGATCCAACATTTTTGTTCATCCGACGTTCTGCTTCCTTGTTTATGTCGGATAAGTGAGACTCTACTGTAATCCAAAGTTGTAATCCAGGGCCGTTCCAAATGTCATTGCACAGATTCGATGTTCATTTATTTATTCCACTGCAATTATTTTCCAAAAGCCATGTTTTAACTCTCTTTCTGAAGGCTAGAAAGGAAGGAGCTGGGGAGAGAGTTCCACAGTCAAGGGGCCACCACTAAGAAGGCCCTGTCTCTCGTCCCCACCAATTGTGTCTGCGAAGGAGGCAGGAATGAAAGCAGAGCCTCCCCCGAAGATGTTAATATTCGTGATGTTTCATACAGGGAGATATATTTGGACAAGTAAGTTTAGGGCAGGAGTCCTCAAACCATTTAAACAGAGGGCCAGGTCACAGTCCTTCAAACTGTTGGAGGGCCGGATTATAATTTGATGTACACTGCATCTTATTTGTAGTTCAAAAAACACTTAAAAACAATACAATAATTAAAATTAATAACAATTTTAACAAATATAAACTTATTAGTGTTTCAATGGGAAGAGTGGGCCTGCTTTTGGCTGATGAGATAGGGTTGTTGTTGTTGTTGTTGTTGTTGTGTGCTTTCAAGTCGTTTCAGGCTTAGGTTGACCCTGAGCAAGGGCTCGGTAAATGACCTTGGAGGGTTGTATCCGGCCCGCGGGCCATAGTTTGAGGACCCCTGGTTTAGGGCTTTATAGGCTAAAGCCAGCACTCTGAATTGTGCTCCGGTGAGGGACCTGGCTGCTGCCCGTTGGACCACTTGAAGCTTCTGAACAGTCTCCAAGGGCAACCCCACATAGAGTGCATTGCAGTAGTCTATCCGGTCATGGCGAACACAATTCTATGAATAAGCTTTGGCTCCTCCTCAAACACCAAGCATGGAAGGTGGCAAATCATCAGACCAGGGTGGTCCCCTTGGTTGTCGTCCCCGCAGAGTGAACAAGACATCTCCGGCGACGCAAGCGCGGTTGCCGAGCGACTGGTTACATCCCCTTATCTGGAATCCTTGTCAGTTGGCTTTGAACTCGGGAGACAAGGACGGGCGCTTGCTTGTGCCAAAACATAATGGCCCGACTGATCAAACAGATACAGGACGACAAAAGGAGACATACGAGGCTGGAAGGGGACCAGGATATAATTCTACAGGAGTGTCAATCTTTTAATTAACTGTTTGGCTTTGAATTGGTCAAATTTAAATACATTTACATACTGAAAAACAGTGAAGGTGTCCTCTCTTTTTTTGAGGAGCGAAAAAGATCCTCGAGAAGGGAATGAATGCCACTATTTAGGCCGTTTCTGCCTAATACGAAATTTTTCACCATTTCCTGTCCTTGTTTCAACCAATTTTAATACGCAAAGGATGTATTAAATTGTATTCAATGATATAAAACCAAGATATTTTCAAAGTACTCTGATAGTCAAGCAACTATTGTACGTGATGACATTTAAAAAAAGAATCAACATTGCTTCTTATTTTAATCTGTTGTGCTTTATTGTAATTTGTGGGCTTGTCCCTTGTAAGCTGCCCCGAATCCCCTTGGGGAGATGGTTGGCGGGGTATAATAATAATAATAATAATAATAATAATAATAATAATAGTATTAGAGCACCATCTCCTGCAGATTACAGTAGGTGTCTTCATAGACCTGCCAGCAGCGTATGATACTGTAAATCATTGCCTCCTGAAAAAAATGTATAATATCACAAAGGATGTTCACCTCACCCACTTCATAGGAAATCTGTTACAAAACAGGAGCTTTTTTGTTGAGTTCCAGAGCCAGAGAAGCAGATGGAGAAAACAGAAGATCGTTCTGCCTCTTGGGAGCGGGCTTGTTCCATCAATGTTTATCATTTACACAAATGATCAGCCACTGCCAGAAGGGATGGAGAACTTCATCTATGATGACGATCATGCCATCACCACTCGAGCAGGGAGCTTTGAAATGGTTGAAGAGAAGCTCTCCGAAGCTTTAGGTGCTCTTACTGCCTATACTGGAAAGTCTGATCTGGCCACAGTGGTCCATGCTATTGCCGAATAGATTACTGCAACGTGCTCTATGTGGGTTTGCCTTTGAAGACTGTTCAGAAACTTCAACTAGTTTAACAGTCAGCAGCTAGACTACTCACTGGAGCATACAGGGAGCATACTACTCCTCTGTTATGTTAGCTCCACTGGCTGCCGATCCAGTTCTGAGCACAATTCGAAGTGCTGGTCTTGACCTATGAAACCATATACAGCCCAGCGTACCTGTCTGAATGTATCTCCTTCTACATCCCACCTAGGAGTTCAAGATCTTCCGGAGAGGCCCTGCTCTCAGCCCTGCCCCAGTCACAAATGCAGTTGGTGGGGAAGAGGGACAGGGCCTTCTTGGTGGTGGCCCCCCGCCTGTTGAATTTACTCCCCGGGGATATTAGGTCATCTTCATCCCTCCTCTCCTTTAGAAGGAAATTAAAAACGTGGATGTGGGACCTTTGGGTAATCTTGCAGACTTGACGAGTACAATGTTGACAATAGCTATGGAAACGGATTATGGACAAGCTGAATGAAGTCTCCAATTACAGAACTCGGAGGGACAACGGCCACCTCCGTTGTCTTTTCTTTTCTGGTGGTTTTATTGTATTAACTTAATGTTTTTAATTATTTATAACTACTGATTTTTGATATGTATTTTATTGTGTTTAATTGTAGGCATCGAATACATGCCAGCTGGAAGCCGCCCTGGGTCCACCCCCAGGGGGTTGAGAAGGGCAGGGTATAAATGCCCAAAATAAATAATAAATAAAATAAATAGTACAGGGAAAACGAGTTTGCTCTATCAATGTTTAACATATACAAGAATAACCAGCCACTGCCAAAAGAGACAGAGTGTTTCATCTATGCTGACGATCGTGTCATCACCGCCCAAGCTTTGAAATGGCTGAACAGAAGCCCTCTGAAGCTTTAGGTGTTCTTACTGCCTATTGCAGCTGATTCCTAATCCATCTAAAATGCAAATGTGTGCTTTTCACTTTAAGAACAGACAAGCATCTCGAGCTCTGAGGATTCCCTGGAAAGGGATCCCACTGGAGCATTGCAGCACACCAACATATCTGGGAATTACTCTGGACTTGGCTGTGACTTACAAGAAGCACTGCTTGACTATCAAGCAAACAGTGGGTGCTAGAAAGAATATCATATGAAAGTTGACTGGCGCAACCTGGGGTTCACAACCAGACACAGTGAAGGCATCTGCCCTTAATAATAATAATAATAATAATAATAATAATAATAATAATAATAATCTTTATTTATACCCCGTCACCATCTCCCCGGTGGGGACTCGGAACGGCTTACATGGGGCCAAGCCGGACAACATATTGCAGCAATAAAATCAAAACTTAAACAACAAACATCAGAATACATTAATAATAATAAGAAAAAAACAGTCATAAAATAACATTCTAATAAACACTATCACAATAACGATAACAGTGGGTGGGCCACATGTACAGGATAAAACAATTTAAAAAACTGTGATGAGATAAAATAGGAGCAAGACATTTACGGGGAACTGATAAAACACATAGATTTATGAGGCTGAACTTCCCATTTGGGGGGGTGCGAGCTCCAGTAGCAGAAAAACGTTGAGGGGTGCAAAATGTCATGGTGTGCACCTACTCAACAAAGGCACAGCAGAAGAGCCGGGTTTTAAGGTCCTTTTTAAATGTTTCTAGTGAAAGGGCTTTCCTGATCTCTCTGCGTAAAGAGTTCCAAAGTCGGGGAGCCACCGAAGAGAAGGCTCTCTCCCTTGTACCCACAAGACGGGCTTGTGAGATTGGTAAAGGTGACAGGAGGACCTCCCCTGAGGATCGAAGGGCCCGGGTTGGTACATGGAGAAAGATGCCCTACTCTGCTGCTCAGTGTGGAACACATCTCACCACGCTAAAACAACTGTACTCTCAAATCGCTTCTGACATGATAAATGAATTGAGCACCACTCTCTCGATAGAATAACGCAATCCTCGATGTGCCTTCTCAGAAGGGCGCCCCCATATTATTACTCTCAAGTAATAATACACAGAAGCAGAAGCTTAGTTCCACCCTTAATGGCAAGCTTTGGGTAAAGGCCAAAAGGCATCTTTCAATGTCCTTTCTCGTTACATATCGTCTACTCTGAAGCGAGATGGCATGTTTGCGATCTGATCTCTTGTTCGGGGGAGGGATAAAAAAAACCCCTCCGCCATTCAAAGCCAATTGCCCTTCTGGTGTTTCTGCTTCTGGGGGGTCCTTTTTTTGAACGCAACTGTGTTATTTTGGGAAATGATATCACTCTCTGCCTGGAGAGCGGCTTTGGGATTCGAGAAGATCTCTCTGGACGAAGGGAATTAAGTTTGTAAACACCAGAATTAGAAAATCATTGGAAGGAAGGATGTCGTTTATCTGGCAATTTGGTGGCATCTCCTGTGTTCCTGAGTTGGCTCCACGGGCTGAGAACAGGAGGAAGAAAGGTAAACAAAGGGGAAAGGACAAGCGACAAACTATAAATCATGGCGATTTCTCCCCAAACTTCTCTAGTATGTTCAGTGTCTGATCAAAAAAGGAATAACAAAAGATTAAGGAAGAGGTAATTGGCGGAGTCATGCAAATTCCACACCAATGGAGAGAGTCAGGAACACTGGGATGCCTGTGATGGAGGAAACACCTGCACTCTGAACTCCACCAATGAGGGACCTGGAATTAACTTGGCACACAGAAGACCCATGACCAACAAAACATACTGGAGGTCTTTGGAGGGATTTAGAGGAGTTGTAGTTCACCTACATCCAGAGAGCACTATGAACCCAAACAAGGATGGATCTCAGCCAAACTTGGTATGCATACAACCAAAAAACATTCTGAACACCACCAGCGATGAAATTGAACCAAACGTGGCACATCGGAACTCTGACTAACAGAAAATACTGGAAGGGTTTCATGGACATTGACCTTGAGTTTTGGAATTGTAGTTCACCTACATCCCAAGTGAACTATGAACCCAAACAATGATGGCTCTGGATCAAATTTTGCATGCATACCCAATATGCCGGGTTTTAAGGGGAATTGGCCTGGACATTTTGGAATTGTAGGTACTGGGATATATAGTTCACCTGCAATCAGTGAGCACTTCGAACTCCACCAAAGATGGAATTGGACCAAACTGAGCACACAGAGCCCCCATGACCAGCAAAATATACTGGAGGTCTTTGGGGAAAATTCACCCTGATTTGAGGGAGTTATAGTTCACCTATATCCAATGAACCCAAACACTGATGGATCTAGACCAAACTTGACACACAGACCCGATATGCTGACTTTTGATTACTGGAGGGGTTTGGGGGGAACTGACCTTCCTTTCTGGGAGTTGTAGTTCACCCACAACCAGAGAAACGGTGACCCCCACCAATGAAGGACCTAGACCAAACTTGGCACACAGAACCTCCATGACTAACTCAACCTACTGGAGGGGTTTGAGGGGACTTACTCAGCATAGTGGGAGTTGTAGTTTACTCTACAGCCAGAGAGCACACTGAACCCCACCTACGATGCATCTAGAGCGAACTTGCCCAACATAAAAAACATTAAGTACTGTTGGAGTGTCTCGAGGTTAACCTGGCATGATGGGAGTTGTAGTTCACCCACAACCTTATTCATTTTGTACAAATAAAAAAAATCACTCACCTGCGCAGGTACATCTTCCAGGGCTCAGAGAGCTTCTCTTGAACGAGAGCCTTCACGCTCTTGCCCAGGTACTGCGTTGCGTCTCCCCCAGCCTGGCTTCCGTCCGCCTCCACCTTCAAAGCAAGGAGGTTTCCCAGGTTGGGATTGCTCTGAGACATCTGGGGAGGGACAACAGGGGTAAGAGGACCGAAAGCAAAATCCTCTTATAGCAGTGGTTCTCAACCTTCTTAACCCCTTAATACAGTTCCTCATGTTGTTGTGACCCCCAACCATAACCCTAACATTATGAATCGCCTTGTAAATAATTATCTGCAGGATGTATTTTCATTCTCTGGACCGGACCAAGTTTGGCACAAATACCCCATATGCCCAAATTTGAATATTGGTGGGGTTGAGAGGGATTGATTTTGTCATTTGGGAGTTGTAGTTGCTGGGATTTATAGTTCACCTACAATCAAAGAGCATTCTGAACTCCATCAATGATGGAATTGAACCAATCTTGGCACATCGAACTCCCATGACCAATGGAAAATACTGGAAGGGTTTGGTGGGCATTGCCCTTGAGTTTGGGAGTTGTAGTTCGCCTACACCCAGGCTCAAACAATGATGGGTCTGGACCAAACTTGGCACGGATACGCAATATGCCCAATATGAACACTGGGGTGTTTGGGGAAAATAGACCTTGATATTTGGGAGTTGTACTTGCTGAGATTTATAGTTCACCTACAATCTGAACCCCACCAATGATAGAATTGGGCCAAGCTTCCCACACAGAACCCCCATAACGAACAGAAAATACTGTGTTTTCTGATGACCCCTCTGACACCCCTTCGCAACCCCCCCCCCAGGGGTCTCGACCCCCAGGTTGAGAAAGACTGTCTTATAGTGACGAGGCAATGGGGACGTCGGGAGGGAAGAAGCTGACTATGCACGAAAGACCACATCCACTATAGATTATTAAATATGGTAGAGTCTCGCTTATCCGACATTCCGGCTTATCCGACACCCCTTTTTCCTCCAGCATTTCCCCTTCAATTAAAGGAGCACTCCCCAACTCTCTCTCCATTCCCAATAAGTGAAAAAGGAAGAAAATAGGCAGGACAGGAAGCGGAAGCATCCTCCCTCCTTTCCTCTGTGATGCCCACGCTCCTCTTCCGCATCTGGGCACTTCCTGCTGGGCCCCTCTAGCCCCGGGGCCTTGCCTTGCCTTAACTCTTTGACTCCCTGTTGTTAGTACTCTAGGTGTCTAGCGCTGGATCGGATGGATAACAGTAGGAGAATCTGTATTATCTGATATCTTTGTTTATCCGACATTCCGCCGGCCTGTTTCTCGCCCCAACTGTCCATCCTAGTTTGTCACCTCCAAAACCATAATATTCCGCCCTCACATGTTAAAAAGAGAGGAGCAAATGCAGAAAGGAATTCAGTGTCGTGCAAAATCAACAACTGATTAGCTAGCTTTGGTGGGGTGGGCAGAGGAAGGGAGGGATGGAAAAAGGAAGCGGGAGAGTGTCGGGCAAAGTCGCATTGTCCTATCTGGAGGCTTCGGAGCTCAGGGGAAGAAAGGGAGATGCCTTGAAAGCGCATCAAGCCACAGGAGACCCAAGGCTACGGCTTGGAGGGCTCTCCGGTTGTGGATGCAGCTGACTATGGGGCACAATTAATGTAAACAAGTACAACTATTCTCATTTGTTTATATCTATAAATAAATGGGGGGAAAGGCTGAAAGAGACGGGGAGTTGTTTTGTTTCAAACAGTGGTTCCCAACCTGTGGTCCATGCAATTTTCTGAATCAGCTGATGTGGTTTGTCCAATGCAATTTTCTAAATCAGCTGATGTGGTTTGTCCAATGCAATTTTCTAAATCAGCTGATGTGGTTTGTCCAATGCAATTTTCTAAATCAGCTGATGTGGTCTAACCAATGCAATTTTCTGAATCAGCTGATGTGGTCTATCTAATTCAATTTTCTGAATCAGCTGATGTGATCTATCCGGTGCAATTTTCTGAATCAGTTGATGTGATCAATCCAATGCAATTTTCTGAATCAGCTGATGTGGTCTATCCAATGCAATTTTATAAATCAGCTGATGCAATTTTCTAAATCAGCTGATGTGGTCTATCAAATTCAATTTTCTGAATCAGCTGATGTGGTCTATCCAGTGCAATTTTCTGAATCAGTTGATGTGATCAATCCAATGCAATTTTCTGAATCAGCTGATGTGGTCTATCCAATGCAATTTTCTAAATCAGCTGATGTGGTCTATCTAATTCAATTTTCTGAATTAGCTGATGTGGTCTATCCAATGCAATTTTTTAAATCAGTTGATGTGGTTTAATTCAATTTTCTAAATCAGCTGATCTGGTCTATCTAATTCAATTTTCTGAATCAGCTGATGTGGCCAATCCAATGCAATTTTCTGAATCAGCTGATGTGGCCAATCCAATGCAATTTTCTGAATCAGCTGATGTGGTCTATCCAGTGCAATTTTCTGAATCAGCTGATGTGGTCTATCCAGTGCAATTTTCTGAATCAGCTGATGTGGCCAATCCAATGCAATTTTCTGAATCAGCTGATGTGGTCTATCCATGGTCTAATTCAGTTTTTTAAATTAGCTGATGTGGTCTATCTAATGCAATTTTCTGAATCAGCTGATGTGTTCTATCTAATTCAGTTTTCTGAATCAGCTGTTGTGGTCAATCCAATGCAATTTTCTAAATCAGTTGATGTGGTCTAATTCAATTTTCTAAGTCAGCTGATGTGGGCAATCCAATGCAATTTTCTGAATCAGCACCTCAAATCACCAAACTGAAACTAAAGTTGACCAAAAACCGATTTTTAACCCTTTTGGTACTAATGTTGGAGAGTGCTCCCTGGTCAAAGTAGTCCCCAGAATCACTGATTTAAAATAAATTATACAAAATAACCAAGTATTGACAGCAGGGGTAATAACACTAAAGCATGAAATTTAAGATTCAGGGTCGGAACTCTGGCCATTTTCCCCTCTCAAAGAAACAAAATGACCCCACCACCCTTAGAAATCTGTTCAGATCAATAAGCAGAATTTTCATAACAGTGAGGAAAAGAAAAGTTGTCTGGTGCGGAAATTAGAAAGAACAACAACAACAACCACCGCCCCTCCATCGAAAGGGACATGGGGAGGAGGAGGAGGAGGAGGAGGAGGAGGAGGGGGAGAGTGTGTCAGAGGCGGCAATATATTTCTTCAGCCAGTTCATTAAATTAATTCGTAAGCAGTGGCTCTGAAATTAGACCCGATGAAAAATGGTCTCAAAATTTAAATGGTACAAACTCATCTTATTAGAGGGAAAACATTAAAAAACAAACGCCTCTCCCCCTCCCTCCCCACCTCGCCGCGGCGGCTTTAATTTCTCTTGGTGGGGGGAATGAAAGGCCCTTGATGGATGGCTCTTACCTTATTCATAAGCGAGGATAAAAGAGATGTATTTGCCGAGACTGTGTGGCCATTTGATTCATTACTGGAACACACAAACCAACAGGGTTTAGTTAAGATGTGCATAGGGGGACGGCAATTAATTCTCCCTTCACATCCCACCCCTGCCTTCCCCACATTCCACCTGCGGCATCGGGAGGGCCGAGACAAAACCCATTCTCCCATCAACCAGGTCAGCGGGTTTCCATGTCCAAGCAGAGATGGGAATCCTGTTGAGTTCAAATTGACTTGTACCAGGTTGGCAGTCAACGTTATTATTGGAGTGACATATTCAGATGCCCTAAAATCTTCCTGTGTTGAGTATGGAGGGGGTGGGATCTGAGTAACCTCTGGGTCCAACTGCAATGGTTAAATCCAGACTAGTGTTTCTCAACCTATGGGTCTCCAGGTGTTTTGGCCTACAACTCCCAGAAGTCCAAGGCAATTTACCAGCTGTTAGGATTTCTGGGAGTTGAAGGCCAAAACATCTGAGGACCCACAGGTTGAGAACCACTGGTCTAAATGGTCATTGAGGGCCTCCTAAGGTCACTAGATAGATCTAGATGGTCATTGAGGACCTCCTAAGGTCACTAGATAGATCTAGATGGTCATTGAGGACCTCCTAAGGTCACTATATAGATCTAGATGGTCTTTGAGGACCTCCTAAGGTCACGATATAGATCTAGATGGTCTTTAAGGACCTCCCAAGGTCACTATATAGATCTAGATGGTCCTTGGGGGCCTCCTAAGTCACTATATAGATCTAGATAGTCCTTGAGGGCCTCCTAAGGTCACTATATAGACCCATTGTCCTGCATGATGCAACTCAATTTCTCTGAAGACATCTGTCCAACCATGATTTCAGAGCCCAACCAACAGGGGATAAGATGAAGAAGAGACCCATGCTGTGGCCAGAAGAAGCTTAGTTTATGGCAGTGGTTCTCAACCTGTGGGTCCCCAGATGTTTTGGCCATCAACCCCCAGAAATCCTAACAGCTGATAAACTGGATGGGAGTTTCTGGGAGTTGTAGGCCGAAACACCTGGGGACCCACAAGTTGAGAACCATTGATCTAGATCTATATAGAGTCCTTAGGAGGCCCTCAAAGACCACCTAGATCTATATCCTGACCTTAGGAGGCCCTCAAAGTCCACCTAGATCTATATAGTGACCTTAGGAGGCCCCCAATGACCATCTAGATCTGTGGTTCTCAACCTGTGGGTCCCCAGATGTTTTGGCCTTCAACTCCCAGAAATCCTATCAGCTGGTAAATTGGCTGGAAAATTCTGGGAGTTGTAGGCCAAAACACCTGGGGACTCACAGGTTGAGAACCACTTGTTTGGATTTAACATTACAGTCGGAGTCAGAGGTTACAGAAGATCCCATCCCCTCCATACCCATCACGAGAAGATTTTAAGAAATTCCAACTTGAGCATCTGAATCTGTCACTCCATAAATAATGTCAACAACCAACCTGGTAAAAGTGAATTTGAATTCAATAGGATTCCCATCTCCGCTTGGATATGGAAACCCACCGAGTTACCTTGATGGTGGTCCAATAACGCCCGGAGGCCCACATGTTCCCCACTCCCTCTTACCCATGATCCTTCACGCTCAGGTCCAGGCTGTGTTCCTGCAAGGAATCCTGGGCCGTGGGACCAGGATTCTCCACCGTCTCTTGTTTAATCTGAGTCGGGTTAAACCGCCCAGGAGTTGGCTGCCCGTTCCCTGCGTGAAAAAAGAAATCACAAAGTCTTAAATAAGTGAAGAAAGTGAAGGAAGTCAACCCACCAGAGATGTCAACAACAACAAATAATGGACGAGAACGTTGAGCAGGGGACGCGCAACAAAAGTGAGGGCAGAAGGGAAGAGAGCGGCCTGGGCTTGCTGGTCAGCATTTATTGCCGGCTTGACGTGATCGGTTCTGACATCCAGCCCAGCGTGGAAATTCTTCAAGTGATAATTATTGCAAAATTATGTCAAAGTTGTCCAGGCTACGGGCCCTTTAAAGGAGAAGGGGCGGAAGGAGCGAGGGGGAGATCCGAGGCTCGGCGCAACCTGTCATAACTAATTTGCGGGGCTGCCTCTTAAGCGTTTATTAAAGACTCTGTTAATGCTGAGGCAATGTGGCAGCTTTAGACTGCTAGTCAAGCCCCCTTCCCAGTCCCCAATCTCCACGTTGCCTTGGCGACCGCGCCGGCCTCCTCACTGAGCATGCCCAAAAGGAACATCTGCCGTGTCAGGTCGATCGAAACTGACAGCCAATCAGATTGGTTCAAACCGCGCGACCTCTCCCCCATCGCGGCGGCGGCGGCGGCGGCGTCCCCAAAACCGACGGCGTTTCCCACCATTTCCCGTTGGAAAAATGTGATCGAAAAAAATCAAGCTCGTTTCCAAAAACAAGGTGAAAACTCCCCGCAAAGTTTGGAAAACAAAGCAAAACAAGATCCCCGAGGAAAGGATGGAAAAGATGGCGAGAGGGGAAAAAGTTGCTGACGGGAACATGTCCGCCGAGCTTTCATCCGCAATCCCCAAGTGACTAAAATATTAATTTGCCCGGAGGCACTACAGCTGACGGTGAACCGCTTTCACAGACAGCAAGTGGCATTTTATTAAAAAATAAAAGAAAAATAGTCCCCTCCATGACCTCTCTCGCTCTCTCTTTTTCTCTCTTTTCGGAAAGAGGTCCACGCCTGCAGCGGAAGGGAGAGCAAAAAACCACAAACGAAAGGAGTCCACCAAACTTTTCAGAGTATCCTTGCCTTCTCTTCCTCATCATTGCTCGCTCAGGTGGGTTTCGAAGAATGACAAACCAGCCAATTGGCATGCCACTTCCCTATTTTAGTGGCTTTTGGGCAACCATGGCAGGGGATTGTGGACTGTATTTGTCTATCACAGGCATGGGTGTTTTGGACTTCAACTCCCACAATTTCTTGAGTATGCGGACAACATCCTTTAATACATGGATGACATACTCATAGCACAGTCAGGGGCCAACTTGGGCCCTCCCTCCAGATGCTTTGGACTTCAACTCCCACAATTCCTTCAGTATGTGGAGAACATCCTTCAATATATGGATGACATACTCATAGCAGGGGCATGGGTCAACTTGGGCCCTCAACCGCTACAATTCCTTCAGTAGGTGGACAACAACCTTCAATATGTGGATGGCATACTCATAGCACAGGCATGGGTCAACTTGGACCTTCCCTCCAGATGTTTTAGACTTACTCCCACAATTCCTTCAGTACATGGACAACATATTTTAATCCATGGGCGACATACTCATAGCACAGGCATGGGTCAACTTGGACCCTCCCTCCAGATGTTTTAGACTTCAACTCCCACAGTTCCTTCAGTAGGTGGACAACAACATTCAATACGTGGATGGCATACCGATAGCACAGTCATGGCCCACTCGGGCCATTCCTCTAGGTGTTTTGGACTTCAACTCCCACAATTCCTTCAGTACACGGACAATGTCTTTCAATACACAGACAACATACTCATAGCACAGGCATGGTCCAACTTGGGCCCTCCAGGCATTTTCGACTTCAACTCCCACAATTTCTTCAGTATGTGGAGAACATCCTCCAATACAGTGGTTCTCAACCTGGGGTCCCCAGATGTTTTGGCCTACAACTCCCAGAAATCCCAGCCAGTTTACCAGCTGTTAAGATTTCTGGGAGTTGAAGGCCAAAACATCTGGAGACCCCAGGCTAAGAACCACTGCTCCAATACATGAACAACATACTCATAGCACAGGCATGTGTCAACTTGGGCCCTCAACTCCCACAATTCCCTCGTTATGTGGACAACGTTCTTCAATACATGGATTACATACTCAGCACAGGCATGAGGCAACCTAGGCCCTCCAGGCATTTTGGATTTCCAACTCTCACAATTCCTTACAATACGTGGACAACGTCCTTCAATACATGAATGACATACCCATAGCACAGGCATGGGTCAACTTGGGTCCTCAAATTCAACAACTCCTTCAGTAGGTGGACAATGCCCTTCAATACATGGATGACAGGCATGGGCCAACCTGGGTCGTCCAGCCATTTTAGACTTCAATTCCCACAATTCCTTCAGTAGGTGGACAATGTCCTTCATTTCGGGGATGACATACTCATAGCACAGGCACGGACCAACTTGGGCTCTCCCTCCAGGTGAATTGGACTTCAACTCCCAGAATTCCTAACAGCCTCAGGTCCTTTCCTTTTCCCCCCTCAGCCTCTTAAGCCTAAGTTGGCCCATGCTTGGTCTATCACTGGAGAAAGATTGGGTTTACTCTTGTCTCTTTCACCCAAAAAGGCAAAAATGGGAGTCAGATGTTGAGGATGGCCAAGAAAATTGGCACTGTTGACTAACTCAGTTTGACTTTCTCACACCCAAGGTTACCTAAAAATGGCACCACGATAGAGTTCTGAAAATAGGTGTATGTTGCTTTAAGACACCTGCATTGTTTTAATATTAACATCATTTTTTAAGAGTCAGGGGAGCTTTGCAATTGGACCGAGAAGGTTGGGACAACAGACAGTTGGGAAAGATGTGGTGAGCCTCAAAGCCAAACCTGCTTTCTATCTGGGCAGTTGATCTGGAAGGCAGGGAAAAGAACAAGGCGTTATTTACCTCCCTGTTTCCTTGAACAAACAACAAGGAGTTCTCTTCCTCCCTGTTTCCTTGAACCCAAATTCAAAACAGGTTTTGGTTGTCTCCCTCCGAACCAGGTTCCAAGAAGGAAAGACACTAATCTGGGTTGGATATGACTTCATGGGCAGTAACTGAAAAGCAATTGTCCTGATTGTACGGAGGATGCTACCAATACGATGGAAGACAACGTTTCCCTTCCTTTCCTGCCAAACAATTGTCCTAACCTCCCGTCTCCTCTTCCAACATCCCCAATCAATGGATGTGAGGTTCTCACCTGCCTCCGCAGCAACCGAGGGCTTCAACGCCGCGGCCGCCAACCTGGCCATCATGGGTGAGATCAAGCCTTTGCTGGCAGAGATCCTTTCCATTATGGAAGCTGCTGGAGTCGGTGAAGAGGTGACCGCCGCCTCGCCGGAACCTGAGATGGCCTGGGAAGGGGAGCTGGCAGAGGAAGCTGGGTTGGTGCTCGAAGCTCCGGCAGCTATCAAGCTCGCAGAAGTGGCGGGCAGCGGGGTGGAGACCCGACTGGGGAGAATGGGAAAATAAGACCCCGCTGTTCCGGGAAGGGCTGCGTTGGAGAGGGCCAGGGCCAAGGGGATGTTGCTCGGGAGGGTTTGCGAGAGCAGGCTGGAGATCTTGGAAGCTGAGGAGATGCTGTTGACGGGTTTGTTGGAGGGCTGTGAGGCGGCCAACTCGGCGGCCGAAGACGGCGTGCCAGGGATGATCAAGGAGACGGAAGACTGCTGACTGGTGGGGGAGGCACTCAGACTGGAGTTCTTGGAGCTCATGGCGGAGAAGTCGATGAGGTCGTCGTTGCTGGACTCCTCCTGGTCGTTCTCCTTGGCCCCCAGGAAAGAAGTGGGCAGACCCAGGACGCCGGAGCTGCGGATGTGCCGGCGCTCGTGCTTGCGCTTGTGGGAGGTCATCTGGCTGGTGGAGGTGAAGGTGAAGCCACAGCCGGGCCGGATGCAGTGGAAGTGGTTAGTGGCCTTGCTGTAGACGCAGCCCTCGTATTTGCACTCCTCGTACTTGTAGAACTTCTTGAAGCCGTCCTTGGCATAGGCGTCGTCCTTGATGTGGTAGCTCTTGTGCTTCTCAATGTCGCACTTGTTCTTGAAAGTGAACGTGCAACCGGGCCGCCTGCAAGTCAGAAAATCATGGAGTGAGTTGTGACATCTACTTGATTTCCTCACAGGGTTGACCTGGCCAGAATGAGAAGACCATTGGCTGGTGTAGATCAAGATACTATTTTTTCCCTCTCAGATTTCCTGAACAATAGCTCTAAATAGATTCTAGAACAGGCATGGGCAAACTTTCTAACTTGGGGGTCACATGGCAGGCCGGAGTGGAGTGGGCTGGCCAAGAGGGAGGGTCTTCTCCCCAAGCCCCCTCCCTGCCCTTTCCTCCCCTTCCTCTTCTTTTTTGGAGGCAGAAAGTGAAGGAAAGATGGGAATTTTTGGATCTCAAAAGAGTTCGGTGTGAGAGGCCTCAGTGTGAGGTAGGCCTCAGTGTTTGTGAAGGTGTGCGTGAATCCCAAAAGGGTTGGCCTTGGTCAGGATGAGATGGAGGGCGGGAGACAAAAGAGGTATCCATTGGAACCCGTATTGCCTACTCCTGATATAGCATCCTAGAATCCTAGAGCTGGAAGAGACCCCAAAGGGCCATCCAGTCCAACCCCCTGACATGCAGGAAGTCACAATGAAAGCACTTCCCTGCAGAAATGCCTCCAGAGAAGGAGACTCCACCACACTCTGAGGCCCCAGGAGGAAAGGAGGAGAAAGAGGAAGGAAGGAGAAAGAGAGAGGAGGAAAGAGAGAAGGAAGGACGAAAGGGTGGAAAGGAAACAATGAGGGGGGGAAGGGGAAGAAGGGGAGGAAAGAGAGAAGGAAGGAAAGACAAAAAGGAAGGAAAGAAAGATAAAGAGAGATGGAAAAATGAGGGAAAGAAGGTAGAAAGGGTGGAAGGTAAGGAAGGAAAGAGAGAAAAAGAGGGACAGAAGGAGGGAAGAAAGAAAGAAGGAAGGAAGAAGAAAGAGAGAGGGAAGAAAGAGGGAAGGAAGGATGAAAGGATGCAAAGGAAAGAGGGAGGGATAAAGAGGGAGGGAAGGAGGGAAAGAAAGAGAGAAGGAAGGAAGGAGAAAGAGGGAAGGAAGGAAGGAAGGAAGGATGTAAAGGAAAGGAGGAGGGAGGGAGAAAGAGGGAAGGAAGGAGGGAAGGAAAGAGAAGGAAGGAAAAACGAAAGGAAGAAGGAAGGAAGGAGAAAGAGAGAGGGAGAAAAGAGGGAAGCAAAGATGAAAGAGTAGAAGGGAGGGAGAAAGCGGGAGGGAGGGAAAGAAAGAGAAGGAAGGAAAGACAAAAGGGAAGGAAGGAAGGAAGGAAGGAAGGAAGGAAGGAAGGAAGGAAGGAAGGAGAAAGAGAAAGAAGGAGGAAAGAGGGAAGGAAGCACGAAAGGGTGGAAGGGAAGGAAGGAGAGAGGAAGTAAGAGGGAGAGAAGAAAGGGAGGGAAGGAAAGATAGAAGCAAAACAAAAAGGAGGGAAGGAAGGAAGGAAGGAAGGAGAAAGACAGAGGGAGGAAAGAGGGAAGGAAGGATAAAAGGATGTAAAGGAAAGGAGGGAAGGAGAAAGACGGAGGGAACGAAAGAGGAAAGGAAGGAAGAAAGGATGTAAAGGAAAGAAGGAGGGAGGGAGAAAGAGGGAGAGAAGGAGGGAAGGAAAGAGAAAAGGAAGGAAGGAAGGAAGGAAGGAAGGAAGGAAGGAAGGAAGGAAGGAAGGAAGGAAGGAAGGAAGGAAGGAAGGAAGGGTGGAAGGGAAGGAAGGATCACACTGGATCAGATCAGACTGGAACAGAAGCTGGAACCCATGGAATACATACTAGATGGCCACTGAGCTACAGTCCCTTGCCTTCATGTCCAAGTGACCCTCTTCAAATAAGATGGGATTTGTTCCCTGATATACAAATCAGGATGTTCATCACCACCACATCAGCATAACGGACAAAAACAATATTAAAAAATTGCCTCAGTGATAGCCTGAAACTATAATTTTTTGACTCTACAACAATCATTTCCTATGTCCATTTCTGTCACTCGCAGACTAGAAATCCAACGACAAAGCTGCATTTGTGAATGAGTCATCGTAGCTCAGGCGATTCAGAGAGGGCCTGTGGTCATTTCGAGTGTCTCGGAGATTTTTCTAAAAATTGCTTTATTGGACAACACAACCCGGAATCCATTAACCAACATGGTTGTAGGCCAAAAAGGTAATTTTCCCAAGCTCTGCCTCAGATGACCGCAGAGGACGTCAATACAGCCTCAGCTCTGGATCATCCAGTGATTATTGACATATCTGTAAGGCGGGCCAAAAGTTTCACTGGCTTCCAACGGTCAGGTGATGGTGTATCATTCCAAAGTGGAAGCCTTGCCCAAATGGTCACATTTGGCTCCACCACATACATCTCAGTTTTGAAGGAAAACAAACGTGTATTGACAAGTCTTCAGGTTGAGACTGTGGTCAAAGCTATGGAGACATTGCTAGCAAAGAGGAACAACAGATGCCCCTTTGCCTTGTTACCTGAGACATTCCAAGACTAGATCTCCTCTGCAGCCCATGTTTTGGGATACCAGGATGAGGAAATGAGCCAAGGGGCCACCTTTCCTTTTGAAGATAGCTCACCTGCAATGGAAGTGGGTGGTCTTCTGCCCGTAGAACTGGCAATCCACGGTGCCGCAGTCTTCTGTAGCCCGGAACCTCTGGAACCCGTCATTAATGAGCTGCGTGTTCTTCTTGTGGAAGTTTTCATGGGTCATGACATCGGAAGTGCTGGTGTAGACTTTGTTGCAGCCCACCTGGGGGAAGAGATGTCACAAGACGTGGATGAATGGAAGAAAGGATGTCATAAGGAGAAAAGAGGAAAAGCAAGATTTCCATACTGCGATCTATCACTTCTGAACATCTAACAGGAGGCTGGTGTGGCAATGGGACAAGTTGAGTGTTGCAGCTCAGCAGCCAGGGGCTGATGGGTTCACTCATGATTCAGAAGGGATTGTGAGATTTCCTGGGTACAAGCCAGGTTCAAATTGTTGAAGATTCAGGCCAGGGAGATGAAGGAAATGATATTACCTCAGACAATGCTGACTCCAAGGTCAGTCACAGGAGCCAGAAACAGTATCATTAGATAAAGGGTCGAGTGAAGATGAATTAAGTGAAATGGAAAATTCTCAAGGGAAAGCACCTGGCATTATGGAGATAAGGAAAAGTTTCCATTTAAAGATCAGAGCTGAGAATCAGCTCCGTGGGTCTGTGAGACTATGTGGGAAAGAGATAGAGAAAATCCATGGGAAAAGACATGATTTCATGATTGCCTATTAACAACCAGGATTTACCTTTTAAGTTAGTTCAGGCAATGTTGGTTTTTGAGTAAGAAGTCCGGCCTAAGTTTCCTAGTCATTGTGTCAAGTCTTAGTTTTGGATTAAAGTATGTTCTTGTTTTATGGTTCCTGCTCAAGTTTTATCATGTATACCTTTGGCTTATGGATTTCGTCTGTGCTGGTGATTTTTGGATAATCCTGGACTGTGTTACCTTTGGATTTTTATGTGACACTTGGATTCCTGTGTGGCTACCATTTATTGCTAAACCGTGTCTGGAGTATCCCTCTCCTTTCCTTACTCCTGCTTTTTCATATATTTTATGGGTTTTTACAATAAACGGTTTGCTTATACTCTGGACTCTTGTGTGGTGTTGTGGTCCTAGGTAGCTCTAGCAAGCGGTTCTCGGAGCTCCAGGCGGAGGAAATCTCTCTGACCACATGAGATCTGAAATGGATCTTAATTGGAAATACCCATGGATTGATCCTGCATGCAAAGAAGGTGATCCTCCCTTCCTTACAGCCGCAAATTTAGAGCCAAAGCATTATTGGGAGATGAGGAATCAATGTGGAAAGGAGCAGGGTCAGACCAATATCATGGAGCATCTGAGTGCAAAGTAAGGTGGTGTGAAGGCTTCTGTGTGTAAAAGTAAGCTCTAGTGTGAAGGCAGCCCAGAGAAGGCCTCACAGTGTGAGGTAGGCCTTAGTCTGACCATTTTGTAAGGGTATGTCGGAAATATTTAAAATTAATTAGGTATTTTTAATCACAAGAAAGTGAGTCAAGCACTCAAAGAGTTAAATGGATGCAATAACTCAGCAAAAGCTGTGGTTCTATATAAGCAGGTGTGCCTGTATCTTAGTAGCTGTCGGTCTGAGGTAAACCTCAGTGGGAGAAAGGTCTCAGCCTGTGAGAAGACCTCACAGTGTGAGGTAGACCTTAGTCAACATTTTGTTAGGGTATGTTGGAAATATTAAAAATTGACTAGGTATTTTTAATTACAAGAAAGTGAGTCAAGCACTCAAAGAGTTAAATGGATGTGAAGGCTCAGCAAAAGCTGAAGTTCTATATAAGTAGGTGTGCCTGTATCTTAGTAGCCGTCAGTCTGAGGTAAACCTCAGTGGGAGAAAGGTCTGTGAGAAGGCCTCACAGTGTGAGATAGGTCTTAGTCTGTGAGAGTAGGCCTCACAGTGTGAGGTAGGCCTTAGTCTGTTAAAGAAGGCTTCACAGTGTGAGGTAGGCATTAGTCTGTGAGAGAAGGCATCACAGTGTGAGGTAGGCCTCAGTCTGTGTGAAGCTTCGGTGAGAGAAGCCCCAGGTTGAAGGCCTCGTGTGTAAAGCTCTAGTGTGAAGGCTGCTGTGTGTAAAAGGCTACTGTGTGAAGCTACTGAGTAAGTTCGATTGCTCACAGATGCTCCTTTGGCCGTATGGTGAGGACAGGTAGACAGGTTGTCTCCACCAGGGAGAACCAATGCCCTCTTGCCACCCACCTGCTCTTGAACTTGGCTTTGTTTTATTCACACTGCGTGCACAGCGTGTGACCGAGATGGAATGCTGCAGACCTGCCTCCCTTTTTCCCCTCGCTTCGCCCGCCCCGCTCTCCCCGGGCAAAGTGGGCCAATTTGCCATATTGAGTAAAATTCCAGTGGAATCTGACAAGGCTGTCGTGCCCGGCGAGCGCCTCGCTTCCCTCCCGCCTCCTCTTGCGCGCCGGGTGCCAATGCCTGCACCGTCTCAGAAGTGAAGCAAACCAAAACATCGTGCCCCCCCACAAACCTCCGTTCCTTGGGTTGATTCAAAGAGGCAATCACAAAACATTGAGCAAACACCCAGAAAAGGGCGAAAGCCGGGAAGAGAGAGTTCCAAAACGAGAGAGAGAGAGAGGGCCTCTTTCCACCCTGACACCTTGAAAGAAGACAGACCCCGGTGTGGTGCTAAAAGGACAAATTAAACAAAAAACTCCTCGTGAATAATTCCCAACGGGGCCCTTTGCGCGAAAGCATGAAAAATGTCCACTGGTATAAACAACTAACTGAATTTTGTCCATGCCAATTATGGACATCGGGGGAAGGGGGGCAGGGCCCTCGCGAGGCCCTCGGCACAACAGCGGCTGTTTCGGAGAGATTTGCTCTAATTGGGAATCGGCGAGGTTTGGACACCTTGCTTCTTAACATGGGCATTGGCTCCAGCTGCCCTTTCCAACATCTCTGTCTCTTTCGAAGGGACCTTTTTTGAACCAACCTGATTGTTTTGTTAGTGTATGTCGGAAATATTAAAAATTAATTTGGTACTTTTAATTAAAAGAGTGTGACTCAAGCACTCAAAGAGTTAAATGGATGCAATAACTCAGCAAAAGCTGCGGTTCTATATAAGTAGGTGTGCCTGTATTGTAGTAGCCGTCAGTCTGAGGTAAACCTCAGTGGGAGAAAGGTCTCAGTCTGTGAGAAGGCCTCACAGTGTGAGGTAGGCCTTAGTCTGTGAGAGAAAGCCTCATACTGTGAGGTAGGCCTTAGTCCAGGCATGGGAAAACTTTGGCTCTCAGTTGGTAGCCAGTAAGGAATTGTGGGAATTGTGGGAGTTGAAGTCCAAAACACCTGGAGAGCCCAAGATTGTCCATGCATGCCTTAGTCTGTTAGAGAAGGCCTCACAGTGTGAGGTAGGCCTTAGTCTGTTAGAGAAGGCCTCACAGTGTGAAGTAGGCCTTAGTCTGTTGGAGAAGGCTTCACAGCATGAGGTAGGCCTTAGAGTCGGCCTCACAGCGTGAGGTAGGCCATAGTCTGTGAGAAGCTAAAGTGAGAGAAGCCCCAGGTTGAAGGCCTCGTGTGTAAAGCTCTAGCTTGAAAACTGTTGTGTGTAAAAGGCTACTGTGTGAAGCTCCTGAGTAAGTGTGGTGTAAGAGGAGTCTCTGTGAGAGCAAAGCTGTTTAAATGGATACAATGACTCAGCAAAAGCTGAGAAGCAGGTGTGCCTGTAGGTTAGTAGCCATCAGTCAGTGTGAGAGGTCTCTGTGTGAGAAGGCCTCAGTGGGAGAAAGGCCTCAGTGTTAGTAGACCTCACTGTGTGGAGGCCTAGTATGAGAACATCTCAGTATGAGAGAAAGGTCCAGTGTGAAGGCTGCTGTGTGTAAAAAGCTATTGTGTGAAGTTCCTGTGTAACTTCGGTGTGAGAAGAGGCTCTGTGTGAGTGAAGCTGTTTATCTGCATAAGAAAGAAGCCCAGCATGGAAGCAAAGAAGGAAGCGTAAAGAACTGTATTTGTGTTATGGAAACCTTGTTCTTGTAAATAGTGCAACCACATTATTTTACTATAAAGAAAAGCTTCCTATGGAAGAGATAACACTGCCATCTGTTCACCCACCATATTTTAGGTCTTGTGGTCCACAGACCACAGGTTTGGAACCATTGCACTCTATGGAAGGAATGCTAGAATGAATGGTACTCCTGATGAATGACTATTGGGATCTGCTTCCTAGGAATGCATTGAAAAGGGGGACAGAAAAGGGGTCGGCCTTTCCTTCCGGCATCTCCCAGGCATCCATTCCCCACTCTCCCCTCCATCTCAGCCGTGGCAAAAGTGGCAAGCAGCCCAGGGCCATTACCTGCATGCAGTGGTAGTGTGTGCTTTTCCCATTCAGGTGGCAGCCATGATAGTAAACACTGCAGTCGTCCAGGGGGCTGAAGCGCATGAAGCCATGCTGAAGGGAATTGTCCCGCTTCTTGTGCATGTTGTAATGCCGGATCACATCTTGCTTACTTGTGAATCTCTGGTGGGGAGAGGGAGAGGCAGAAGGTGAGGAGGGCCAGGACAAGGGAAAGCGAGGGGAAAGAAGCTCCCCTACACAAGGCCTGCTTTCAAGTCACCCGTAAGGGGGTTTCCAGGGGTCTCCGTGCTCCTCTGGGTGTTCTCTGTGACCACACACAAGCAGGTTGAATGTGGGCTGGCAAGGCAAAGGCTTTAGAGCAAACTCAGCATTCTGGCAATGGGAGGATCAACTCTGAAATTCCTGACATGGCAAGGAAACGCAAGCACTGACGGGTGGAATTGGTCTCGCCTAGAAAAATTTGGATAACTGAGCCCCAGGTCCCAAGAGAGGAGATCAACTTGGCCAGACTCTGGTGGCTGAAGGTACTCTCTTACATGGGTTGGAACTCATGAATGTCCAGAAAAAGGGAGCCCTGGGAAATGTTGGTTCCCTCTCCCAACTTATCTAGTTATCTTCCTTCCTTCCTTTTCTCCTTCTTCCTTCCTTCTCTGCTTTCTTTCTTCTCTCCTCCCTCCTTTCTTTCTTTCCCTCTCTCCTTCCTTCCTTCTCTTCTTCCTTCCTTTTCTCATTTCCTCCCTCCCTCCTTCCTTCCTTCCTCCTCTCCTTCCTTGCTTTTCCCTCCCTCCCTTCTCTTTCCTCCCTCCCTTCTCCGATTCCTCTTTCCTACCCTCCTTCCCTCCTTCCTTCCTTCTCTCCTTCCTTCTCATTCCACCTTCCTATCCTTCTTTCTCTCCTCCCTCCCTCCTTCCTTCTCTCTCCTTCCTTCCTTCTCTCACTCCTCCTTCATATCCTCCTTCTCTCCTTCTTTCTCTCCTCTCCTTCCTTCCTTCTCTCTCTCCTTCCTTTTCTAACTCCCCCTTCCTACCCTCCTTCTCTCCTTCCTTCCTTCTCTCCTTCCTTCTCTCATTCCACCTTCCTATCCTTCTTTCTCTTCTCCCTCCCTCCCTTCTCTCTCCTTCCCTCCTTCTCTCACTCCTCCTTCCTACCCTCCTCTCCTTTTTCACTCCTTTTTTCTCTCCTTCCTTCCTTCCTTCTCTTTCGTTCCTTCCTTGCTTCCTCCCTCCCTTCTCTCCTTCCTCCTTCCTACCCTCCTTCCTTCCTTCTCTCATTCCACTTTCCTATCCTTTCTCTCCTCCCTCCCTCCCTTCTCTCCTTCCTCCTTCTCTCCTTCCTTCCTTCCTTCCTTCCTTCCTTCCTTCCTTCCTTCTCCCATTCAACCTTCCTCTCCTTCTTTCTCTCCTCCCTCCCTTCCTTCTCTCATTCCTCCTTCTTTCTCTCCTTCCTTCCTTCCCTCCTTCCTTCCTCCTCTCCTTCCTTCTTCTTTCCTTCAAAGGAATCCTGATTCATTTCTCCTCCTTTTATGAAACTTGAGGATTTGCGCAGTAATGCCAAAGACGACCCAAGGCCTGATTTCCCCGAGGTGTTATATCACAGGAATTCCGTTGCCAATCACTGCTAATTTGCGGCCACTTATTACTGAATGCCGTTCATTATAACAAATATATCTTGCCGGCAGGGTAATTTGCATTTGCAAAAACCAGCCTCGCGCTTTCTGTCCCTCTGGGACCAGGCGTTCCCGGCACTTCCGATCCCAGCTCCTTGGGACCACCATCCGAGCGTTCCCTCCTTTTCCTCCTGTGCCATCGCGGGCTGTGCTCTCAGGCAGGCCCTCCTTTTCTAGCAGAGGATGGTCACTGCCCACATCCCTGCTCCCATCGATCGAAACCCAGCAGCTTTGGCACAACGCAGCCTGCTTCCTCTGCTGTGGTCTCCTCCGCGCCTGGCCGGGCCAATGCAGAAAGCAGACTCCGTCGCGGCAGGAATCCCAGCAAAGCCCTCAATTCTCAGAGGCCCTAACCACAGAAAGCGCGTGGTTTGAGTCACACTCCCAGGCCTGAGCGCAGGGTAAATAAATACCGCATGCGACCGGGGAGCTGGCCTGACAATCCCGCTCTGGCAGGCCTCCAAGCCTTTGCTCTTCCCTCGACATCTTCCTCCTCCTTCGCCACCAGCCGTGCTGTCGCTAAACCAAACTGTGAGAGAGCCCCGAGCAGCTGTGGCTCAGCACCCTGGGTGTTCTGTTTTGGCAGCGGCTGAACCGTCCTTTGGCTGGCTACGCTGCCGCCGATTAGCATCAGCACCCCTCCTGGCTGACTATGCCGCTGCCTAAAGGGGAGGCCCACATGCATGCTTTGAAAGCCAAATCGGCTGGTTACGTTCTGTGTCCTCACCGGAAGCAGATTTGGATTGAGGCTGGTGAAGGCAGTCTCTGCACACACTGGTGCAGAAGCTTCTCTTCTTAGGGGGAAGGGGATTGCAGAGTCAGAACTTTCAGTTCAAAAACATTTATTGAAGTAAAAGAAATACATTCTTGATAGAAAAGGTCTTGGAGCTGACTAGCTGACTAAATCTCATCGTCTAAGAAAGGTAAAAAGTTTTTAAAAAATCCACGCAGCTACATTTTGCCTAGAGAGAGGCAAAATGTGCTACCTCACTGGAAAGAAGGAAAGGCAGAAGAGACAATGGTGGCGAATGGCCACATGGCTAGCCCATGGCAATAAAAACACTGTGTTTCCTCACTTAATGCAGGTGTTACATTTCAGGACTACACACAATAAGTGAAAATCCGTGAAATAGGGACTGCCCCCTCCCTCTTCCCCCTCTCTGGCTCACTCACTCAATGGTGGTGGTGGTGGTAGTAAAAAAACCGCGAAACAGGAGTATGTTCCAACCCAACTATCGGCTCTAGGATTGACCATGCTGTCTCTACCATTTTTCACTCTTTCACGCTTTTCGTTCGACCTACAAGGATGCACACTTTGCCTCTTTTTAGGCAAAATGTAGCTGCATGGATTTTTTTTGAGTTTTTACTCGTTCTATCAAGAATGTATTTCTTTTATGTCAATAAATATTTCTGAACCTACAGTTCTGACTCTGTAATCCTGTGTCATCCTAAGGAATAGAATCTTATCCTAGCTCAT
The DNA here is from genome assembly GCF_025583915.1 of Anolis sagrei ordinatus. Classification (NCBI taxonomy): domain Eukaryota; kingdom Metazoa; phylum Chordata; class Lepidosauria; order Squamata; family Anolidae; genus Anolis; species Anolis sagrei. Next base: position 13,793,660 of record NW_026844811.1, on the reverse strand, counting down.
CACGTGTAAGTTTCTGCTGGTTATGAAATTTACTTTGGCTGCTTTGCTATAGTTATGGTGGAATCACCCCGACAGAGGGTTATTTTTGAGCCCGGCAGCTCAGATTCCCCAATAGGGCTTAAGGAAGGTCCCTCGCACAGACGGAGACCGCAAGCAAATTAAAGGAATTGCTTGACACCCCCCCCCCCCCCAGCATTGGCTGAAGACAGACATCTAAGGGCCATCCGATGAGGGAGAAGGCTGCAAATGCTTGCAACAGGATCCATACAGCATCAAAGMCAACCACCCCAAGCAGCTGGCCACAGGCTGGGAATTGTCGCATGCAGAATGTCTGAAAAGTCATTTGCAGCCACTTGCGATGCTTGTGTGAAGGGACGAGTCCTAAGACTGGCCCTCTCTTGCTGAAGCACAAATCCTAAAGGGTCTCTGTTCCTCAGACTGCGTTCTCAAGGCATCGTGATCCCATTTCAGTCTGTGGCTGGCGTCACCAGTGAAGGGCTGTCTTAAAAAGTAGCAACGCTGACTCTTGTGCAAAGTGATGTGACAGCTCTACTAACATTGCATGTGTGAACATGGCAAGCAGCCTTATGCTGACTGTCCAAATGGCTCTCCGCTGGCTGACTGACAGCAACAATCCAGGATCTCAAAACAGGTTTTAAGCTTCTGGATCCATACAGTGTTCCCTCGCTACTTCGCGGTTAACTTACTGTGGACTTGCTATTTCGCATTCCTTTTTTTAAAAAAAATATAAATTTAAGTAGCAAGGGAACACTGTAGCATGGAGGGAAGAAGAGCCGCCCCCTCGCCCTCTTTACCTTCCTCCTCCTCCTTGTCATTGCCGCCTGGACCTCTTGYCGCCGTTTGGGGTCCGCGCTGCCTCCACTGCCTCCTGAATCGCGGGGCCCAAGCAGCAGCAAGAGGCCCCAGTAACAATGAGGAAGAGGAAGGTAAAGAGGGCGACTCTTCTTCCCTCCTCACCCTCTTTATCTTCCTCTCCCTCCTCCTCATCACCGCCTGGGCCTCTTGCCGCTGCTTGGGCCCCTCAATCGYGGGGCCCAAGCAGCGGAAATAGGCCCCAGCGGCGACGAGGAAGGGGAAGGTAGAGTGAGGGGGTGACTCTTCTTCCCTCCTTGCCCTTTTTACCTTCCTCCTCCTCCTCCTTGTCGCCGCCTGGGCCTCCCTCTTGCCACTGCTTGGGCCCCGTGACACCTCTGCCACCTCCTCAATTGCAGGGCCCAAGTGACCTTAGGAGGCCCTCAATGACCATCTAGATCTATATAGTGACCGTAGGAGGCCCTCAGTGACCATCTAGATCTATATAGTGACCTTAGGAGGCCCTCAATGACCATCTAGATCTATATAGTGACCTTAGGAGGCCCTCAGCGACCATCTAGATCTATATAGTGACCTTAGGAGGCCCTCAATGACCATCTAGATCTATATAGTGACCTTAGGAGGCTCTCAATGACCATCTAGATCTATATAGTGACCTTAGGAGGCCCTCAAAGACCATCTAGATCTATATAGTGACCTTAGGAGCCATCAAAGACCATCTAGATCTATATAGTGTCTTTAGGAGGCCCTCAAAGACCATCCAGACCAGTGGTTCTCAACCTGTGGGTCTCCAGATGTTTTGGCTTTCAACTCCCAGATGGTAAAGTGGCTGGGATTTCTGGGAGTTGTGGGTCAAAACACCTAGGGATGCACAGGTTGAGAACCACTGCTCTAGACCAATCTTGGCCAGCTCCAGCTCTTTTCTAGCTCATGAGAATTTCAATGGGAGGGGAAATGTGCACTGAAGCTTGAACCATTGACAATAACCCAAGTTGCTGCAATAAAAGGAAGAGGGAAGAGTTTGCCTATCTATACTTTTCAACGACAACCCCTAGAATCCCCTAGCCATGCTGGTCAGGACATTGTGGTGCCCCCCCATTGGCTCGGTTCTTACCTGATAATTACACTCCGGGTCAAGGCAGTGGTAATGTTCGCGGTATTGGTACGCACAGTGCATGTGTCCGCAGTGCTGGCTTCCAGAAAACCTGCAAGGAAGAAGGAAACAAAGAGAGAAAATCATGAATGGAATCGTCTTTTTGATACAAGGGTCGTTTTGCCCATCCCCATCTGCTGTTTGGGTTCTATGTTTGAACATTTCAAGGCAGGGTCACCCTCTGAATCTGGCCTAGGCAGACCCTGAATCCTCCAGAGGATGGACAATCCATGAAGTGAGAAAGAAGGATCTCTAGAGATCAGATGCATGTCAACATGGGTCTCATTCAGCAGGGCTTTGTTTGGGCTGGAATGCCTTTAGAGGTCATTGAGTCCAACCCGTCTTCACTAAATTATTTTTCCGATTAAGTACAAGGAGATATCAGAAACTTTCCTGAGCATAGAATGGTAGGCGGACTTTCTCTCCCCTCACAACCGGTCTTTAGATACTTTGATCTATAGTAAAAGTATCTAAAAACTGGAAGAACACATGGCTCAAGAATAGGACTCCACAGTCATCGATGTATCCACTGCCAAGACACTTGGAAGGCCATCATACTCAGACAACAAGGGATCACCTAAGTAAATAAGTACAGGGGAGTCTCACTTAGCCGACATTCCATCTTATCTGATGCTCCTTTTCCTCCAGCATTTCCCCTTCAATTAAAGGAGCGCTTCCCAACTCTCTCTCTACTCCCAATAAGTGAAAAAGGCAAGACAAGGAGGTGGAGAAAAGAGGAAAGGAGGAAAAGAGGCGGGACCAGAAGCGGAAGTGTCTTCCCTCTTTCCATGCTTCTCTTCCGTCTGGGCCTCTCTAGCCCCGGGGCGTTGCCTTGCCTTAACTCTTTGAGTGCCTGTTGTTAGTATTCCAGGAGTCTAGCGCCATGTCGGACAGGTAACAGTAGGAGACTCCATATTATCTGACGTTTTCGTTTATCCGACATTCTACCGGCCCGTTTATGTCAGATAAGCGAGACTCTACTGTACCTGGAACCCAAAACCTGGATAGAAATACCTCCAGGTCAGACTTAAGTCTTTGCCTAGAGCAGTGGTTCTCAACCTGGGGTCCCCAGATGTTTTTTGCCTTCAACTCCCAGAAGTCCCAACAGCTGGTAAACTGGCTTGGATTTCTGGGAGTTGTAGGTCAAAAACATCTGGGGACCCCAGGTTGAGAACCACTGGCCTAGAGGGAGGATGGCTAGAAGTGTCTTCCCTCTTTCCCTCGGTGATTTCCATGCTCCTCTTCCATCTGATTGATTTTATGGTTATATTGCATGCATGTCATCTGTGAATTGTTGTAATTTTATGTAAATTTGTGTATGATTGTTTATGATGCAGGCATTAAATCGTGCCTTGCTCTTGTAAGCCGCCCTGAGTCCCCTTCGGGGTGAGAAGGGCGGGGTATAAGAACCCCAAATAAATAAATAAATAAATAAATAAATCTGGGCCTCTCTGGTCCCGGGGTGTTGCCTTGCCTTAACTCATTGAATCCCTGTTCTGAGTATTCTAGCTGTCTAGCGTTGTGTCTGACGGGTAACAGTAGGAGACTATGAATTATCCGACATTATCCGACGTTCTGCTAGCCCGTTTATGTCGGATAAATGAGACTCTACTGTACTTTTATTTAACTGTGGCTCCTAGACTATGTTTCTGTGATCTCTAAAACCCCAAAATCCTTTAAAAATGGCACAATTTTAAGGTAATTTTTTGCCCCCAAAGCACACAGAACCCCATCCCTGCCAATTCTAAGTTGGAGATTATGCGCCTGATTGATGGCTGCGGTCTAACCAGTTGCCTCTTGAAGAGCCAGGAATCTGAAGAACATGCAAGTGACATACAGCAGAGTTTGCAGAAAGAATGAATTGCGTGGAGCATATTGTGGAGCAATTTCGCCGCGATGGGAGACATTTCAAAGGGGACTCGAAGGAGAAAACATTCAGAGCTAAATCGCCATCTGCTCCGAGGTTCCAAATGCCAGGCATCACGACATGCCTGCGGAGAGGCCCCTGGGACCGGGCGCCCGAACGGAGACATGAATTTTGGGGGAAACCCAAGCCTGGGCTCATGGAAGGGGTATAGAAAAGGGAGAGGGGCACTAAACGGGAGATTAAGAGCAAAAATGTCTCCAAAGTCAGGGAACTGGCAGCATGGAAGAAGGCATTTGTGAACCGGTTGAGGAAGGAGGGAAATAATGTCAAGTGTGTGGTGGGAGGGAGTCATTGACAGATGAGACAGACCTTGCTAAAAAATTAAATCCCTTCTTTCTTTCGTTCAGCATTTGCAGAAGAGAGAAGGGGACAGATGTCACACGAAGGCGTGCGCCTCTCCCAGGGGGGAAGGAAGAAGGGAAGGAAGCGCGGCAGGAAATCAAGACTAGGGCAGAGCAGGTGACCGAGAAAGTGGAGGAGGAGTGGGAGGAGGAGGATCAAGGGAAGAACCCAACGGGTGAAAGAGCCGACCATCTATCTAGAAACCAGGAAATCTGATGTCTAAGCAAGGAATGAAGATGTTTGGAAAACTGGACACCAAAGCCTCAGCCTGAAGTTTGCTTTATTGTCCTGTTTTTGTGATATGGAGGAGGAAGAGGTAGATCAGTGGTTCCCAAACCTTTTTTGACTAGGGACCACTCCCTAACATTAGTACCAGAAGGGTTACGAATCAGTTTTTGGTCAACTTTGGATTTGGTTTGGTTACTTGGGGTGCTGATTCCAAAAGCTGCACTGGAAAGACCACATCAACTGATACTGAAAATTGCATTGCATTATTTATTATTAATTATTTACTCTTTATTATTATTATTATTATTATTATTATTATTTACTATTACTTACTATTATTTATTATATTTATATACTGTCCCTCTCAGCCTGCAGGCAACTCGAGGTAGTTAGGGATGCGGATAGACCACATCAGCTGATTCAGAAAATTGAATTGGATAGACCACATCAGCAGATTCAGAAAATTGCATTGGATAGACCACATCAGCCAATTCAGAAAATTGCATTGGATAGACCACATCAGCTGATTCAGAAAATTGAATTGGATAGACCTCATCAGCCGATTCAGGAAATTGCAATGGATAGACCACATCAGCTCTAGTTTCGGATACAGAACATATGTCATCCAATAGTCGCCATCTCCTCGCTCACAGAAAATCATATTTAATAATCTAGAGCTGATGTGGTGGTAGTAATCTTGCGTGGGAAGTCAGCCTCTCCCCTCCCGACATCCCCATCGCCTTGGTGACTGGTTGCTCTCGTTGCCGCATGGTTTCGAGGCAACAGTGTAGTAATGGTGAGGCTGTGGACCATATTTTCATTCTTGCGAACTACTGGTGGTCCACTTTCCACAGGTTGGGAACCACTGATTTAATAGGAGCAGTAATAACGAATTACCTGGTATGTGTGTGTGTACAGTGTTCCCTCGCTACTTTGCGGTTTGCTTTACGTGGGCTCGCAGTTTTGTGGATTTTCAAAAAAATAAATTTCAAATATTTACATTACAACGGACCTCAGAAAGAGATGCTGGTGTGAAGCCCCCACGTCCTGTCACTTTTGTTTTGCTCATTCCTTAATGTATTAATAATATATAAATATTACATAAATATAAATAATGTATAAATATTACAATTAATGTAATATTTAATATATAAATAATGTATAAATATTACAATTAATATAGCATCCCTACTTCGCGCATTTTCACTTATTGCGGGTGCTTCTGGAACGTAATCCCCGCGATAAGTGAGGGAACATGTATGTATGTATGCATGTATGTGTACAAGGTCTGGGAGGAAAAGGGTAATGGAACCCCCTCCACCCCACGGCCCCCGTTAATAGGTTTTTAAGAGTCCTGTCTCTCTGCTCTGCTTTTCCTGACACTTGAAACAGTTCAAACTTATTAATTTTTAAAGGGCAGCATCTGTTTAGCTTCTCAAAACAGCAAACCTTACCCACACCGCACACTTGCTGACACGGGCAGGCGGGCGGGCACACCTGCTCCTCTCACACAAATACACACATACACACTCCTTTCTTGCCCATGCCTTTCTTGTTTACGTGGATGCAAACTACCTTTCTAGGCACCTAGAAAGGCGACTCACAAGCACCAGAACAATTTGGCATTGACAGAACAAGGCTGTTGAGATTCAGTAGGCGGCATTTGTTGCTTTGCAAACACAAACGTGGCAAAAGTGGGTGGGTTGTCATCCCAAGAGCATGGAGGCATAACTGACAAATCCTAGTACGCGGAGGAATACACTAACAAATGAGCACACTGTTAAACTTGCTTCTATGGCTTCTCAATCACTTGGTAATGAGAGTCGTCATGTGTAGAATGGACTGTGCTCGACATGCTGGAAAGCTGTTGAGCCAAGGCCTCTTCCTGGATAGGCATGCAGTATACTAAATAATATCAAAGAGGGTTCTCAAAAGCCACTTGTGGACCTCACATCCATATTTTCAACATCAGCTGTCTAATGTCTATTGAGACCATAGATTGACTTCACAGCATTTCCTCTGTCCAACAGTGGTTCTCAATCTGTGGGTCCCCAGATGTTTTGGTCTTCAACTCCCATAACCCTAACCGCTGGTAACCTGGCTGGGATTTCTGGGAGCTGTAGGCCAAAACACTTGAGGACCCACAGATTGAGAACCACTGATCTAGATCTATATAGTGATCTTAGAAGGTTGTCAAGGACCATCTAGATCTATTTGGTGACCTTAAGAGGCCCTCAAAGACCATCCATATCTATATAGTGACCTTAGGAGGCCCTCAAAGACCATCCAGATCTATATAGTGACCTTAGGAGGCCCTCAAAGACCATCCAGATCTATATAGTGACTTTAGGAGGCCCTCAAAGACCATCTAGAGCTATATAGTGACCTTAGGAGGCCCTCAATGACCATCTAAATCTATATAGTGACCTTAGGAGGCCCTCAATGACCATCTAAATCTGTATAGCGACCCTAGGAGGCCCTTAATGACCATCTAGATCTATATAGTGACCTTAAGAGGCCCTCAAAGACTATCCAGATCAATATAGTGACCTTAGGAGGCCCTCAATGACCACCTAGATCTATACAGTGACCTTAGGAGGCCCTCAAGGACCATCTAGGTCTATATAGTGACCTTAGGAGGCTGTCAAAGACCATCTAGATCTATATAGTGACCTTAGGATATAGATTATTATTTTACTGATACAAAAACACAGTATGTCACAGCAAACGAGATATATATGCTGGACTTTGTAGAGGATGATGATGATGATGATTGACTAACTGTCCCCTGCCATATGTGTATATATGTTTTGTGTGAGTAAATGTGTGTATATATATTTGTGTATATGTGTGTTTACATATATATTATATGTGGTTTTGTGCATGCGTTGTATTTTTTGTTTTTTGGCTTTTTAAGTCTCTTTCACTGTTTTTCAGTGTTTTTATGAGTGATGGTCACTCGTTGGCCTGATAGGTGTATTGTGTCCAAATTTGGTATCAATTCATCCAGTGGTTTTTGAGTTATGTGAGTCCCACAAACGAACATGACATTTTTATTTATATAGATAATAATAATAATAAATATAAATATAAATTATTATTATTAGATTATTATTATTATCCTGCTTTTCCCTTCTAAAACACTAAAAGTGGCTCACAATAAAACCAATATGATAGAATTTAAAACCTAAACATATACACACTCGAAATGCTTGTGGTATCTGGTGCATGCACAAGACGACCAACAAGGCGCACGCTCTGTTTCATATCCTCGATTTGCCACATCTGGTGCGGCTGCGACTGCCGAGACAGACCCAGATAAATAAATACTAATAAAAATAATAAATACAGAAGAGTCAGCATGCTTAGAGAGTGTTTACACACTCATTACACTCATTAGACAACACTCCACAAACTAAACGCCCCAATTACAAGTGATGGGAGGGAGGAAGGGAGGGAACGCATGTAAATAAATATTTAGGGAAGATTTGCAGAATCTGCTAGAACAATAATAATAATAATAATAATAATAATAATAATAATAATAATAATAATGGCGGCTTCCCAGGAAAAAAGCAGCGTGAATATACGGTTAATAAAACACCACAAACGAGCAAAGTCAGAATCCCGGATTCTCCGCTAGACAGAATGGATCGCTCTTGGCCAACTCTTGGCAGTGGCTCTTAACAAACCCATTAGGATAATTGTGCTCGGCCGACACAATCCATCTCTGTCCCCTCCCTTTAATTTAAGGCTCTGAAAGAGTATGGGTCCCCCCCCCCCTAAAAACACACACACACACACATGTAAATTAAATGCTGCCTAGGAGAGTCACAACTTGGAAAAGTTACTTTTTGTGACACATGAATGGATTCCTAGATTACAGCTCCATTCCGCTTCGTGATGCCCTGGAAGATGACAATCACCAGTGGTCTGTGAGAACGAAAATATGGTTCGCGGCCTCACCATTACTCTGAATTTGGCCAAGGAAAGGCCGGACTCAAATTCTCTCTCAACTGTATACTGGCTCAGAGATTGTAACTAAGGGTCTGAGCTAACACTGTGGTTTCTAGTCTGTGGTCCATGGACCACTAGTGGTATACAAGAACGAAAATATGATCTGCAGCCTCACTATTACTACACTGTTGCATCAAAACCACGCACCAACGAGAGCGACTGGTCTCATGAAATCGTCTTATAGTGCCGAGGCAATGAAGATGTCGGAAGGGGAGAGGCTGACTACCCATGAAATATGGTATTCTGTGGGCAAGCAGATGGTACCTACTAAGTGGCATATGTTCTGTATCAGAAGCTAGAGCTGATGTGGTCTATCCAATGCAATTTTCTGCATCAGCATCTCAACCAGCCAAACCGAAACTAAAGTTGGCCAAAATCTGATTTTGACCCCTTTTGGTACTAATGTTGGAGAGTGGTCCCTGGTCATAGTGGTCCCTGGTCAAGTCATCACTGGTCAAAATGGTCCCTAGTCGAAGTGGTTTCTGGTCAAGTGGTTCCTGGTCCAAGTGGTCCCTGGTCTAGTGGTCCCTGGCCCAAGTGGTCCCTGGTCCAAGTGGTCCCTGGTCTAGTGTTCCCTGGTCTAAGTGGTCCCTGGTCAAAATGGTCCCTGGTCAAGTGATCCCTGGACCAAGTGGTCCCTGGTCAAACTGGTCCCTGGTCAAAGTGATCCTTGGTCAAAAGTGGTCCCTGGTCAAAAGTGGTCCCTGGTCAAGTGGTCCCCTGTCAAAGTGGTCCCTGGACCAAGTGGTCCCTGGTCAAAGTTATCCCTGGTCAAAGTGGCCCCTGGTCAAGTGGTCCCTTGTCAGTGGTCTCTGATCAAGTGGTCCCTGGTCAAAGTGGTCCCTGGTAAAAAAAAAAAAAAGGTTGGGAACCACTGCTAGGTGTTCTGTTATCACAGAATTCCTAGCCCTTGGACAAGTTGGGAGTGGGAGACCCAAACATCTGAAGGGTCCTTCAAACCCACAGGTCGCCTGGCATCTCCAGGCATCCTGGCTCCCTCCACACCCCATTTATAATATTCCTTTCCTACTCTCAAGATGTTGGAAGAGCTGGGTGGAGGCTTCCTCAAGAATGGGGTTGGGTTTGAGCAGGAAGGGTGAAGGTGGAGGTGACAGCGGTGGTGGGGAAGTCAGTGTGGATGTCAGAGAGAAATGGAAAGACACAGTTCCCAGGACTGTTTGTTTACATTTCGCCCAGACAGACAGACAGAGACCCCCACCTCCCTCCCCCTGTATGATTCTGTCCCGTGGCACCCTTCACCCCCTTCCCAAAAACCCCAGGGGAGGGCAGGGAAGTCGGCCTACCTGGCAATATATTTCTGGTAAATATTTACATCTTCGGTGACAGCTGGTTTGTCAGTGGTTAATCCGTTCCTAATGAGAAACACACACAGGGCAGAGATGGTTAGCGCAAGGCAGTGTCAGGACACGCTCCAAGCCCCCTCTCCGCCTCTCTCCATCCACCTCCAAGGACCACGGCATGCAGCGGAGCTCTTCCTTCTTTACTAGGGGGACTTCCCCCTCTCCCACAAATTACAGCATCCTATTTGCTCAAGGGTGGAGAGGAAGGACCGGTTCACATGGGACCAGCAGGATGCAGAAGGTTGGCAGTTCAAGCTGTGGGTTGGGGTGAGCTCCCGCCATCAGCCCTAGCTTTTGCTTACCTAGCAGTTCAAAAACAGCAATGTGAGTAGATAAATAGGTAAGACACTTCCATACTTCGCACTTTAACAACACAACCGTTCAATGCCCACCAAAATGGAACTGTAGAGGAGAGTCTACTGAACAAGCCAGTACCTGCCACATACCAGTACTGCCATCTGTTGAGGAGTTACGAAGATGGAGGCATTACTTTACATTCAACCCTTGTAGGATGGATCGAAGCCAAACAAGATTCAATTGAGGGATGCTGTTGCATCCCCATTCTACAAGGCCCTGTGGAAAGTCTGCTAGGGAAGACCATGAACTCACCAGCACATGCCTGACAGGTGGAAGGTCAAGGTTCTGCTACTAGTCATCCTATCAACCACTGGCTGCTCAGGGTAAAGCATCCTTAGCTCTTGCGCTGATACACAGCGCATAGGAAATGACACAGAAGCTCAGCCACACCAAAGCCAGGGCTGTAGACCCCTCCCGCCTCCACCGTCTGAAGGAAGTCTTGTGGGCAGAGCCAAGAGTGCACTTGAGGTTCATCCCCAACCGCGGTGGAAAGAGAGAGTGCGAGAGAACGAAGGAACTGAACGGCAGGAAGGAAGCCGAAGGAGGGCTGTGATTGAGAGGGTGCCAAACATGTGGGCAACTGCACATCTGCCTGTCCTTCACATATGCTTGCTCTGATTTGCAAGGCAATGGGAACAACAAAAAAGGGACCATCTCGACCAAGAAACAGGGAGGTTCACATACTGCCATGAACACGGGTAGAAAATTCAACACAGACAGAGGAGGGTAGAAGCAAGCTCTCTTTGGTGAGTAGCTATGAAGAATACAACTGGAAGGAAGGGTTCTTTACATCAGAACGTGGAGTAGTGGCTCGAGTGTTGGATTAGAACTCTGGAGACCACTTTGAGTCTCCATTCTGAGCCCTCGTCCTTGCAAAGGACTTGCCCCAGACAGAACGAGGGCTTTGGATTTCTGGAACAGATGTTAATATACTTACATCAGGAGAGGGTGAAGAAACCCACCAGGGTTCTAGATATTCCAAACATGTGAGTGACAGCTGGCTTCAGCCATTAACTGGGATGTTAATTCCAGAAGGAGAGCAGAGGCCCAGAGGAGGGCAGAAGCATGTCTTACACCTCCAACACTGCTTTTGCTACCCTCTTTCTCCATCCCATTGTCCACCTAAAGTAGTGCTTCTCAGCCTGTGGATCCCTAGATGTTTTGGCCGACATCTCCCAGAAATCCGAGCCAGTTTACCAGCAGTGAGGATTTCTGAGAGTTGAAGGCCAAAACATCTGGAGACCCAAAGGTTGAGAACCACAGATCCAGACGATCATTCCTTGAGCATGGATGCCACCATAAACTAAACTTCTAGTGGCCACAGCATGGCTCTCTTCATCTTATCTCCTGTTGGATGGGATCTGAAATCATGGTTGGACAGAGGTCTTAAGAGACCCAAGAAACTGAGTTAGACAGAGGTCTTCAGAGACCCAAGAAACTGAGTTGGACAGAGGTCTTCAGAGACCCAAGAAACTGAGTTGGATAGAGGTCTTCAGAGACCCAAGAAACTGAGTTGGACAGAAAAATGGTTGGACAGAGGTCTTCAGAGACCCAAGAAACTGAGTTGGACAGAGGAAATGGTTGGACAGAGGTCTTCGGAGACCCAATAAACCGAGTTGCATCATGCTGGACAATGGCTTTGTCAGCTTCCACCAGCTTGTCCAACACATCCACTCATAAATCCATTAGAACATTGATGAACCTGCGAATATAGAAGGTGTTGAATGATGAGGAGGAAGAGAAACTTGCCTTCATAGACCAACTAGGCCCTTATTTTTCTGCCTGTTGAGTCTATGAAGGCTTCCTCAAACCAAGCAAGCTTCTCTTCCTCTCCCTCCCCATCATTCAACCCCTTCTATGTTCCTAGCTTTAGCAATGTTCTAATGGATTCATGAGTAGATGTCTCGGATAAAGCTGGTAGAAGCTGACAAGAACCAACTCAATTACTTGGATCTCTGAAGACCGCTGTCCAACCATGATTTCAGTCCCCATCCAACAGGGGATAAGATGAAGAAAAGAACCATGCAGTGGCCACTAGAAGCTTCGTTTATGGTGGCATCCATGCTCAAGGATTGATTGTCTGGATCAGTGGTTTTCAATCTATGGATCCCTAGATGTTTTGGCTTTCAACTCCCACAAATCCTAACAGCTGGGATTTCTGGGAGTTGTAGGCCAAAACGCCTGGGAACCCACAAGTTGAGAATCTATTTTAATGGATTCATGAGTAGATACTTCGGACAAAGCTATGGAAGCTGAGAAACCTGTTGTCCAGCAAATGCAACTCAAGTTTCTTGGGTCTCTGAAGACCTCTGTCCAACCATGATTCCAGACTCCATCCAACAGGGGATAAGATGAAGAGAGCCATGCTGTGGTCACTAGAAGCTTAGTTTATAGTGGCATCCATGCTCAAGGAATGATCATCTGAATCAGTGGTTCTCAACCTGCGGGTCCCCAGATGTTTTGGCCTTAAACTCCCAGAAATCTTAACAGTTGGTAAACTGGTTGGGATTTCTGGGAATTGTAGGCCAAAACACCTGGGGACCCACAGTTGAGAACCACTGATCTAGATCTATATAGTGACCTTAGGAGGCCCTCAGGGACCATCTAGATCAGTGGTTCTCAACTTGGAGTCCCCAGATGTTTTTGGCCTTCAACTCCCAGAAATCCTAACAGCTGGTAGACTGGCTGGGATTTCTGGGAGTTGTAGGCCAAAACACCTGGGGACCCCAGTTTGAGAACCACTGATCTAGAACTATATAGTGACCTTAGGAGGCCTTCAAGGACCATCTAGATCAGTGGTTTTCAACCTGTGGGTCCCCAGATGTTTTGGCCTTCAACTCCCAGAAATCCTAACAGTTGGAAAACTGGTTGGGATTTCTGGGAGTTGTAGGCCAAAACACCTAGAAAGCCACAGGTTGAGATCCACTGACGTAAAGGAAGAGATATGAAAAGCGTGGTCTGACTTACTTAACAGTAGACACCGTTCCAGTTGTGATGGAGTCTGTCTTGGAGAAAGTGGATTTCAGGTATTCTGGAGTGTTGAAGGACAGGGCAACGGGCTGTTCAGGTCCGGCCACTGGAGTGCTGCTGGGGGTGGTGGTGGTGGTAAGCGGGGTGGGGACCAAGCTGGGGACTGGAGCTTTGACCGGGGTGAGCTTTTGGATGTTCCGAACATCGTACTTGGAAGGGCGCCCCACCTTCCCCGTCTTGAAGGCAATGGCTCCTCCCATGTCCTGGTTGCCTTCGCCTGGCTTGAAGAGGTGCAAGTACTTGACGTTCTCCAGGTCATACTTGGAGGTCTTCTTGTAGGTGTTGCCATTCTGCGGGCGGAGGCTTTCGCCGGTCTTCAGCTTCTGGATGAAGAAGTCGTACTTGGATGCCCGCGACATCAGACCTTGCATCTGGGAGCTGCTGGGGGAGGGCAGAGGCAAGATGGTGGCTTTCGTCTCCGGCAAGAGCGAGATGTCCGGGGCCGGCAAGCGGATGGGCTGCTTCAAGACTATGGGTGCTTCCTTGCCTAGCTTGCTGGTCAGCTCTTCAGTCTTGGCTGGATGGATGGGCCAGGGCACTTGCTCCCCTGCCTTCAACTTGCGGATGTATTCCTCGTACTTGGAGAAACGGGCTCTCTTGGCCACGGCGTCCTCGCCAGCAAGGGAGGAGGCCACGGCGGCAACGGCGGCGGTGGCATCTGAGGTAGTGGCGTTCAGCTTATCAAAGCTAATCTTGCGAGCCAGCTCGTCCCGCATGTTCTGGTCGTCGTAGCCAAACATGCCCAGGAACTCGTTCATGGTGGTCGCGGCGTAGTCCCGCAGAGACGAGGCCTCCCCTGGAATACGCAACACAAAGAGAGGGAAAATAGGGGTCATCAAGAGGAAATAGCAACCTTCCAAACTTCCACTAACTCCTTCAAAGAAACAACCATCCTCTACTAACCCAATATATTTTTGTAGTGGCATGTCTTTATCCGTGGCAGTTTAAAGGCATGGTTCTTCAGTCTAACAGCTGAGGTACTTGTGTGCCATTACACAAATGCTCGTGAATATCACTTGTTCAAAGAGTCACCTCTAGCAAGGTCATGCTTTTCTTAACTAGTGGTTTTCCAAAGATGTGCATGGAGATTCATATTTACCAAACGGATGTGACACCATTTTTTTACTTTTTCAATAAGGTTATGGTACACTTATTTCCAAGAGGTTATGGAATTTCCAATGTCTCCCATTCCCCTCCTGCATAGCAGTTGAATTTGGGGACACACACACATGCACACAAGGAGCAAACATGATCTATTGACGCTTGGCTCACTTCTTCGGTTTTACGACTCTTAAATTAATTTGTTTTTTCAAAAAAAAAAGTAATTAATACTGGGGTAGAATAAAAAAGAGTTCATCAATGCCAGGAAAATCAATTTCCTAAATGTTCTAGCCGATGGCTTTTCAGTACATTAAACAAAGTTTCATAAATGTCTCGGCACTTTTGCCTTGGCCTAATACGGCGGGGAAGTCGTTTTACTGGAAGTGAGGCCGATGGCAAACATGCCAGAGGCATCACAAGCATTCCAGGCCTGCGCAAAGGTGGTAAGGAAGGAAGAGAGCGGGAGAACGGCGGAACGCAATTCCTGGTTCCTCTGGAAGGGGAAAAGATGGGAAAAGTACAACACAGAGCAGCCAGAAAGAAGGCTCTATCTGTAGAAAAATTTGGCCCGGGATCAAGAAATGATGCAGGAGAGTCAGACTGACTAAATTTTATAAGAAAGGATAGAAGACCTCTTTCACAAGACGTGAGAAATCAAAGGGAACTTTAAACCAAGAATGGAGATGCTGCGCGACGCACAAGAGAGTATTCCACGTGACCAAGCGGAAATAAAAAGAGGACTGAAACAATACATGGAAGGAGATGAATGGATGGCAGATTCAATCAAGTAAGAACCACGTTAAGATGATCCTTTTAGAAAGTGCATCACAGCATTTAGGAAGAGGCAAATCACCAGAAAGAGATGGCATGTCAACAGAGCTGCTTCAAGCTACAGAGACAGAATCCCTTCTAGTTCTATCTAGACTGGAAGTCAGCTGTGACCTCCAGTTTGGTCATCAGAACCTCGACCCCTGTGCCATCCATTTGGTCCATCAGGACCTCTACCCCCGTGCCACCCATTTGGTCAATGAGTCACCCATTTGGTCCATCAGGACCTCTACCCCTGTGCCACCCATTTGGTCCATTAGGACCTTAACCCCTTTGCCACCCATTTGGTCCATCAGGACCTCGTGACTGATGGACCAAATGGGTGGCAAAGAGGTCCGGATGGACCAAACGGGTGGCACAGGGGTAGAGGTCCTGATGGACCAAATGGGTGGCACAGGGATAGAGGTCCTGATGGATCCAATGGGTGGCACAGGGGTAGAAGTCCAGAGGGATCAAATGGGTGGCACAGGGGTAGAGGTCCTGATGGACCAAATGGGTGGCACAGGGGTAGAGGTCCTGATGGACCAAATGGGTGGCACAGGGGTAGAGGTCCTGATGGATCAAATGGGTGGCACAGGGGTAGAGGTCCTGATGGACCAAATGGGTGGCACAGGGGTAGAGGTCCTGATGGACCAAATGGGTGGCACAGGGATAGAGGTCCTGATGGACCAAATGGGTGGCACAGGGGTAGAGGTCCTGATGGACCAAATGGGTGGCACAGGGGTAGAGGTCCTGATGGACCAAATGGGTGGCACAGGGGTAGAGGTCCTGATGGACCAAATGGGTGGCACAGGGGTAGAGGTCCTGATGGACCAAATGGGTGGCACAGGGGTAGAGGTCCTGATGGACCAAATGGGTGGCACAGGGGTAGAGGTCCTGATGGACCAAATGGGTGGCACAGGGGTAGAGGTCCTGATGGACGAAATGGGTGGCACAGGGATAGAGGTCCTGATGGACCAAATGGGTGGCACAGGGGTAGAGGTCCTGATGGACCAAATGGGTGGCCCAGGGGTAGAGGTCCTGATGGACCAAATGGGTGGCACAGGGGTAGAGGTCCTGATGGACCAAATGGGTGGCCCAGGGGTAGAGGTCGTGATGGACCAAATGGGTGGCACAGGGGTAGAGGTCATTATGGACCAAATGGGTGGCACAGGGGTAGAGGTCCTGATGGACCAAATGGGTGACTGATGGACGAAATGGGTGGCACAGGGGGAGAGGTCCTGATGGACCAAATGGGTGGCACAGGGGTATAGGCCCTTGCCCACCCAAGCAACTTCTCTTAAGGAAAAGAGGAGGATGTGTCCAGAGCTGCTTTTCTGGGCTCCTGCCTCTTCGAACTTTGCCGTTGATTTTATGTTACTTTAAAGGAAAGGAAGAAGGATTTGAGCCGGTGGCGAAATGGGACCCCGAGGAGCCCTACCAGGCAGTTTGGCTGGTCAGTAAGAAGGACGGGCTGGAGGTCGCTTTATATCAGTGCAAAAGAGGCGACGGGGATGGCTCTGGCACGCTGGGGGCAGCCTCGTTCCAGCTTTGGCTGACATGACATTCCTCCTCTCAGGGCACATCCCGCTCCCCTCCCACAGCCCCTGCGCTCTCCCCACAGAGCCAGGATTTACAGTGCGCAGGGGTCCCTCAAGCCTCCCCCCTCATCTCCACCAGCCATTCATTCACAGCTCTTAGCAAACCCCTCGCTCCAAACGAGAAAAAGGCAAGAGGAAACTACGAAGCCAAGGAGGTCTGGAAGGGATAGAAGCTGCAGCGAACGCTGCTTGAACAGCATCAGCACGTAAAGAAATGGAGAGGGGAAGGGGACATTTGGGGTGAGAAGGGATGCATGGAAGAGAATGACCACACTGACGGAGGGACTCAAGAGAAGACGATCAGTCTCCGAATGCCTCGGTCTTAAAGCAGGCCTGTAACATCTCTAGCCACTTCATCACATTTACTAAATTCCACTGAGTGCTACACTTAAAATCTGGGAAGCCAGTCTTGTCATCACATTAGTTTGGCTTCATGCTGTGCTGTCCTGGGAATTATAGTTTCCCAAGGCCCATACCCTTCTCTTGGTGCATTTATACTATGAAATGAAAGGGGAAGGAAGGAGAAAGAGGATGAGAGGGTGAAAAGGGAGGAGAGAAGGATGAAAGGGTGGAAGGGAAGGAAGAAGGGAAGGAAAGAGAAAGAGCGAGGTAAGGAAGGGAGAGGGGAGGGAGGGAAGGAGGAAGGAAGGAGAGAAGGAAGGATGGACTTAAGGGTGGAAGGGAATGAAAGAGAGGGAGAAAAAAGGAAGGGGGAAGGAAAGAGAAGAAAGGAAAGACAAAGGAAAGGAAGGAAAGAGAAAGGGGGAGGTAAGGAAGGGAGGTAGGCAGGTAAGGAGTGAGGAAAGAGAGAAGGAAGGAAAGACAAAAGGGAGGGAAGTAAGGAAGGAGGAAAGGGGAGAAGAGAAGAATGGAAAGAAGGGAAGGAGAAAGAGAAGGAAGGAAGGATGAAAGAGTGGAAGGGAATGGAGAGAGGGAGAAAGGGAAGAGAGGGAGGAAAGAGAAGGAAGGAAAGTAAGGGGAGGAAGGAGGAGAAAGGGGAGAGGGAAAAGAGGAGGAAAGAGGACGAAAGGGTGGAAGGGAAGGAAGGGGAAGGAAAAAAAGAGAGGAAGGAAGGGGGAAAGGGAAGAGGAAGAAAGGAAGGAAGGAAAGACAAAAGGGAGGGAAGTAAGGAAGGATGAAAGGGTGGCAGGGAAGGATGGAAGGAAGGGAAGGATGAAGGAAAGAGAGAAGGAAAGAAGGATAAAAGGGTGGAATGTAATAGAGCAAGGGAGAAAGAGGGAAGGGAGGAAGAAAAGGAAGGAAAGCCAAAGGGGAAGAAAGGAAGGAGAAAGAAGGTGAGAGGAAAAGAGGAAGGAAAGAAGGATGAAAGGGTGGAAGGGAAGGAAGAAGGAAAGAGAGAAGGAAGGATAGGATAGGATAGTAAGAGAAAGGAAAAGAGGCCAACGGGCCACATCCAGCCCATTCCTAGACTGTTCCTGCCAAGTCAGGACTGTCTGAGAGTCTACGACTGGATGTTTGGGATCAAGTACCAGGCACTTGTTGGCCTCTTGGGCTTTAGGGCCCGTTGCCAAAAGCTCCCCGGGCCTTTCTCTCCCTCCTTCTCCAGCCTTGGCCCTTAACGGAAGGGTCCCAAGGGCCTCCCCCCCCCCCCATTCTGCCACCTGTCCATTTCTGGGCATGGCCAAAGACCTGAGCGCCTGTGCCTGGCTGGCTCCGAGCCGCTCTCCTATCACAAAGGATCCGGAGTTAGCGACAAGCGGAAAAAGGGAAAGGGGGAAAAAAAGCACCACACACAATCCGAAGGGGGCTAAAAATAGCCCACAGCGACGCACTATATATGGAAGGGAAAGCAAAACAGTCCAAACGGAGCAGAAGCCCTGGACTCCGGGCTTGCCTCTACTGAGTCTTGGAAATAAACAAAGAGGGGGAATTGGGAGGATGCTCTTCTGTTAGTCTATCTTGTCCGTTCCTCCAAGATAACAACCGGGTCTGGATTCATCCTAGAGATTGCTTGGAAGCCAAGTGACACCAATACAACAACGGAATGGAAGGCTGGACAGCAAGTAAACTGTGTAATTAGTTCATATCTCCCCCATCAAAACAAGGGGTCTCAATCCATTGGCCGATCCCAACTACAACAGACCCTTGAATCTGCGTTGATTGACATCTACGACGGTTGGGACAAACAAGTGGATGTAAGATGGGAAAACCTGTAGTTTGTAAACAGTGGTTCCTAACCTTTTTTCCATCAGGGCAGGGGCAGCTAAGCCATTACGCAAAGTAAGCACTTGCGGTACACTTGATTTTGCCCAGGGGTGCTCTTGGGGGAAAATAGACCTTGAAATATGAGAGTTGTAGTTACTGGGATGTATAGTTCACTGACAATCAAAGAGCATTCTGAACTCCACCCATGATGGAATTGAACCAAATATGGCACACAGAACTCCCATGACAAACAGTGATTGGTTGGGGGGGGGGGCACCAAAATACTGTTTGCTCACAGTTGAAAATTAACTACGGCTGCCTCTGCATTAGGGACCACTTGACTATCCAACATTAGTTCCCAAAGGGTTACGAATGAGTTTCTGGAAGGAGTTCTAGGTCCACGTTATACAAACAGAGGCAGCTCAGAGCACCCAGCAGTTCACGGATGGAGTTCCTCCAAGTGCCTGCCTTTGTGTCTCCTTTTGCCCTCCGGAGAAGGGCATCTCCAAATGAAGTCTTGACTCCCATTCCGGTTTAATAACTTACTCTCGACACCTCGCCCTCTTTCCCCCCATTGCACCGATCCATCAGCGTGGCTCCCTTTTGTGCCGTGCTCCCCTCCCCTCCCCTCGTTATTATTAACGCCGCCGCCGAAACTCATCTCCGCTCATCTGTCCCTTTCCCTCTTCTCCAGCCTCCCCAAGTTCAGTGGCAACGCACATAATTATGCATATAAGATATAAACAGAGCTGTTTAATTATCCTTCGCCACATCAGTGACAGAGTAATTAACAAACATTGCAAGATCAATGAGGAAAAGTGTGACCTTCAGTTTCCTTTGATAGGAAAAGCCCTTGTCTGTCGCTGGCGCAAGGTGATTGGGCTTGGACTTGCTCGTTGTCGGCGCGGAAGTTTGTTTGACGAGATTCGCCTCCCAGCCCCACTTTGGTCCTCATGTCT
Source organism: Anolis sagrei ordinatus (assembly GCF_025583915.1). NCBI lineage: Eukaryota > Metazoa > Chordata > Lepidosauria > Squamata > Anolidae > Anolis > Anolis sagrei. The sequence goes on along the minus strand of NW_026844811.1, from coordinate 13,773,777 downwards.
ACTTTACAACCACCCCCAAAATATACTCTTATGGGGGGCGACTTAAAGGAATGTGGAGCTGAAGGCCGGCCCACTGGGAGTGAAATTGTGCCATATGGCAGGGCTGGTTTTCCGCACCGAGTCGAGATTGATCGAGATTCCTCCAGGCAAGCAAGGCAAGGGAGGAGATGCAGAGAAGGAGGACCTTGAGGACCTTGACCCACAGGGCTAGAAGTTACACCTTTCATACTTAAAGACCGTATTCCAGACGCAGTGGGAGGGGGCTTTCCCCTCTTGTCAGCCCAAATGTGGGTTCAATTCAGCAAAGCCAGGCTTACATTTTTGGAACTGAGCGTATAGTAGGCATAGTTTTGTACCAGTAGTTCCCAACCTGTGCTCTGTGGACCACCAGTGGTCGGCAAGAATAATAATAATAATAATAATAATAATAATAATAATAATAAATAATAATAATAATAATCTATCTATCTATCATCTATCTATCTATCTATCTATCTATCTATCTATCTATCTATCTATCTATCTATCTATCTATCTATCTATAAATAATAAAAGTGAATGTTTGTATGTATGTATGCGGAGGGCGGAAGGTCGGAAGTGTATGTGGCAGCTTTCTGGTTGGCTCTCACTTTCACAGGCTACAGAGATTGCACAAGCGACAGACCTGGACCAAACTTGGCACACATAACCCCCATAAATCCCTGTACGTCCTGGTGAGGTATGGGGGAGGACGAACAAAGGATGATGGATTTGTAGTACTTTCAACCCCTTCGGTTTCCAGAGACCACTGTGGCCGATAAAGGCCAAACTTGGGACACAGAGCTCCCATGACCCAATCTACTTCCTGCTGCGGTTTGGAGGAGGGCGGACCATGGATAATGGGACTTCCAAGTACCTCCACTCATTTCCCAAGACTGCTGCGACCCTCATCCGATTATTAAGACCAAACTTGGCACACATAACCCCCATGACCCTCTTTAGTTCCTGGTGAGGTTTGGGGGAGGACAGACAATGGATGATGGGATGTGTGGTACTTTCCAATGGTTCGGTTTCCACAGAACACTGCGCCCCCCAACAAAGACTGATAAAAACCAAACTTGGCACATAGAGCCCCCATGACCTACTCTACATCCTGGTGCAATTTAGGGAGGACGGCCTACGGATGATGGGACTTGCAGTACCTTAACACACTTTCTGAGACCACTGCGACCTTCATCCAATGACAGATCTAGACCAAACTTGGCACACAGAGCCCCCATGATAGACTCTACATCCTGTTGTGGTATGAAGGAGGATTCACCATGGATGATGGGACCTGCAGTACCTTCACACACTTCATGAGATCACTGTGACCCTCACCAATGACAGAGCAAGATCGAACTTCGCACACAGAGCCACCATAACCCACTCTACATCCAGGGGCTGTTTGGAGGAGGATGAACTGTGCACGATGGGATTTGCAGTACCTTCACTAACTGATAACTGATAAAGAACACCTTTGCCACACAATGCCTTTCTCAAATAACCCGGGCAGCGCCGGGTCCCCAAGCGCTGTTTTCGTTTCATTCAGTCCATTTGGATGTCACAAAACGGGAAACCCCCTTCTAAAATAAACTCGATACGAACGGCAGAAAAGAGCGGGTACCAGCCGACAGCAGAATGTTGGTGGACAGGAAAAGAGATTGAAAGATGGGGCTTAAAGACAGCCTTATAAACTGTGGAATACACACCTGGGACCTGGGAAGCCCTGGCCCTTGAGCGCTCTAATGGGAGGTCAGCTGTGACCAGCAGTGCTGCGGAATTCAAAGAGGCACAAATAGAAGGGAGAAACGTGCCAAGAGGAAGGAGCGCCAAGCCAACCCTGACCGGGAGCGCCTTCAACCTCGAAACAGATGTCCTCACTGCAGGAGAGCATGCGGGCCAAGAAGCGGACTCCAGTATGCCACTGATGAAGTAGTCTGTGCACATTCAGAAGATGACCTACAATGTCTATTATAGAATTCCAATATGCCAATGATAATGTAGTCTGTGTGCATTCAGAAGACCTGCAATTTGTATTGCAGAACTCCAATATGCTGATGATAATGTAGTCTGTGCACATTCAGAAGATGACCTACAATGTCTATTATAGAATTCCAATATGCCAATGATAATGTACTCTGTGTGCATTCAGAAAACCTACAATGTGTATTATAGAACTCCAATATGCCGATGACAATGTAGTCTGTGCACATTCAGAAGAACTACAACATCTGTTATAGAACTCAAGTATGCTGATGATAACACTTACATATCCACCTCCAAGACACTACACTTGGAAGGACAACAAGGGATCATGTAAGTAAGTAAGTGGTTCTAACACAGTTCTCACTGTGTTGAGAACGTCAAGTTGGGAAGATGAGGAGTCACTGAAAGAAAAAGGCAGAAAGAAAGAGAGAAAGATCAAAGGAGGGGAGAAGAGAGAAAAGAAAAGGCTCATTTGTTTTAATGAGTTTGGTTTGGCAGGCCCGGCCCAGCTTGTCTGCAGCCCGAGCGGAGAGAGTGAAAGCGAGCGGCGGTGGATGGAGGTGTCACAGTTGGGGCTGCTGCTGTTTGTCACCGCGCCAGGGGCAGCCACATTCCTTTAGCAGGGAAGGCGGCCCAGGCGTCTCCCATGTGCTTCTCCTGCTAGTCCAGCTCCCCACAGGCCCCACACCCCTCACTTTCTCCCTCTCCCTTGAGTGCTGGAAGAAGGCACCCAACGTCCACGGGGCATGGCCTGAGGGACCGAGGAGGACGGCCCATCCATGCATGCGGCTTGGAATGTGTCATAACACTGCAAGGAGGGTGAACCCATGTGCACACTAGGAGAGAGAGGGAGGGAGCATTCTTCCTCTGGGCCCGAAAGTTTCACTCTAAAGCCTTGTATGAGGTTGGGTCAAAAAGCAATGCCTCCATCGCTCTATTTTTTCTTTCGTTCACAGCCACTGGACTATCTACGTATGATATGGGCAAAAGCAGTTGCGGCCCCTTGGGCTCTTTTCTCAGGCCCTCCTCTCTCCCACCATCCTATCCTTCCTTCCTTCTCTCTTTCCTTCCTCCTTCCCTCCCTTTCTTTCTTACCTCCCTCTTCTCTCTCCCTCCTTCACTTCCACCCTGTTGTCCTTTTTTTCCTTCCCTCTTTCATCCCTCCTTCCTTCTCTCTTTCTCCTTCCTTCCTTCCTTTCCTTTCTTCCCTCCTTTGTTTTTCTTCCTTTTCTCTTTCCTCCCTCCCTCCATTTCCTTTCACCCTTCCTTTCTTTCATCCTCCTCTTCCTCCTTTCCTTCTTTCTCTCTTTCCTTCCTCCTTCCCTCCCTCCCTTTCTAACTCCCCTCTTTCTCCATCCCTCCCTCTCTCCTTCCCTTCCACTCTTTCTTTTTTCCTTCCTTCCTTCCTTTTTTCTTTCTTTCTTTCTTTCCTTCCCCCTTTTGTTTCTCCTTCCTTCTCTCTCTATATCCTCCCTCCCCTCATTTCCCTTCACCCTTCCTTTCTTCCATCCTTCTCTTCCTCCTTTCCTCCCTCCCTACTCCCCTCTCTTTCCTCCCTCCCTCTCTCTATTTCTCCTCCCTCCCTCCCTCCCTTTCTTTGCTTTCTTCCCATTTGTCTTTCCTTCCTTCTCTCTTTCCTCCCTCCCTCCCTCCCATCCTTACCTCCCTCTTTCACCATCCTTCTCTCTTCCTCCCCTTCCACTCTTTCATCCTTCCTTCCCTCCCTCCTACCCTCTTTCCTCCCTCCCTCTTTCCCCCTCTTTCTCCTTCCTTCCTTTTTGTTTCCCTTCCTTCTCTCTTTCCTCCTTCCTTCCCTCTCACTATTTCTCCTTCCTTCCTCCCTTCCTTTCTTTGCTTCCTTCCCTTTTGTCTTTCCTTCCTTCTCTTTTCCTCCCTCCCTCCCTTACCTCCCTCTTTCTCCATCCCTCTCTCTCTTCCTCCCCTTCTACCCTTTCATCCCTCCTTCCCTCTTTCCCCTCTCCTTCCCCCTTTCTTTCTCCTTCCTCCATTCCTTCCTTATTTCCCTTTTGTCTTTCCTTCTCTCTTTCCTCCCTCCTTTCCTCTCTCTTTCTCCTTCTTTCCTTCCCTAAGTTAGAGAGTTTGCCCGTGCCTGCTTTAACCCATTGCGCCACCACGGTTCCCAGTACATGGTTCCCAGTACATGGTTGGAAAATGCCTTCTTTCTCACCAATGGAGTCGTTTCCGACTCAATTACTTCCAGAGTGGGACAGTTCTGGGTCTTCCAGATAGAAGTTGGGATAAGCAACATCAGAGGGTGATCAGGACGACAGAAGTTATTAATGAGGAAAGAGATGTAATATCAGAGATCCTGCCACAGTTTGCTTTTGCCTGAGCCAACTGGGAAAGACAAGATGGCTAAAATGTCGAGAGAAGCCGCCCAAGGCCGCCTTACCTGAGGTAGCTGCTCCTATCAGCTTGGGGCCCGCTTCACCGCTGGGGTCCCGGAAGCCTTCCTCCTTGGACGGAGGTAGGTCTGCATCCCGTTCGCCCAGGAAACTGCTCTCTTGGGAGCCCTTGGGTGGCTCGGCTTCGTCCCCATTGTCCTCTTCGTCGCTGCAACCCTTGGGCTGCACCATGTAGACACCCTCGGGGGGCACCTCGGCCCCTTCGGAGCTTTTGGGCTCCTTGCTCTCGATGCGCCCCAGCAAGGCGTCCTCGCTGTACTCCCCATTGACCCACTTCTCAATCACCTCCCTCCGCTTGTCCTCCTCAATCTTCTGCACGCGGCCGGCCCCCTCGGGCTCTTTGGCCCCGGGCTGGGCAATGTCCTTGGTGGCGGCACTGCCAATGGCGGCCTCACGCCGCAGGAGGGCCTTGTCGGCATGGATCTGCTCGAGTCCCTTGTGGTCAACGACGACCTGGCGGCTGAGCTTGGCACAGATGGCGTTGAGCTTCAGGCCACCTTTGCGCTTGGCAGCCATCTTGGGGTTTCCTGAGGTTGCGTCAGTGCATAGAGTTCTTTCAGCTGGAGGAGGAAATGGACAACAGAAAGAGAGAGAAAGCAACAGGCGTTAGGAGGAGATTCCTTAAGACAACCCACTAATCCACAAACAATGATTATATCATAGTATAATAAAGTAGAGACTCGCTTATCCGACATAAATGGGTCAGCAGAATGTTGGATGCTCTTTGATTGTAGGTGAACTATATATCCCAACAACTACAACTCCCAAATGACAAAAATCAATCCCCACAAGCCTACCAGTATTCACATTTGGGCGTATTGGGTATTTGTGCCATATTTGGTCCAGTGAATGAAAATATATTCTGCAAAAAATACAACCTGTGGGTCGCGACCACTTTGGGGGTTGAATGGCCCTTTCACAGGGGTCACCTAACACCATCGGAAAACACATATTTCTGATGGTCTTAGGAACTGAGACATTGCTAACTTTTCCCAGAACTCCATTGCTTCCCAGAGGCCTCTTGTTTTTCTCCGGAGGGAGGTGTTGACATCACTCAGCCCCCCCCCCCTCATTTTAGGCAGAGGTGAGGTTTGCTTTGGAACCAAGAGGGAGGAGGAGAGAGAAGGTGAGGGAGGGGTGCTGGGGGGAGGGCAGGGCTTAGAGTGGAGTGGAGTGGCCCGTCCATGAAAAAACCATCAACAATGAAAATGCATCCTGAATATCAGATATTTACATTACGATTCATAACAGGAGCCAAATTACAGTTATGAAGTAGCAACAAAAATATAATATAATGTTATGGTTGGGGGTCATCACAACATAAGGAACTGTATTAAAGGGGGGGGGGCGGGATTAGGAAGGTGGAGAAACACCGATTTAGATGCGAAACTGTGGGCCAGACTTCTCCAAGCCCTGGACAACTTTTGCCTCAGCTACCGGCCACACACAATTGGGACGATGGGAAAGCGGATTGGCTCCCTCGCCTCTCCATAAAGCAAGACCCTCCCTCTGTAATCTTGCCCCGCCAGAATGAGAAGCAAGTTGCGATTCATCAGACCCCCAACGGTGTACCCAGGAGCAATGGTGACACATCCTAATCCTCTGCTACAATGCTAACCGCCTGAAACTTTAGACTCGCTCTCCGCCAGCCAGAACACACGGCTGGTTAGCATTAGCGGCTGACAGCTCTGGGCATCGTCTCCTAGTCAAAGGCGCAGGAAAGAAACTAAGCGGCTGCCTGTTGCCTGACAAGTGAGCGCCCGCAAGTAGGAAACACGGGCAAAACTCGAAAAGTAGTCGGTGGATTGATTCAACATTGTGACACAACCTTGCATTCCAATCTCCCATGACACATTTTACATCCTGGTGCGGTTTGGGGGAGGACAGATTATGGATCATGGGATTTGCAGTACCTTCACTTGAATTGCCTCCTGCAGACCACTGCAACTCCCACAAATGAGGGACCTGGACCAAACTTGGCACACAGACACCCCACCCCCCCATGACCCACTTTACGTCCTGGTGCAGATTGTGGGAGGATGGACCATGGATGATGTGATTTGCAGTACCTTCACCTACAGACCCCTGCGACCCCCACAAATAAGGGACCTAGACTAAACTTGGCACATAGACCCCCCCCATGCCCACTTTAGGTCCTGGTCCGGATTACGGGATGATGGACCACGGGTGATGGGATTTGCAGTACCTTCACTTGAATTGCCACTGCAACTCCCAAAAATGAGGGAACTGGACCAAACTTGGCACACAGATCCCCTCATGACCCACTTTATGTCCCAGTGAGGATTGTGGGAGGACGGAACATGGATGATGAGATTTGCAGTATTTTCATCTGATTGGGCTCCCACAGACCACTGTGGCTCACACCAATGGCAGATCAAGCTTAAACTGGGATTTGCAGTTCCTTCACCTGAACTGCCTCCTGCAGACCACTACGACCCCCACAAATGAAGGACCTGGACCAAACTTGGCACCCATAACTCACTTTATGTCCCAGTGCGGATTGTAGGAGGATGGACCATGGATGATGGGATTTGCAGTACCTTCGCCCAAATTGCCTTCTGCAGACCACTGTGACCCCCACAAATGAGGGACCTGGACAAAACTTGGCACACAGACCCCCCATGACTCACTTTATGTCCCAGTGTGGATTGCAGGAGGATGGATCACGGATGATGGGATTTGCAGTACCTTGGCCCGAATTGCCTTCTGCAGACCACTGTGACCCCCACAAATGAGGGCCCTGGACCAAATTTGGCACACAGATCTCCCCATGACTCACTTTATGTCCCACTGCGGATTGTGGGAGGATGGACCATGGATGATGGGATTTGCAGTATCTTGGCCAAAATTATGCAATGGCACACGATTAGTAGTTAAAAATGGATGAACAATTTAACTAAAGCAACAATTCTGAATGGACCTCATAAAGGTGAAGACATACTACTTCCACGAGTACCACTCATTCTGACCAACATGGCGTTCGAGTTCAAACGACTTCCATTTCCAATATGCGTTCGCTATGACTAACAATATCAAGGAGATCATTTTATGGGGTACGAAGGAAAAGCTGAAGAGAGATAAGGAAAAGGCAAGGAGTTCGGCTTTTTATTTTTTTTATTTTTTGGGGAGTAGTCCCAAATTGCCTGAGACCTGGGCTCCAAGTGGGAGGTCTGCACGCCCTCAAAAAACCCAAGCATCGACTGAGCTTTGTTCCCTTCGCCCACAGAGATGCGCGGACTCGATAACAGCCCAACAAAACAAAACAAAAAAAAGCCACACACACCTGTGTTATTTACACACCCACCTGTGTCCTCGCACAAGAGCACGCCCGGCGCGCACGCCCAGGTGCATCCAAATTCTGCCGACACACATACACGCACGCAAAACATGCTCACTCTCACACCTGCCTTGGCTCAGGGGGGAATCCAGGTCGCGGTTTCGTCACTCCGCTTCCCTGGCCTGACCTGCTCTTGAAATCCCAGCCGAGGCCTTTTAAACTCCAGGTCACCTGGAGGGTCACGTGAGGTCGGTGAAACCCAACACCCAACGAGCACCAGTGAAGAGAGCTACTCAAGCACTGGGGGCCACACTTTGAAACTGGGGTGGTGGATAGCGGGTGGGAGCCGGCATGCATATGCTTTGACGAAGGGAAGCCGGCTGAAGAAAACGGGTTTGGACAGCACCCTCCGAGCCAGCCCGGCAGGCGACTGATGAATCAGCACGGAGGGAGCTCTCCCCACCTCACACACCAAGAAAGCCCAGCGTGGCTCTCTTTTGCAAGCCAGGTCTTCTTGAGCCGGCCACATCGCTGGAGGAAAGGGCTGTCAGGTCTCATCAGCGACTCCCTCCCTAAAGAAGACCCCTCCGGCCTGGTCACGAACACTGCTCCCTGTCTCGCCACTCCCGCCACCAAGCACCAGCCCTGCCCTAGCTTCCTCGGGATGAGAGACATCCTCCACGTAGGAATGGTAAAAATATATCTCTCTGAGAATAAATATTTATCCAAAGGAAGTGGAAGGGGGAGTGAAGGCACTCAAGTGCTACAGTGCTGAGCACATGGGAGGGAACACACAGGTAGGACTCCCCAGCCCCAAAAATACCGTCTCTCTTGTGTCATCAATATCATCATCATCATCGTAGTCATAATCATTGGGTTACCATGAGTTTTCCGCGCTGTATAATAATCGATACCAGGGGTCCACAAACTTTTTACACAGAGGGCCAGGTCCAGGGGCGGCTCAACCATTACGCAAAGTAAGCGATTGCAGTATAGTTGATTTTGCCCAGGGGCGCTCTTGGGGGAAAATAGACCTTGACATATGCAAGTTGTAGTTACTGGGATGTATAGTTCACCTACAATCAAAGAAAGCATTCTGAACTCCACCAATGATGGAATTGAACCAAATATTCCTATCCTTCCTACCCAGGGGCGGCTCAACCATTACGCAAAGTAAGCATTCGCAGTATAGTTGATTTTGCCCAGGGGCACTCTTGAGGCGCTCTTGGGGGAAAATAGACCTTGACATATGCGAGTTGTACTCACTGGGATGTATAGTTCACCTACAATCAAAGAGCATTCTGAACTCCACCGATGATGGAATTGAACCAAAGGTGACACACAGGACTCCCATGACCACCAGATATCAGTGATTGGTTGGGGGGTGGGGGTGCCAAAATACTGTTTGTTTACTGTTGAAAATTACCTAGGGCTGCCTCTGGCCAGGTCATAGTCCCTCAAATTGTTGGAGGGCCAGATTATAATTTGAAAAAAAATATATGAATGAATGCACACTGCACATATCTTATTTGTAGTGCCAAAAACACTTTCGTACAATACAATAATTAAAATGAAGAACAATTTTAAAGTTATTAGTATTTCATTGGGAAGTGTGGGCCTGCTTTTGGCTGATGAGGTAGGATTGTTGTTATTTTTGTTGTGTGCTTTCAAGTCGTTTCAGACTTAGGTTGATCCTGAGTGAGGGCTGGGTAATGACCTTGGAGGGCCGTATTCAGCCCCCGGGTCGTAGTTTGAGGACTCCTGATCTATACACATAATAAAAGTGAAAAATGTGTGTGCGGCAGCTGTCCACTTACACCAGGGGTCTTCAAACAAAGGACTCACTCAGGGTCAACCTAAGTCTGAAACGACTTCAACGCACACAACAACAACAACAATCCCAAAAGTGGGCCCACACCTCCCATTGAAATACTAATAAGTTTATATTTGTTAAAATTGTTCTTCATTTTAATTATTGTATTGTTCTAAAGTGTTTTTTTGCACTACAAATAAGATACGTGCAGTGTGCATAGGAATTCATTCATTTTTTTCCCCAAATTATAATCCGGCCTTCCAACAGTTTGAGGGACTGCGACCTGGCCCTCTGTTTAAAAAGTTTGAGGACCCCTGACTTACACAGACAGTCTCCGGTCTCAACAAACAGGCTATAGTTCCAAGTGCTGAGAAGGCTCCAAAGGCACTCCCTCCAATGACATTGCAGGTTATGGCAGGCAAAACGTCAGGAGAGAATGCATCTAGAACATGGCCATATAGCCCCAAAAAACCTACAACAACCCAGTGATTCCGGCCATGAAAGCCTTTAACAATACAACAACAACAACAACAATAATGATGATAATAATAGCCGATACAACACACAGTCCTAGACACTTGGGAAGTGTTCGACGTGTAATCCAATACAAGAGCCAGCAGAGTGATATTGTCTGCTGTGGACTCATCTTGATGTGTTTCCAATAATAATAATAATAATAATAATAATAATAATAATAATAATAATAATAGCCGATACATCACACAGTCCTAGCACTTGGGAAGTGTCCGACATGTAATCCAATACAAGAGCCAGCAGAGTGATATTGTCTGCTGTGGACTCATCTTGATGTGTTTCCAATAATAATAATAATAATAATAATAATAATAATAAGGAAGTGTCCGACGTGTGATCCAATACAACAGCCAGCAGAGTGATATTGTCTGCTGTGGACTCATCTTGTTGTGTTTCTAATAATAATAATAATAATAATAATAATTATTATTATTATTATTATTATTATTATTATTATTATTATTATTTATATTCTGCCCATTCACACTTGCCTCCAACAGACAAGAGTTCTTTCTCCCACCCTGAATATATAAACCCCACTTGCCTAGTTTCCAACAGACCTCACAACCTCTAAGGATGATTGCCACAGGTGTGGGCGAAACATCAGGAGAGAATGCTTCTGAAACATGGCCAGACAGCCTGGAAAACTCACAGCAATCCAATGCAGGGAGTTTTTGGAGGTCTACAGAAGCGGTGGGCTACAAAGACCATGCCCTCCATCATCTCCGTTTGAGAAGCCTGTTTGATCCGCCATGGCCTTGGCTCTCCATTCGGAGTGGCACAAAAGGATCCCGGACTAAGTAAACATCCCCTGTGCGTTTCTTCTCCCCAAAAGAAATGTTTGGATTCTGCATCAATCCAAGGAAGCCATTTATAACCTGGGCCTGTCACAGCGCCCTTTTCATCCCTGCCGGGGACAAACTCTCCCACATGTTTTATTTACACTGAGCGCTTCCTGCGAAAACAATGCCCACAAAGCATGTACACCAGTGAAGAGCGCAGGGCAGAAGCAAAGTGGTCCTGGCTCAATCGCTCAGACCCAGAAGGACCTGGGATCCATCCAAAGCAGTGCTAATGCGGTGACCCCTTCGTACAGTTCCTCATGTTGTGTTGACCCCAACCATAACATTATTTCCGTTCTGTAATTTTGCTAATGTTAGGAATCACCATGTCTGATATGCAGGATGGATTTTCATTCACTGGACCAAACTGGGCACAAGTACCCGATCTGCCACATTTGGATACTGGTGGAGTTTATTTTGTCATTTGGGAGTTGTAGTTGCTGCGATTTATAGTTCACCTACAATCAAAGAGCATTCTGAACTCCACCAATGATGGAATAGACCCAAACTTGGTACACAGAACTCCCATAACCAAGAAAAAAAAATACTGGAAGGGTTTGGTGGGCACTGACCTTGGGTTTTGGAGTTGTAGTTCACCTACACCCAGAGAGCAGTGTGGACTCAAACAAGGATGGATCTAGGCCAAACTTGGCACAAATATTCAATATGCCCAAATGTCAACACTGGTGGAGTTTAGGGAAAACAGACCTTGACATTTAATTGTAGTTGCTGGGATTTGTAGTTCACCTACAACCAAAGAGCATTCTGAACTCCACCAACAATATAACTGGGCAAAGCTTCACACAGAGAACCCCCATGCCATGAAGGGACTCGCTGGTGGGAGCCTCCCTCCAGCCTCACATGCTCTCCCTCACCCCCACATATGCACCGCGCATGTCTGCTCTCCCCTCCCCCTTTGGAGTCTCAGAAACAGCCCTCCCCTTGGCTGACAGGCCAGCCAATCACAGCAGAGGAGGGCTTTTGGTGGAGGATTCTTTCCAAAAAGGAAAAAARAGGACAGATGGAGAGATTTTCAGCCTTCTCTGCCAAAGGAGTTCCGAAGACCATCAGAAATATATGTTTTCTGATGGTCTTTGTCGACCCCTCTGAAACCCCCTCACGACCCCCCCCCAGGTCTCCCGACCCCCAGGTTGCGAAACACTGCCTTAGGCTACTGTGAGCCTCCCTCCAGCCTCACATGCTCTCCCTTCCCACTATGCTACCATGCCCTGAACATGCCTGCTGTCCCCTCCCCACTTGGAGTCTCAGAAACAGCCCTCCCCTTGGCTGAGAAGCCAGCCAATCACAGCAGAGGAGGGCTGTTTGCTGAGACTCCAAGTGGGGAGGGGAGAGCAGGCGTGCTCAGGGCATGGCAGAATAGTAGGAAGGGAGAGCAAGTGAGGCTGGAGGGAGGCTCGCAGTAGGATTCCTAAGACCATCAGAAATATATGTTTTCTGATGGTCTTTAGCGACCCCTCTGAAACCCCCTCGTGACCCCCCCCCCAGTGTTCCCGACCCCCAGGTTGAGAAACGCTGATCCAAAGGAAGAAAAGAGGAGGGACTCTCAGAAGCCTCCAACAGAATCCCATATCAAACTGGACAACCACCGTCTAGTCCTCAAGATGGTACCGCATGGCTTGACAACCTCCGGGGAAATGGCAAAAGAGTGCCGGGAAAAGTTGCTACCCCTGCAGGCCAAAGCAGCATCTTTCTTCTCCTTTAGATTTCGTCAGATGCAAAATTATGCAAAACTAAGCAAATATGTGCCAATGTGCTTAACTCACAAGCATTTATCCAGGTCAGAGAACCCAACGTGTTCTTGGTGTTGTTGAATTTGTGCTGAAAGCCCAACGTACAAATAGCCGTCAGCCAAATTCTCAAGGCCCAGTCTCTCCGGCTGCTAGGCTCCGACTTCCCGATTCGAGCACGAGATCTCTGCCAGTGTACATACACTCTCTCTTGTTGTGGTTGTTGCTTTTCAAGGGAATTCCTAAAGGATCGGAGTGGGGAGAAGAAGGAATTGGAGAGGAGCTCAAGGGGTGAAGTGGACATCAAGAAGGGAATGCTTGGACTTGAGGGTCAGGGGACCCCTGGATTTGGGGTTTGGGGGCAAGCGTGAAAAGAGACGGTAAGTGAGGAAAGGAACAAGCCTGACGGGGACTTGTCACTTCAAGGGGCTGCGTCGAAAACCGAACAGATGGACCTTTCATATTCTTATTGAAGAATTTTAAGCCCAGCTGAGTAGCTGTGCTCAGGAGGGAAACCGGCGTGCCAGCTTTCCAGGAGCGGAGAGGGATGCATCCGATCAATTATTCACCACATTGTTTGGGGCGGATAAGGGAGGGGGACTTACGTACACGTGTGCGGATTTGGAAACGGCACATATTTTTCTCGCAGTGGCATCCGGATTGCAATGGTGGGAACTTGAAGGCCATGAGATCAACCCAGAGTCTGCACCTCTGGATGAATCAAAGGGTAAACTTCCTCATTCTACCCAATCCCCACAACACAATGGTTCCACCTGTGGGCCGTGGAACACCAGTGGCCCACAAGAACTAAAATATGGTCCACGGCCTCACTGTTACTACATTGTTGCAATGAGAGCAACTGGTCTTGTGAAACTCTCTTTCAGTGCAAAGGCTTATTAAATATGGTTTTCTGTGGGTGAGCAGATGGCAACTACTGGATGGCATGTGTTCTGTATCAGAAACTGGAGCTGATGTGGTAGAAATCCAATGCAATTTTCTGAATCAGCACCCCAAATAACCACACCAAATCTAAAACTGATTTGTACACCGTTGCAATGAAAGCGACTGGTCTCGCAAAACCCACTTTCAGGTGGGCACATTCAAAGTTTGGCAATGGTGGCACGGGGCAACTGACCAAAGAGATGGACTCATGATGGACCACCACAACCCCGCCACCCCGCTTCCCAGGCCGAGCCTACTGATGCACCCCAAAACCTGGAGGACAAAGTTGGGTGAGGTTAAACCCAACCGAGTTCGCCCAATCAGGTTTTGATAATGCATGCCAGGTCCACGTGGTCCTCCAAGATCAAATCCTGGATGGCTGCTGTTTTACCATATACAGACCTGGCATTTAGCAGTACCAGGGGCCTCAGGGTCATTTGTTGCTGTTGTTGTTGTTACTATTATTAGTAGTAACTCACTTATACTGCTGAGGTTAATTAAATATAATTTTCTGTAGGCGAGCACATGGCTACTACTGGATGGCATATTTTCTGAATCAGAAACCAGAGATGATGTGGTTTGTACAATGCTATTTTTGAACCAGCACCCCCAATAACCAAACCCAATCTAAATTTGATCAAAAACGATTCAAAATCCTTTTGGTACTAATGTTGGACTGGTCCCTGGTCCAAGTGGTCCCGGGTCCAAGTGGTCCTTGGTCCAAGAGATCCCTGGTCAAAGTGGTCCCTGTTCAAGTGGTCCCTGGTTAAGTGGTCCCTGGTCAAAGTGGTTCCTGGTCAAAGTGGTCCCTGTTCAAGTGGTCCCTGGTCAAGGTAGTCCCTAGAAAATGTAGTCCCTAGTCTATGTGACCCCTGGTCAAAGTGGCCCCTTGTCAAAGTAGTCCTTGGTCAAGTGGTCCCTGTTCAAGTGGTCCCTGGTCAAAGTTCTCCCTAGTCAAGTGGGCCTTGGTCAAGGTAGTCCCTGGTCAAAGTAGTCCCTAGTCGAAGTGGTCCCTGTGGAAAGTGGCCCCTGGTCAAAGTGGTCCCTAGTCCAAGTGATCCCTGGTCAAAGTGGTCCCTGTTCAAGGTAGTCCCCGGTCAATGTAGTCCCTAGTCAAAGTGATCCCTGGTTAAGTGGCCCCTGATCACAGTGGTCCCTTGTCAAAGTGTTCCCTGCCATAGTGACATCTCTAATTTCTAATCAGGGGAGGATAGACACTTTGGGAAATAGGGTTTGATACTGAGCTTGGGGTTCTGCCTTTCCAGAATGTGTCCTCGCGGCTGGTATTTGTTTATGAGGAAGTTGCTAGACCTCAAGATTGCAAGGCAGCTGGAAAATGAGTGGTCAAAATGTGGGTGAAATCCTGGATGCCAGGAGCCCAACGAGGAGTAAGGGAAGAGGAATTTACAGCGAGTTCTCAGCCCTTCCCTACGATGTGCACAAAGCACAATTAAGTAAAACAATCAAGTATATGACTACCTAATTTGCATCATTTATACACGTCACTGAATTTTTAAAGCTTCCCATAAAGTGAGGCAGGCACAGGAGAGTTGTGCCGTGGCTGCTTTCCCCCCATTTCTTTTCCCTGCCTTCCCAGTGTGCCACTTGTTCCCACAGAAGAGTCTGCCGAGAGTGTTGTCCCTTCCTCTGCTACACACATACACACAGCTCCAGATTATCAATAACACATTGTATTGCTTTTTGCTCAAGAGATGACCTTGGCTTAGTGGAACGTGTCTCGTTCGGCTGACCTTGGAGAGTCCCACAGTGGTCCCTGAGTTTGGAGAGCCTTTGGTGCCAGCAAAGAGGGCAAATGGGGTGCTGCGGGTGCTGGAAAGGGTGCTCATTGGTCTTATGGGAAAGTCTGGAGCGTATCCTTATTGGGGTCAGGACTTGGAGTGTTTGCAAGGGGGTTTCTGAGGGGTCAACAAAGACGATCAGAAAACATATATTTCTGATGGTCTTAGGAACCTCTTTGGCAGAGAAGTCTGACGATCTCTCCGCCTGTCCTTCTCTTCCTTTTTGGAAACAGATGGCAAATCTTCCCACCAAAAGCCCTCCTCCGCTGTGATTGACCGGCCTCTCAGCCAAGGGGGGGGGGCTGTTTCTGGGACTCCAAGCGAGGAGGGGAGAGCAGGCGTGCTTTGCAAATGAAGTGGGTGAGGGAGAGTGTGTGAGGATGGAGGGAGGCTCACGCCAAGCGGGGAGGGGAGAGCAGGCGTGCTCAGCAAATGAAGTGGGTGAGGGAGAGTGTGTGAGGCTGGAGGGAGGCTCACGCCGAGCAGGGAGGGGAGAGCAGGCGTGCTCGGCAAATGAAGTGGGTGAGGAAGAGTGTGAGAAGCTGGAGGGAGGCTCACGCCAAGGGGGGAGGGGAGAGCAGGCCTGCTCGGCAAATGAAGTGGGTGAGGGAGAGTGTGTGAGGCTGGAGGGAAGCTCACGCCAAGCGGGGAGGGGAGAGCAGGCGTGCTCAGCAAATGAAGTGGGTGAGGGAGAGCGTGTGAGGCTGGAAGGAGGCTCATGCCAAGTGGGGAGGGGAGAGCAGGCGTGCTCGGCAAATGAAGTGGGTGAGGGAGAGTGTGTGAGACTGGAGGGTGGCTCATGCCAAGCGGGGAGGGGAGAGCAGGTGTGCTCGGCAAATGAAGTGGGTGAGGGAGAGTGTGTGAGGCTGGAGGGAGGCTCACGCCAAGCGGGGAAGGGAGAGCAGGCGTACTCAGCAAATGAAGTGGGTGAGGGAGAGCGTGTGAGGCTGGAAGCAGGCTCACGCCAAGTGGGGAGGGGAGAGCAGGCATGCTCGGCAAATGAGGTGGGTGAGGGAGAGTGTGTGAGGCTGGAGGGAGGCTCACGCCAAGTGGGGAGGGGAGAGCAGGCGTGCTCGGCAAATGAAGTGGGTGAGGGAGAGTGTGTGAGACTGGAGGGTGGTTCATGCCAAGCGGGGAGGGGAGAGCAGGTGTGCTCGGCAAATGAAGTGGGTGAGGGAGAGTGTGTGAGGCTGGAGGGAGGCTCACGCCAAGCGGGGAAGGGAGAGCAGGCGTACTCAGCAAATGAAGTGGGTGAGGGAGAGCGTGTGAGGCTGGAAGCAGGCTCACGCCAAGTGGGGAGGGGAGAGCAGGCATGCTCGGCAAATGAGGTGGGTGAGGGAGAGTGTGTGAGGCTGGAGGGAGGCTCACGCCAAGTGGGGAGGGGAGAGCAGGCGTGCTCGGCAAATGAAGTGGGTGAGGGAGAGTGTGTGAGACTGGAGGGTGGCTCATGCCAAGCGGGGAGGGGAGAGCAGGTGTGCTCGGCAAATGAAGTGGGTGAGGGAGAGTGTGTGAGGCTGGAGGGAGGCTCACGCCAAGCGGGGAAGGGAGAGCAGGCGTACTCAGCAAATGAAGTGGGTGAGGGAGAGCGTGTGAGGCTGGAAGCAGGCTCACGCCAAGTGGGGAGGGGAGAGCAGGCATGCTCGGCAAATGAGGTGGGTGAGGGAGAGTGTGTGAGGCTGGAGGGAAGCTCACGCCAAGCGGGGAGGGGAGAGCAGGCGTGCTCAGCAAATGAAGTGGGTGAGGGAGAGCGTGTGAGGCTGGAAGGAGGCTCATGCCAAGTAGGGGAGGGGAGAGCAGGCGTGCTCGGCAAATGAAGTGGGTGAGGGAGAGTGTGTGAGACTGGAGGGTGGCTCATGCCAAGCGGGGAGGGGAGAGCAGGTGTGCTCGGCAAATGAAGTGGGTGAGGGAGAGTGTGTGAGGCTGGAGGGAGGCTCACGCCAAGCGGGGAAGGGAGAGCAGGCGTACTCAGCAAATGAAGTGGGTGAGGGAGAGCGTGTGAGGCTGGAAGCAGGCTCACGCCAAGTGGGGAGGGGAGAGCAGGCGTGCTCGGAAAATGAAGTGGGTGAGGGAGAGTGTGTGAGGCTGGAAGAAGGCTCACGCCAAGTGGGGAGGGGAGAGCAGGCGTGCTCGGCAAATGAAGTGGGTAAGGGAGAGTGTGTGAGGCTGGAGGGAGGCTCGCGCCAACTAATCCCTTCAAGGCGTGGGGGTTTGTGTGGGAAGTTTGGCCCAATTCTATCATTGGTGGGGTTCAGATTGATTGTAGGCAGACATGTAGCCGGGGGGCGAGGGGGCTTCAGCCCCCCCCCCGAAATTCTCATGGTGGTCCGCGAGAAGGCCTTACTGGTATATTATTTAAACTGTTATGTTTATTCATATCATGATCTGATCACCATGCTCAATATATCCCATATGCATGGGGGTATTGGGGTAACGATACAAAAGGTTTGCTAGGGTAGACCCTCTTTCACTCAGACTCAGCCCCCCCCCCCCAAATCAAACTCAGCTCCCCCCGAAACAAAATCCTGGCTACGGGCCTGATTGTAGGTGAACTATACATCCCTGTAACTACAACCTATAGTTCAAGGTTTATTTCCCCAAACTCCACCAGTGTTCAGATTTGGGCATATTGAGTATCTGTGCCAAATTTGGTCCCGATCCATCATTGAGACCACAGTGCTCTCTGGATGTAGGTGAACTACAACTCCAAATCTCAAGTTCAATGCCCACCAAACCCAGTATTTTCTGTTGGTCATGGGAGTTCTGTGTGCCAAGTTTGGTTCAATTCCATTATTGGTGGAGTTCAGAATGCTCTTTGATGGTAGGTGAACTATAAATCCCAGCAACTACAACTCCCAATTGAAAAAAAAACACTCCCTCCCAACCCCACCAGTGTTTGGCAAATTGGGTATTTGTGCCAAATGTGAAAATATATCCTGCATATCAGATATTTACATGACGGTTCATAACAATAGCAAAATGACAGTTATGAAGTATTAACGAAAATGATGTTATGGTTGGGGGTCACAACATGAGGAACTCTATTAAGGGGTCGCAGCATTAGGAAGGTTGAGAAACACTGCATCATGTGCCACCGTACTGATGTGTTGTTATATGTTTTCAAGTTATTTCCAACTTTGGGCAAACTTATCACCAATCTTCCCACATGCCTCCATTTTGCACAGACGCACAGAAACACACAACGAGAGGCACACACGCATGTCCTGCTGAGGCTCGCCGTCGCTACCCACCACCTCAGAGCCACCGTCGGAGAGACAGAGGAAGAGCGAGAACCCTAAAGTGTTAACGGCGATCGGTGAAATGGCACAGCAGATTGCTACAATAAATAATTTACTGATATTTATAAATATTCAAATCAGCCGGCTTTAGAAATTGAAAGGGTGCGGGAGGGGGGAGGCGCTGGGAAGTGAGTGTGTGCCGAAGGACCGAAAAGGGAAAGGGGGGGGGGAGCTGACACTAATTCCCTGACTCTCCAAATTCATTTGAGAACTGTTTCTCATTTCAAACAAATATTAAATCTTTTGGCATCAAGAAAAGGATGGGTGGTTTAGAAGAGTGGCTGGGAAGAGGGGGGTAGAGGAGGAAGGAAGGTAAGAAGGAAGGGAGGGAGAGAGGGAGGGAGTGAGGGAGGAAGGAGGAAGGAAAGGAAGGGAAGGAGGGAGGGATGGAAAGGAAGGAAGGAAGGGAAAAAGGGAGGGAGTAAAGAAGTGAGGGAAGGAGGAAGGAAGAGAAGGAAGAAGGAAAGAAAGAGAAGAGAGAAAGAAGAAGGAGAGGAAGGAAGGAAGGGAGGAAAGAAGGAAGGAAGAAAAGAAGAAAAGGATGGAGGGAGGAAAGATGGAAAAAAGGAAGGAAGGAAAGAAAGTAAGAAAGAAGGAAAGAGGGAGGGAAAGAAGGAAGAAAAGAAGAAAAGAAGGGAGGGAGGAAAGATGGAAGAAAGGAAGAAAAGGAGAAAGAAAGGAAAGAAGGAAGGAAGGAATGAAAGAGGGAAGGAAGCAAAGAGGGAAGGAAAGAAGAAATGAAAGAAGGAAGGAAGAAATGAAGGGAGGGAGAAAAGAAGGAATCTCAATGGCTAGTACTGTTTCATTCCTTAGCACCTAATCACTATGGTTGAAACACAACGGAGATGTGAGAAATCTCTTGGGAAGCCTTCTCCTCCGCTGTCCTCTGAGTCCATTGCTGTGACTTGGCCTTTTCTTGACAAAGTGGCCCATCGACTTGGCTTCAGAAGTCTCCTGAGACTGGGCCCTGTCTCCACTGCCCTCCTTCACTTTCGGTAGCCAAATGCCCGGATCCGGCCCGGAGTGAGCTTCCCTCCGGAAGAGTAATGGTTCTTCTAATGCACAGGCAGCCTGTCAGCTCCCTGACTCCCTGTGTTTTATGAGCTTCACTGAACGGCTCTGAACTCCCTGGTAAGAAATAAAGTTATCCCTCAGCGTCCCTTCTAAACATTTCACTCAGTGCAAACGGTGTTTAAGAAAAATGAGGACATATTTCTTCTTAAGGATGCAGTATCCCCCTTCAGAGGCCTAATTTATGCCATCGATCAACTGGCCAAGGGAGAAAGAGGCAGGATGGCCGCTGGGAAACTGGCCCAAATGCAGCCCTAGCCGATGCCGCTCTCCCTTCAGCCTTCGGCCAACATCCCCCTTTCCTTCTGCATGAAGATGAGTCAGATGGGCCTCCTTCTTGGTGGATACTAACCAAACGGTCTTGTTGAACCATCTGCAATGTGGTTGTGGGATTATGGCTAGAAATGCTGACTGCCAACCTCCTTAATGATGGTACTTTTTCAACATACATTGAGCATCCCTTAACCCAGTGGTTCTCAACCTGTGTGTCACAACCGTTTTGGGGGTTGAACAACCCTTTCACAGGGGTTGCCTAACACCATACACTGAGCATCTCTTAACCCGGTGGTTCTCAACCTGTTGGTTGCGACCACTTTGGGGGTTGAATGACCCTTTCACAGGGGTCGCTAACACCACCGGAAAATACATATTTCTGATGGTCTTAGGAACTGAGTCATGGCTAACTTTTCCCAGAACTCCATTGCTTCCCAGAGGGAGGCGCTGACATCACTCAGCCCCACCACCACCACCATTTTAGGTGGAGGTGAGGTTTGCTTTGGAGCCAAGAGGGAGGAGGAGGAGCAGAAAGAAGGTGAGGAAGGGGGGTTTGTGGAGAGGGTAGGGCTTAGAGAGGGGTGGAGTGGCCCCTCCATGAAAGAGAAGCAACAATGAAAATACATCCTGCGTATTAGATATTTACATTATGATTCATAAGAGTGAAAAAAAATTACAGTTATGAAATAGCAACAAAAATAATGTTATGGTTGGGGGTCACCACAATGAGGAATGAGGAGGAACTGTATTCCTCCTCATTCCTCATTGTGGTGACCCCCAACCATAACATTATTTTTGTTGCTATTTCATAACTGTAATTTTTTTCACTCTTATGAATCATAATGTAAATATCTAATATGCAGGATGTAAAGCATTGTTGCTTCTGTATTAAAGGGTCACAGAATTGGAAGCTTGAGAGCCACTGCCTTAACCAGAAAACCCTAATATTCCATTATTGTACACACACTTTACTTGATTACAAATGTGGTGTATTAAATTACCCGCATGGGATGCGTGTATAAAGATCAAGGAGTTTCATGTTCAGACTTGGGTCCCATCTCTAAGATTACGTATATGCAAATGAATATTCCGAAATCCCAAAATTGGCTGAGTTCGCAAACACTTCTGGCGTTCGGGATTTCAGAGGAGGGAGGCTCAAGCTGCAGCAGCATCCCACTCTGAAGCCTCCTGGAGGGATCTTCTCCCATGATCGCTTACACTGGATCTAAGAGCCTTGAGAAGACCCCATGACAGGAAAGCAACATTATGATACAGAAGGAAATTAAAGGTACAAGAGGCACAGTCTGCAATTCCATTGTAAACATTAACGGTACAACAGCCCTGTCCTCTGCTCCAGGGCTTCCACTTGCAACCCCTTTCAGCCCGAGATGGTTTTGCATGACCCTAAAACTAACTTAAGTACCCAGCATTGCCCAGGTTATTAGAAGAAGTCATTTATTGTGGGTGTACTACAACTCACACCAGGCCAGGTTAACCCCTTGAAATGCCATCAATACAATTCTATCTTTGGGGGGAAAGTGTGGGGAGGAAATCCTTCTTAAGGGGAAAAAATGGGGGGATAAAAATCCCATCCTAACTTCTGATACAAAAAACTCTTTTAACCTAATAATAATAATAATAATAATAATAATAATACACCATACAGTCGTAGACACTTGGGAAGTGTCCGACGTGTGATCCAATACAACAGCCAGCTGTGTGCCAAATGTGGTCCATGTCCATTGCCAGTGTAGGTCACAGTGCTCTCACTTGATGGAGGGTGAACTACAACTTCCATCATGTGGAGCCAATCCCCCAAACTCCTCCAGTATGTTTAGTTGCTGATTAGTTCTGCTCTATTTGTTATGCAGAAAGAGTTGAAAAGAGTAGGAAAGGACTAAGAGAGAGGCAGTGGCCAGGATCACGCAAACTCCACACCAATGGAAAGAGTCAGAAACACTGGGATGCCTGTGGTGGAGGAAACACCTAAAATCTAGGAGGAAAGCAGGTAAGGAGGCACACAGGCAAGGAGGCTTTATGGAGAGGCTGACTGCAAGACGATCATTGGCAAGGAGGCACAAAGGCAAATGGCCAGAGAGGCTCTGACATGGTTGACCAAAGGGGTCTCATGGGCAGGGAGGTTCCATGGGGCAGTTGGCAGTAAGGGGCTCCTAGGCACATTGGACATAGAGGACCATTGAAAAGGGGCATCATGACTGCAGAGCTGAGTTCCCAAAAGTGCAGAAAAGGTGCATTCTGGTAGTCTTGCTTATCTGACCTTTGCTTATCTGACATTCCGTCTTATCCAATGCTCTTATCAGACGCTCCCCCTTTCCTMCAGCATTTCCACTTCAATTAAAGGAGCACTCCCCAACTCTCTCTCCATTAACAAGATGGATGGATGGATGGATGGATAGAGTCCTGCTCATCYGACCTTCGCTTATCCGACATTCCATCTTATCCGAYGCTCTAATCAGAAGCTCCCCCTTTYCTCTAGCAATTCCCATTCAATTAAAGGAGYGCCTCCCAACTCTCTCTCCATTCCCAATAAGKGAAAAAGGCAAGACGAGGAGARGGAGGAGGAAAGAGGAAAGGGAGAAAAGAGGCAGGACTGGAAGCGGAAGCGTCCTCCCTCCTTTCCTCTGTGAWGTCCACACTCCTCTTCCGCATCCAGGCACTTCCTGTTGGGCCMCGAGGCATTGMYTTGCCTTAAATCTTTCAGTACCTGCTGTTAGTATTCTAGGTGTCTAGTGCTGCGTCGGACGGGTAATAGTAGGAGACTCCGTATTATCCGACATTCTGCCGGCCTGTTTATGTCAGATAAGTAAGATTCTACCATACTTATTTTGAGATAATTACACCTCCTGCCTTGCTGCAATGAACTCCAGGCCCATTCCCCCTCTTTCTTCCCAAACTAAGGCCGGGAACAAGGACTGTGGCTGATGTTCTGGTCTCTCTTTCCCTTCTGGTTCCCTTAGTGGAAAAGAGAGTCTATTTCATTACAATGGACCCCCAAATCGGTGCACTCCCCTCCCAACCTGCCCCTGCGTTGAGCCATCTTTCCTTTATTATAATTTCTCTCTCTCCCCGCATTAAAAGGTTTACTATCCAAAACGAGTCTAAGTGGTCTCACTTCTTTGGCTAAGTAACTCCATAAATCACGACACAAGTGTTAACATCTACACCGCAACCCAAGACATCAATCTCGGCCTATTTTTACAAGCAAAAATACAGACAATGGAAGGGGTGGGGTTGGGGCGAGAGAAGGAATCCCAGCCTCTGGTCCTGATAGGATTTGAGAAGATCCTTTGGGTCCAAAACAAGACTTTTCAAACTTCTCCGTCCCAAATGCTGAAGTCCAAAGTAAATCCTAGATATGGACTTGGACAGCATTGATCACTTTCAGGACTGAGACAAGGAGTCCTTTAAGCCGGATCCATATTAGAGATGGAAAAACAGAGGCAGAGGAGGAAGACCAAATCTGAAGTAACCCTGGTCCTGGATTCTTATCTTCAAGTGCAGTTTTCAGGGGCCAAATGCAAAAGTACACACAAAGGTGGCAATGTGAGAATATACAACTGCGGATCTTGGAGACTGCCCGCCATCTCCTCCACAACTCCTAAATCTTTTGGATTTTGGTGGTGGATCTGCCAGAGAGGCTCTGACATGGTTGAACTCATGAGCAGGGAGGTTCCATGGGGCAGTTGGCAGGAGGGGGCTTCCAAGCACATTGGACATGGAGGGCCATTGGAACGGGGCATCATAAGCACATCGCCACATTGGACATATAGGGCCATTGGAAAGGGGCATCATGACTGTAGAGCTGAGTTCCCAAAAGTACAGAAAAAGTGCATTACAGTGTTCCCTCACTACTTCGCGGTTCGCTTTTAGCGGACTCGCTGTTTCGCGGTTTTCAAAAAATATTAATTTAAAATATATATTGCGGTATTTTCACTGTTTTGTGGGTTTTTGCCACCGCCGTTCTCCGAGGCGCTTTCCCTCCTCAGTCCTCCCTCCAGCCCTGAAGGGCCTTTCCTTCACTCTATTTTAAGTTTATAAAGACTTAAAATAGTGTATAACTACTAAAACTATGTCTAAATATTAAAATAAACAGCATCCCTACATCACGGTTTTTCACTTATTGCGGGAGGTCCTGGAACGTAACCCCTGCAATAAGTGAGGGAACATTATTATTATTATTATTATTACGATTACTATTAAACTTTATTTGTACCCCGCTACCATCTCCCCAAGGGACTCAATGCGGCTTACATGAGGCTGAGCCCACAAAACAACAATAGAACATAGCAACAGTAATACAACAATAAATAAAACTCATAAACAAAAAAATAGCAATAAACATTAACAATAACACAACGACATTTAAAAAACCTATGGCAGGGCCAAATGTACTAATTAATTAAAAAAAATAATGCTGGGCATGACCAGGTGACATATAAACAGGATAGAAATTTTGGAGAGGGATTGGGCGTGCAGACAATCCTAAATCACTACTAAAGTGCATTAAGGGGCATATTGCTGGGAGTTTCCTTAATCTGGGAAGGCACACTGGAACAACCACGTTTTCAGGCTCCTCCTAAAGACTGCCAATGTTGGAGCATGTCTGATGTCCCTGGGGAGTGAGTTCCAGAGTCGAGGGGCCACTACCGAGAAGGCCCTGTCCCTCGTCCCCGGCTATCGCACTTGTGATGGAGGCGGGAGCGTGAGCAGGGCCTCTCCAGATGATCAAAGAGATTGCGTGGGTGTGTACATTGTATGAACAATGTTCGTACATTGTTCGAACATTGTACTCCTATTTATGCAGACCAAAATCCCATTGGCTCGTTTAGCTGACACATGGCTCATATAGAGTCGTTGGAAAGGGGCATCGTGACTATAGAGCTGAGTTCCCAAAAGTGCAGAAAAAGTGCATTACTTATTTTGATATTCGGGATAGTTACAACCTCCCCAGGCCTATTCTTTTTTCTTCCCAAATCTGATCTAGACACTATACTCCTATTTATGCAGATCAAAATCCCATTGGCTCGTTTAGCTGACACATGGCTCATCTCGTTGGAAAGGGGCATCATGACTGTAGAGTTGAGTTCCCAAAAGTGCAGAAAAACTGCATTATTTATTTGATATTTGGGATAGTTGCACGTCCCCAGGCCTATTCCCTCTTTTTCTTCCCAACTGCTCTAGACACTATACTCCCATTAGCTCGTTTAGCTGACACATGGCTCATCTAGAGTCGTTGGAAAGGGGCATCGTGACTATAGAGCTGAGTTCCCAAAAGTGCAGAAAAAGTGCATTACTTATTTTGATATTTGGGATAGTTGCACGTGCCCAGGCCTATTCCCCCTTTTTCTTCCCAACTGCTCTAGACACTATACTCCCATTAGCTCGTTTAGCTGACACATGGCTCATGTTTCGCTTGTTGTCCACGAAGACTGCAAGACCTTTTTCACACGTCCTGCTGTCGAACCAGGCATTGTCCCCTATTGTCACAAATAGTTTAATGCTGAACCTCTCTCCAGTGATGTGTGCAACCAATGTCCCCATGGAAAGGCACCCCAAAGGTCCTCCTCCGAGCGGCCGTCCCGTCCCCGCGATGCCGGGGGATCTCCTTCTCTTTCTCCTCTCCTCTTTCCATGAACTCTATTTCTCTTTCCTTCCCGAAAACAAGTGAGCTGTAAATACTGTTTAACCTTCTCCCCCCCTCGGCCCCCTCCCCTCCGCACTATAAAAACACAAATATGCCATAACTCAGCGGGCCCCAGCCTCCGCCCGCCTCCAACATGCCCTGCTCCGGGCCTCTCAGGAAGGTCATAACAAACGACTTTCCGATTCACTGCTCCTGAAATAATTTTGTGTATTAAAACCTGAATCTGCACTTTCTGGACCGAAAGGCCCCGCGCTTAATTATGGCGCTCGTCCTTGGGGTGGACAGTGATCCTTCACCGCCGCCGTTGCCGCTAACCAAGCGGAGAGGCGAGCAAAGCAAAAGGGGCCCCCTCTCCGCCTCCCTCCGAAGCCCCCCGCCTTCCCTGGGCCCAATCTGTTTTCAAAGTGTGTCTGTCCTTTATTAAATTGTTTTCTTTTCCACATTATCAGTTGCCATGGAGACCTCATCTCTCGGATTATTTGAATTTCATTATATCTATTGATTTGGGAGCATTTCATCTTTTTTATTGTTTTTCTGTCAATTTTCAAAACGAATAACCATCTAATTTGCGTCAGCGCTGATTATGTTTGTCCCTCAATAGAGGTCGGCAGCTGCGTCGAGGAAACAAATCAATGGGAAACCATCATAAACCTCCCCAGTACGATCTCCAGGATGGGTGGGTGACATTCATTCCAGGCCGGCACAAGCAAACAACAACGAAAAAAATAATAACCCGACAAAAAAGAGGCACTCGCCACCGACAAACTTCAGGACCTTTTCGGACCGGAAGAACAAATCCCGTCCTAACGTCTGCTTTGAAAACAGCTCTTTGAATCTATTATTATATTTGCTTATTTGTGAGTTACTTTGAATCCACATGGGAAGAAAGGCAAGCTAGAAATAAAAGTATTACTAATATTAATACTAATAATAGTAATAACAATATATCTTTGGAGGAAAAGTGTGGGGAAGAAATCCTTCTTAAGGGAAATAATGGGGAGATCATAATCCCATCCTAACTTCTGGGTGAAAAACATCTCTGTTAACAACAGCAACAACAACAACAACAACAACAACAACAACATAAGAAGAAGAAGAAGAAGAAGAAGAAGAAGAAGAAGAAGAAGAAGAAGAAGAAGAAGAAGAAGAAGAAGAAGAAGAAGAAGAAGAAGAATTACTATTAGTAGTAAATATTTCCATCTTTGGAGGAAAAGTGTGGGGAGGAAATCCTTCTTAAGGGAAAAAAAATAAATGGGGGATAAAATCCCATCCTAACTTCTGGTTCAAAAACATCTCTGTTAACAACAACAACAACAACAACAACAAATAAGTATTATTATTAGTAGTAAATATTTCCATCTTTGGAGGAAAAGTGTGGGGAGGAAATCCTTCTTAAAGGAAATAATGGGAAGATAATAACCCCATCCTAACTTCTGGTTCAAAAACATCACTGTTAACAACAACAACAACAACAAAATAATAATAATAATAATAATAATAATAATAATAATAATAAGTATTATTATTTGTAGTAAATATTTCCATCTTTGGAGGAAAAGTGTGGGGAGGAAATGCTTCATAAGGGAAATAATGGGGGGATAAAATCCCATCCTAACTTCTGGTTCAAAAACATTTCTGTTAACCTAATAATAATAATAATAATAATAATAATATAATTCTAGCTTTGGGGGAGGGGGAAACTGTGGGGAGGAAATCCTTCTTAAGGGGAAAAATGGGGTGGGGTGGGGATAAAAATCCCATCCTAACTTCTGGTACAAAAAATCTCTTTTCGCCTAATAATAATAATAATAATAATAATAATAATATAAAATAGTCACACAGTCCTAGACACTTGGGCAGCGTCCGATCCAATACAAGTGTGATCCAATACAACAGCCAGCAGAGTGATCCTGTTTGCTGTGGACTCATCTTGTTGTGTTTCTAATAATAATAATAATAATAATAATAATAATAATAATAATAACAATAATAATAATAATATCAACCTGTTAACCCAATAATAATAATAATAATAATACAAAAGCCAGCATATTGACCTTTTTTGCTGTGAACTTGTTGTGTACCTAATAATAATAATAATAATAATAATAATAATAATAATAATACATTACATACATAATACATAACAATTATACATCACATAGTCCTAGACACTTGGGAAGTGCTCGGCGTGTGATCAAATATAAAAGCCTGCATAGTGATCTTTTTTGCTGTGAACTCGTCTTGTTGTGTACCTAATAATAATAATAATAATAATAATAATAATGCATCACATACAGGAAACATAACAATAATAATACATCACACAGTCCTAGACACTTGGGAAGTGTCCAACGTGTGATTGAATACAAAAGCCAGCAGAATGTTCTTTTTTACTGTGAACTTGTTTTGTTGTGTGCCTAATAATAATAATAATGATAATAATAACAATAAAAATCACATATATAATAAATAATAATACATCACACAGTCCTAGACACTTGGGAAGTGTCCAACGTGTGATCCAATACAAAAGCCAGCAGAGTGTTCTTGTTTGCTATGAACTTATTTTGTTGTGTACCTAATAATAATAATAATAATAATAATAATAATAATACATCACATACATAACAATAATACATCACATAGCCCTAGACACTTGGGAAGTGCATGATGTATGATCGAATACAAAAACCAGCAGAGTTTTCTTGTTCGCTATGAACTCATTTTGTTGTGTACCAAATAATAATAATAATAATAATAATAATAAATCACATACATATACACAATAATAATACATCACACAGTTCTAGACACTTGGGAAGTGTCCGATGTGTGATTGAATACGACAGCCAGTATAGAGATCTTGTTTGCTGTGAACTTGATCACTCACGAGCTGAGTGATCAAATACAAAAGCCAGCATAGTGATCTTGTTTGCTGTGAACTCACCTTGTTGTGTATCTAATAATAATAATAATAATAATAATAATTATTATTATTATTATTATTATTATTCTATGTTTGGAAAATATGTGGGGTATGGAAATCTTAAGGGAAAAAAGTGAGGAAGATGTAATATCTAATAATAATAATCAGAATAATAATAATAATAATGTTTTTCAAAAGTTGGGAGTTGAAAGCAGAGAAATTAGGGAAAGCCGGAAAAAAGAAGGGGGGGGGGCAAAGGAGTGAAGTGCAATTTGCAAATTGCTTACTATGTTTTTTTTAAATAATTTATGCAATTTTAAGCATTTACGTATAAATTTTTTAATAAGCCACCCCGGAGCAAAATGGCCATTAACATCCTAACGTCCTTCTGCCCGATGGACTGGTGCGCGGGATCAATTTCCGAGAGTACTCTCCCCTCCTTTTTATGACATGATAAAAACCTTTTAAAGCAACTTACACAAATATGGAATTTTCTACCCCCCACTTTCCAACCTGGTTCTTGCTCCAGACACCCCCCCCCCGCCTTTCCCCTCCCCTAACAGCCTCTGCTTATCCGCCGGGGACGTGAATGTATAGGGATGTGTGTGTGTGTGTGTGTGTGTGTCTATGGGGGAGGGCCCTTGGCAGGAAGACAGGCCCAGCCCTAACTGGAACGGACCTGGCTGTCCTTCTAACAAGGGCATAAACTTTCATTAGCGATGCACACAGTCAAAGGCAATTTAGGGAAACGCGCCACACGGAAAAGGAAAACCTCAGCATTTTTTTAATACTGTGGCTCCTTGGCTTCATATCCGAGGCTTCGTTTGGGGGGGGGCGCTATCCTTGGTGGCCAAAGTGACCCTTGCTAGCCACAGGGAGGGGAGGGGGAGCAAAGAGGGAGAGGAACCACCGTTTCCTACCAACTGACCGACCGACTGACGACAACACAATTCTCTGCCTGTTCGGCTCCATCCATCTGGAAGCCCTGGGGCAGATTCGGGGAAGGGGGGGGAACAGTCAATATTCACTTTTCGCAGGGAGCTCGGCAGCCCTGGAGCGTCTCCACCAAAGAGAGACGGTTCCTCGTGGAAAGCAAAGAGCCTTCCATTCACTGCCAACTCAACCGACACCATCTGTCCCCCCCTTTTCTTGTGAGGGGTGTCCCTCGGTGGGGGAATCAACATGGACCGAGAAAGAGGCCCCATTCAAGCCCCTCCTCAGTCCCAGGGAAAAGAAAGAAAACTCTGAATTTTTTACGCCGAAAAGCAAAATGGACACAATTGTAAAATTGTGTCCGTTTTTACACCGAATTTTTTACGCCAAAAAACAAAACGGACACACTTATAGAACTGTGTCCGTTTTACACCGAATTTTTTACACCAAAATTTTTTTACACAATTGTAAAACAACAAAATTGTAAAATCGCTGCATACGTTCTTTCGTAAGTTAAATGACCTCTTCTTGATAAGGCACTCTCTTATTCTACTCAACGCCGCAAGGACACAAAACTTCATACATTAATACTATTATTACTGTTATCATTATCATTATTATTGAGGCCCACAGTGGTGAAATGGGTTAAACCCTTGTAAGTCTTATAAGTCAGAGGTTTGAATCTGGGGAGCAGGTTGAGCTCCTGTCTGTCAGCTCCAGCTTCTCATGCAGAGACACATCCCTACAGGATGGTAAGCATTCCTTGGGCAACATCCTTGCAGACAGCCAATTCTCTCACACCAGAAGGACTGGTGACTGAAAGTTCAGCAGTTCTAATCCAGGGAATGGGGTGACCTCCTGTCTGTCAGCTCCAGCTTCCCATGCAGAGACACAAGAGAAGCCTCCCACAGGATGGTAACACATCCGAGCATCCCCTGGGCAACATCCTTGAAGACAGCGAATTCTCTCGCACCAGGACTGCTGATCAAAAGTTCAGCGGTTCTAATCCAGGGAGTGGGGTGACCTCCTGTCTGTCAGCTCCAGCTTCTCATGCAAGGACACGAGAGAGGCTTCCCACAGGATGGTAACACATCCGGGCACTCCCTGGGCAACATCCTTGCAGATGGCCAATTTTCCCGCACCAGACGGACTGCTGACTGAAAGGTTGGCGGTTCAAATCCGGAGAGTAGGGTGAGCTCCCATCTGTCAACTCCAGCTTCCCACAGGGACATGAGAAAAGCTTCCCACAGGATAACACATCTGGGCCTCCCCTGGGCATCATCTTTGGAGACGGCCAATTATCTCACACCAGAAGCGACTTGCAGTTCTTCAAGTCGCTCCTGACATGAAAAAAATTATCATTATTATGTTCAAGACAAACTGCTACATTTTAGCCAGTTTTTGGTTTCTATCCAGAATTTTCTGCTTTTTATAGAGGTAGGAATTGTTTTCTCAATGATGAGCCCAGATTGGAATATTTCAGCAGAATGGGTCATTCTTACAGTATTTTTTCACGCAGAATAGAGGGAAAAATGATGATTTGGAGAGACGTCTTAGACTAGCACTGGTGAATCCTTATGGCTAACAAGGGCCCTGGTGTGACCCATAAACCAAAAGAAATCCCTTTCCCTCCTAATGTAAGAATGAAGAAAAATTGGAGTAACAAGGGGTCATTTTGTGTGCAGAACGGCTGTCAAATTCATTCAATTTCCATACAAAAAACAAAAGCCAGGGCCTGAACAAAAGCCAGGGTCTTAATCTACTGGCCTTCCAAGAGATAGATCTTGCATTGTTCCAGATTTGGTTTGTCTAAAATACAGGTAGATGTTGGAAGCTTGCAATCTCGGCTCCAATGTGATCTTTTCCGCCCGTCCGTCCCCATTCCTGCCTCCCCGGAGCCCCAGATTCCACCCAGTTTGGGTCCTTTGCTTCAGCTGTTCGGAAGAGGTCAGCCAAAGTTGAAAGTTTTTCAAATTGTATATATCCATTGACTTTCCTGCCTATCCATAGAGGGGGGCGGGAAGCTAAAAATAGCCCAGCCCGGCATGGAGGTGACTTCAGCTACGTAGGGTTGCCAAGAGCTTCGTGGGCACCTTCGGTCGCTTTGGAGGGTTGCGACACACCGCCAACTAGCATCGCCTACTGAATAAGAACATTCAAGTAGGATACTAGGACTAGTCATGTCTCTTCCATTTGATTCGTGTTTCTGTTTCTTCCCATCCATTTGGATGGCGCAGAGTGGGAAGGCCCCTTCTGGAACGAAAATAAACTCGATACGAAAGGCAGGTGGGAGCGGGTACCGGCTCCAAACCAGTGTTTTGGATTGATTGTCACGCACACAGGCCCAAAGTGCTGGGGGCCTGGCAGGGCCTGCAGCCGAGTGCTGAATAAGGAACGCTCCTTACTAGGCTCTCTGCCGGGGGGGGGGGGCTTTACTCGTAGGCCCAAAGCACCCAGGCCTACAGTGCAAGCTTTGGGTCTATGTGCCAGGGCCTGGCAGGGCATGCAGCAGAGCACCTAGTAAGGAGCGTTCCTTATTCAGAACTCGGCTGCAGGCCCTGCCAAGCCCTGGTGCATGGACCCAAAGCTTGCACTGTAGGCTCCGGTGCTTTGCACCTACGAGTAAAGCCCCCCCTATAATGGGCCGAAAGAAAACTGATCTTTTAGCACTAAAAACAGAAAACAAGTATCTGCTCTCCCGATTTCAATTGAAACGGATTGGCGTCCCCACCAAAAGCCGGAAAACGAAACGGATCAAGGTTTATCCCGAAAGGCACTCGCTTACTCTACTCAATGCCGCAACTACACAAAACTTCATGCATTATTATTATTATTATTATCATTATTGGAGCCCACAGTGGTGCAATGCGTTAAACCCTTGTGTCAGCAGGACTGCTGACTTATAGATAAGAGGTTTGAATCCAAGGAATGGGGTGAGCTATTGTCTGTCAGCTCCAGCTTCTCAGGCAGGGACATGAGAGAGGCCTCCCACAGGATGGTAGCACAATCGGGCATCCCCTGGGCAACATCCTTGCAGACAGCCAATTCTCTCACACCAGGACTGCTGACCAAAAGTTCGGTGGTTCTAATCCGGGGAGTGGGGAGACCTCCCGTCTGTCAGCTCCAGCTTCTCAGGCAGGGACATGAGAGAGGCCTCCCACAGGATGATAACACATCCGGGCATCCCCTGGGCAACATACTTGCAGACAGCCAATTCCCTCGAATGCACATGACTAACTAGTACTGTACATGAGTTTTTCCGTACTATTGCCTCCTCCCCTTTTTCCTTGTGCATTTGATGGAAATACCAAAAGGGTCCAAGAGAAAGGCGAGGGCCTGATCCAACTGAAGAGTATGCCCAGTGTTGATTGAGCTAATTCCTTAAAGCAGCCAGGGCAGCCATCCTCCTGATCAACTAGTTTGAAGACCAATGACAAGCCTTCTGTCATTGGTTTTCATTGGTCTGTCATTGGGGCCGGGTTTAGCACAGAGGGTTAAACCGCTAAGCTGCAGAAAATCCTGCCAATTGAAAGGTTGGCAATTCAAGCCTGCGTTGGGGTAAGTGCCCAATCATCAGCCCCAGCTTCTACTCACCTAGCTGATCGATAACAGAAAGCGTGAGTAGATAAATAGGTACCGCTTTAAGCGAGGAGGTAAGAAAAGGCACCCATAAGGACAGAGATTAGATCGGGAGAACATCTATGGAGATGGAAAATGGATTGACAGCACCCCCCATGGCCGAAGTCGAGCATGGCCTCCAGATACCGGAAATGGAAAAAGATTAGAAAAGCCTTTGTTTATGCATTGTCTGTCCTGTTAGTTGTATAACTCCCAGAAATCCCATACCAGGAATAATGGAAGCTGAAGTTCAAAATATCTGGAGGACGAGAGGTTGGGAACCACTGTTTCCAACTAATTTCGAGATCAATGCATTTCAAACCAGTGGTTCCCAACCTTGGGTCCTCCAAGTGATTTGGACTTCAGCTCTCAGAAATCCCAGACATATGACCAGCAGTTAGGAATTATGGAAGCTGGAGTTCAAAACATCTGGAGGACAAGATGTTGGAAATTTGGAGATCAATGCATTTCAAACCAGTGGTTCCCAACCTTGGGTCCTCCAGATGATTTGGACTTCGGCTCCCAGAAATCCCAGCCATATGACCAGCGGTTAGGAATTATGGAAGCTGGAGTTCAAACATCTGGAGGACGAGAGGTTGGGAACCACTGCTTCAAACTAATTTGGAGATCAATACATTTCAAACGAGTGGTTCCCAACCCTGGATCTTCCAGGTGATTTGGACTTCAACTCCCAGAAATCCCAGTCATATTACCAGCTGTTAGGAATTATGGAGCTGGAGTTTAAACATCTGGAGGACGAGAGGTTGGGAAACACTGTTTCAAACTAATTTGGAGATCAATGTAGGCTGCACCAAGAGAAGATGTGTGTGCATGAGAGGGTGATGTCCTGACCGGGAGCCCAACTCCTTGTTTGCAGACCGTCGCCAGCGAGAACAAGCGATGCTCCATTCTCCCATCGAGCCCACTTCCGCCTTTCATTGACTCTCCCCACTTTTTGTGTGTGCTTTAACGGTCATTAAAATAACAAGTTTCTGCTCCAGTCTAAACATTCCCACATTGCATAAAGGGTTATGTTACACCAGAGTCACCGTTGGGCCCAGTGTTTGCACAGAAACCTTGCCGCAGGTCTCCCCCGCCCCCCCCCCTGACAAAGTGACTTATTAAAGTTTAAACAGTAATTAACAGAACAATAAAAATAAAGGGATGTTTGGGGAGTCGTAGAGCACACAGGGTTTTTTGGCAATCCCAGCAAAAAGATTTTTTTGATGTTGTTGTTGTTGCCGTTCCTCCTCCTAATGCCCTGAGCTGGCAGAAAATTATAAAAAATGGGAGAAGTTGGTGTTGGAGAAGTTGGAAAGATGGGCAAGGCATCGTGGAAGGCACAAAGAGGGATTAGAGCCGGGGATGGGGACGTGTATGGAAACGGGGTTCTGGACAACTTCTGTGAGAAGGTCTTAAGACTCTTTAGAGCTCAGGTGGGTCCTCCGCCCAGATGCCTCCTGCATCAATTTGGCTGGACAAAGGACAAGCAAGAGAGAGTGCCCACAAAGGAGTACTTCCAGCCAAACTGAAGCAGGAGACATCTGGACAGGGGACCCACCTGAGCTCCAAAGGGTCTTAAGACCTTCTCACAAGAGTCATTATTGGGACCAGCTCTACTCTTCGTGGGCCAAGAACAGCTCAAGGGCTTGTCCAGTTCAAAACCCTCCCAAAAGATAGAGGAGCCAAACTGAAGTAGGAGACATCTGGGCAGAGGACCCACCTGAGATCCAAAGGGTCTTAAGACCTTCTCACAGGAGTCATTAGTGGGACCAACTCTACTCTTCGTAGAGCAAGAGGAGATCAAGGGCTTGACCAGGTCAAATCCCTCCCAAAAGATAGAGGTGCCAAACTGAAGCAGGAGACATCTGAGTGGAGCGCCCACCTGAGCTCCAAAGGGTCTTAAAGACCTTCTCACAAGAGTCGTTAGTGGAACCAGTTCTACTCTTCGTGGGCCGAGAGGAGATCAAGGGCTTGGACAGGTCAAAGCTCTCCCAAAAGATAGAGGAGCCAAACTGAAGCAGGAGACATCTGAGTGGAGGACCCACCTGAGCTCCAAAGAGTCTTAAGACCTTCTCACAAGAGTCATTAGTGGGACCAGTTCTACTCTTCATGGGCCAAGAAGAGATCAAGGGCTTGTCCAGGTCAAAGCCCTCCCAAAAGATAGAGGAGCCAAACTGAAGCAGGAGACCTCTGAGTGGAGAACCCACCTGAGCTCCAAAGGGTCTTAAGACCTTCTCACAAGAGTCATTCTTGGAACTAGTTCTACTCTTCGTGGGCCAAGAACAGCTCAAGGGCTTGTCCAGGTCAAAGCCCTCCCAAAAGATAGATGCAAATATTTTGTGAATATTTTTGTGAATAATTTTGTGAATTTTTTGCATATTTTTGTGAATATTTTCGTGATTTTTTTTGTGGATATTGTAATTATTTTGTGAATATTGTGAATATTTTGTGATTTTTAATGAATATTTTTGTGCATACTTTCATGCTTATTTTTGTGAATATGTTTGGCGAATATTTTTGTGTATATATTTAATGCAAATACTTTTGTAACTATTTACCCATTTTGATAATAATGTTAGAGAGTGGTCCCTGGTCAAAATGGTCCCTGAAAAAGTAGTCCTTGGTCAAAGTGGTACCTGGTCAAAGTGGTACCTGGTCAAAGTGGTCCCTGAAAACGTGGTTTCTGTTCAAGTGGTCCCTGTTCAAGTGGTCCCTGGTCAAAGTGGTCCCTGGTCAAGTGGACCCTGGTCAAGTGGTCCCTGGTCAAAGTGGTCCCTGAAAATATGGTCCCTGGTCAAAGTGGTCCCTGATCAAGTGGAACCTGGTCAAAATGGTCCCTGGTCAAAGTGGACCCTGGTCAAGTGATCCCTGGTCAAAGTGGTCCCTGAAAAAGTGTTCTCTGTTCAAGTGGTCCCTGATCAAAGTGGTCCCTGAAAATATGGTCCCTGGTCAAAGTGGTCCCTGATCAAGTGGACCCTGGTCAAAATGGTCCCTGGTCAAAGTGGACCCTGGTCAAGTGATCCCTGGTCAAAGTGGTCCCTGAAAAAGTGTTCTCTGTTCAAGTGGTCCCTGAAAATATGGTCCCTGGTCAAAGTGGTCCCTGATCAAGTGGACCCTGGTCAAAATGGTCCCTGAAAAAGTAGTCCCTGGTCAAAATGGTCCCTGAAAACATGGTCCCTATTCAAGTGGTCCCTGGTCAAAGTGGTCCCTGGTCATAAAAAGGTTGGGAACCATGGAAGTAGAACCATTGACTCCTCCAGGGATCACCTACATTCAGTGGGATTAAAATGAGATTCTGTTCCTTATTGGAAGAAAGATCTACATCTCAGCTCTCCTCTGTGCTATTATTATTATTATTATTATTATTATTATTATTATTATTATTATTATCTCTCCAAAACGAGACGCAAAGAACCCAGAAGGAACCCAGAGAATGATCTAGGTAGGCCAAACAAACAGGCTTGTTTTCCATTTTATAAATAGGTCATCAGCTACAATGGAAGTTGTGAAAGGGGAGGGGAGGAAATACAATAATTAAGCCTCCAAAAGGCTCGTTTGTAAAGGCAGCAACAGGAGCCCAGAATCTCTCGATGGGAAATGGATCCCAAACAAAGCTTTGGCAGCTTCCCTTCCAAGGCTGCGTTGGGATGAAGAAAGGCAGGAGCGTTTTGGGGGGGTATTCAGCCTGAAACGTGAATGCCAGAAAGAGTCAAAGCCAGGACTCGTCTGGGGAAAGTGCAGAATCCATACAGCAACGTCCCCCTCTGGCTATACCCCCTATCTATCTATCCATCCATCCATCCATCCACCTACCTATCTCAGAATCTTGTTGGTCGCAATGACAACACAGTTGTGTTTCTTGAGAGGTCCCCAAGCATGGTGCCCAATGCAGCCCCAAGTCCTAAAAGTCCACTCTTTTCTCACTTGCTATCGCACAACTATATGATCCACCGTTAACTGCGTCAGCAGATGCCATCACTGTGTGTAGTTGTGATCCCCAGGTTGTGCCAGTCAGCTTTTGTATGATGTTATTTCTAGCACCCACTTTTTGCTTGATAGTCAAGCAATGCGTGGTCCACAGTGACTCCCAGGTATTTTGGTGTGCTGCAATGCTCCACTGGGATTCCTTGGGAGGGGAGAAGTGATCTTCCTTTCTGGAAGTTGTAGTTCACTTATATCCAAGGACACTGTGGCCACCACTGATGATGGATCTGGACCAAACTCGGCACACAGAACCCGTATGAGCAATTGAATCTACTGGAGGGATTTGAGAAAACTGAAGCACCATGGTGGGAGCTGTAGTTTAGCCTGCAGCCAGAGAGCACACTGAACCCCACCAACGACGCACACTGAACACTCCACCAATGTTCACATTTGGGCATATTGAGTATTTGTGCCAAGTTTGGTCCAGATCCATCATTATTTGAGTCCACAATGCTCTCTGGATGTAGGTGAACTACAACTCCAAAACTCAAGGTCAATGCCCACCAAACCCTTCCATAGTTTTCTGTTGGTCATGGGAGTCCTATGTGCCAAGATTGGTTCCATTCCATCGTTGGTGGAGTTCAGAATGCTTTGATTGGAGGTGAACTATAAATCCCAGCAACAACAACTCCAAAATGACAAAATTAACCACCACCCCCGGCCCCAAACCCCCAGCAGTATTCAAATTTGAGTATTTGTGCCCAATTTGGTCCAGTGAATGAAAATACATCCTGCATATCAGATATTTACATGACAAATTTTAACTACTGATGGAGTTTCAGGGGGTTAACCTGGCATGATGGGAGTTGTAGTTCACCCACAACCTTATACATTTTGAAAAATTAAAAAAAGACTTTTTCAAATAACCTGGGCAATGCCGGGTACTCAAGCTATAAATAATAATAATAATAATAATAATAATAATAATAATAATCCAGTAGAGGTAATTGTGCACACTGGGTGCCATGCCAAAAGATCTCAGCCGGCATTTGGAAACAATAAACATCGACAAAATCACAATCTGTCAACTGCAAAACTACACCTAACTTGGATCTGCGTGCATGATTCGAAAATACACCACACAGTTCTAGACGCTTGGAAAGTGTTCAACTTGTGATTTTGTGATTTGAAATCCAGCATATATCTCTAATTTGCTGTGACATACTGTGTTTTTGTGTCAGTAAAATAACAACAACAACAACAATAATAGTTATTCTAGCCCAAAATATTTGCAAACTCCTCCAAAGGCTTCTCAAAGGAAACTGTTCTAAAATGGAGTCTGAGTCCTGTACAAGCCCAGTTCTGACCGCATGGTCTGCAGCCCCTCCCACAACAAAGAGTTACGGCAAAATTGCACACCAATATACACAGATACAATACAGTGAGCGTTCTGGATTACAGTGTTCCCTTGCTATTTCATGGTTTGTTTATTGCAAACTTGCTGTTTCGCGGGTTTTTCCTTGACCCCACGGAACTGTGGAGGGGGGGAGGAGGAGGAAGAGGGAGCCAGGCGCTGGGCCTTACCCTGAGGCCTGGCAGTGCTATCAACGGTGCCCAAAGGGCCTCTGAGAGCAGGGGCAGTGGAGATGGCAAGGAGGAGGAGGCCGCCGCGTAGTAGGGACGCTCCGCCTACTTGGCGGCGACCTCCTCCTTCTCGCCACCTCCGCTGCTCCCAGCCTTGGAAGCCCCTTGGACTCCATTGACCAGGCCTCAGCCCAGCCTGGCAGGGGCATTTGAGGCTGGCAGCAGCGGAGGCAGCGGCGAGAAAGAGGAGGCTGCCGAGTGGGTGTCGCGTCACTACTTCACGGATTTCCACTTATCACGGGTGGTCCTGGAACGGAACACCCGCAATAAGTGAGGGAACACATGACAAACACATGACATACACATGACAAACACATGACAAACAACCAGTGAAGGCTTGAGAAGGTTGCTATTTCCAACAAAAAGTGAGTGAAACAATTGTGTGGTTCAAGAGAAAGAAAAACTCGTTTCTGAAATGAGTGGGGAGAGATTATATTATAAACTTTTCGCTTCTGCATTTGCTTCTAATTCAGTTCTGACCGTTTCCGGGCACAACCCAGAACAAAACAAGCACACATAAACACAAAAGACCCTAATTTGGAAGTATTTTTCAAACCGAGGTATTTGTGACTGTGGATTTAGCCGTTGTCAACCATCTGGAATACCGAATTACAGTCACCTCCCTTAATCCTATATTCCTTAAACCCTAAAGCTGGTTATGGCAGAGGATGAGGAGGCTGGGGCCGAGGGAAGGAAGGAAGGAAGGCGGGTAGGCGAAATGGGGGAAAATTCTCCAAGCACCTTCAGACACCTCCCAACATTACAAAATTACCGAAGATTATGGACATTTTCGGATTTCCGAAAACGTCCGTAATTGTCCGTAATTTTGTAATGTTGGGAGGTGTCTAAAGGTACTCAAAGAGTCCTTATTTTCATCCCCGCTGTCTATGTCGGGAGGTGCCTAAAGGTGCTAAAGAATCAAACCTGGAAGGATGGGAAGGAGAAGGAGAACGGAAGAACGAGAAAGGGGGAGAAAAAGAGACGTCCTCTACCAGAGTGAGCTCACCACACAGAGACACGCACACACTCATTCGCTCTCTCTTTCTCTCTCTCTCACAGGCATTCTGGCCTCCACGAGGCTGTCAGGTAAATTAGATCTGAAGGCTGACAATTTCTGACCATATTTCCTTGATTATTTCAAACAAATGCGCACCAGCCGCTGTAAGGAGATTACACTGACATCAACGTCCCGAGCGAGAGGGAGGGAGGGCCGCGAATTCAGGTCACCCCCATCCGTCCCCCGTTTGACAGCCGCTATATCGCTATCCAATCCAATAAAAAAATCCCCCCTTTTGCTTTAATTAATTTTACAGCTAGCTTGCTTAATTACTTTCAATCAAAATCCTCCTGCCATCGCAAAATTAGAGATGGTTGAGCTCCATTAGCCTAAATTCTTCATTTCCATATAGAAAGAGGCTCCGTCGTCGTGCCGCCGGGAGACGCGGGGCTCTCTGCCCCTTAGAGAGGAGGCCGAGGGAGGAAGGACGGCACGGGGCATCTTCTCCTTGGCTCTCAGGTAAAGTGGTCAAAGTGGCCCCTGGTCAAGAGGTCCCTGGTCAAAGTGGTCCCTGGTCAAAGTGTTCTCCGGTCAAAGTGTCCAAAGGCGAATCTGGAAGTAGCAATGGGGAGCGCTCTAGATCAAGATGGCACCATTTCTAAGGAAGCCAAGAGAGAGTGTAGCTACTCAGAACCACATGTCTTGTGTCACTGATCATTCCCATTCATTACTGAACCAAGATGGAGGAAGAGGAAGTACAAGGAGAAGACAGCTGGGTCCAGATAGGGATGTAGTTGGGAAATGATAGACCAAATCCTGGTTGTTCTTCTGCTAAGTCAGTGGTTCCCAAACTGTGGTCCGTGGACCACCAGTGGTCTGCAAGAACAAAAATATGATCCGTGGTCTCAACATTGCTACACTGTTGCCTCAAAACCATGTGCCAATGAGAGCGACTGGTCTCACGAAACCCTCTTATAGTGCCAAGACAACAGGGAGGGGAGAGGATGATCACCCACAAAAGATTACTACTACCACATCAGTTCTAGATTATTAAATATGGTTTTCTGTGGGCAAGCAGATGGTGACTACTTGGTGGCATATGTTCTGTATCAGAAACTATAGCGGATATGGTTTATCCAATGTAGTTTTCTGAATCAGAACCTCAAATAACCAAACCAAATCTAAAGTTGACCAATGTTGGAGAGAGGTCCCTGGTCAAAATGGTCCCTGGCCAAAGTAGTCCCTGGTCAAGTGGTTCCTGGTCAAAATGCTCTATGGTCAAAGTGGTCCCTGGTTAAAGTCATTGGTTAAAGTGGTCCCTGGTCAAGTGGTCCCTGGTCAACGTGGTCCCTGGTCAAAGTGCTCCCTGGTCAAAAAAAGGTTGGGAACCACTGTGCTAAGTGAACAATCCTAACTGTCTTTGGACCTCAATCCACAGCTTGGCCTGGGATTCTGGACCTGGATTTCCTGTCCAAAAACAACATGAGAACTAAACTTTGAGAGCTATTGGATCAAGGTTTATTGACAGAGAAGAAAGAGATATTCAGGGCTGATGTGGTTTGCCCTGTGTGTACCCTTCAAACATTATTTGTGGAGTTATTTAGACTTGATCTTATATTGACGGACCTCCAGATTGACTTTTGCATGAGGCTCACTGGGGGGTTCTTTGGACACCTTTCACTCTACTATGATCTCACTTAAATTGCTATGAGATCCTGAGATTTGCAGTTTGGCTAACACTTCAAAGTACCCCCTAAAGAGCTGGCAACATTGTGAAATGTATAAAGGCCACTTGATAGGATATTGTGACTAACAGAGGAGCTGCAAAAGAAGCCCCCCCCCCCCAATTGAAATTCTTCTGTGGCACGCAACGCTCAGCCACAGAGGCCAATTGGCATTCTTTCCTACTTTTACAAGGCACACAGGCATACCTTACAGTTACTCTATCGTACAGTTACATGGTGGTTCTCTAACAGCAGCCGCTAAACACAAATTATTTTCAACCTCTGCTGTGTGAACCGCTG
The DNA here is from genome assembly GCF_025583915.1 of Anolis sagrei ordinatus. NCBI lineage: Eukaryota > Metazoa > Chordata > Lepidosauria > Squamata > Anolidae > Anolis > Anolis sagrei. Next base: position 13,731,991 of record NW_026844811.1, on the reverse strand, counting down.
CTCTGGAGGGGTCCAACCCCGGCGGCTTTTCTTTGCTTTGCCCCTGCTGCTGCTGAGATGAAAAATGAGAGGAGCATGAAATACCGATCTGGGGAGCTAAGAAAGGGCAGCCCTGGTTAGGGCCTGGACAGGAAACCACCAACGAAGGCCGGGCTCTGTTTCAGAGGACTGAGCTGGCAAAGATATCAGCTCTGGAGAATCCCTTGCCTATGAAAACAATATGAAAAATTCATGATGAGGCTATAAGCTAGGGGTTTTCAAACTACGGTCCGCGGGCCGGATGTGGCCCTCCAAGGTCATTTATCAGCCCCTGGTCTAAACTTTAGACTTAGGATCACCCTAAATCTGAAACAGCTTCAAGTCACACAACAACAACATCAATCTGAATTAACTTGACTACCTGATCAGCCAAAAGCAGGCCCACCATTCCCACTGAAATACTAGTAAGTTTATGCTGGTTAAAGTGGTTAATCGTTTTAAATACTGTCAATATTTTTCTCAAAATATAATCCGGCGCCCAAACAGTCTGTGGGACAGTGAACCAGCCCTCTGCTTTAAAAGTTTGAGGACCCCTGCCAGAGGCGGCCCTAGGTAATTTTCAACAGTAAGCAAACAGTATTTTGGTGCCCCCCCCCCAAAAAAACCAATCACTGAAATATATTTTCTGTTTGTCGTGGGAGTTCTGTGTGCCATATTTGGTTCAGTTCCATCATTGGTGGAGTTCAGAATGCTCTTTGATTGTAGGTGAACTATACATCCCAGTAGGTCTATTTTCCCCCAAGTACACCCGTGGGCAAAATCAACTATACTGCAAATGCTTACTTCACGTAATGGGTTGAGCCGCCCCTGACCCCTGCTATAAGCCAACAAGCGAGTCAAAGACACACCTTCTATAGACAAGATGAGAGATTAAGAGTATGACACTACAACCAACATCGTCATCACTTCTGCACATTACTTTTGGAGAGTTTCTTTTGCAAAACCCTGAACAGTAAACCTGATATTATGTAATAGTGACTTTCTGTTGTTGCTTTCAGGGGTCAATAAATCATCATCATCATCATCATCATCATTATCATCATCAATAGCTCCATCAATGTTTAACATTTACACAAATGTTCAGCCATTGCCAGAAGGGACAGAGAATTCCATCTATGCTGACGATCGTGCCATCACCGCCCAAGCAGGGAGCTTTGAAATGGTTGAACAGAAACTCTCTGAAGCTTTAGGTGTTCTTACTGCCTATCACAGGGAAAACCAGCTTGCACCATCAATGTTTAGCATTACACTATCAGCCACTGCCAGAGGGGACAGAGTTTCATCTATGCTGACGATCGTGTCATCCCCACTCAAGCAGGGAGCTTTGAAATGGTTGAACAGGAGCGCTCCGAAGCTTGAGGTGCTCTTATTGCCTATCACAGGGAAAAACAGCTTGAGCCATCAATTTTTAACATTACACAAATGACCAGCCACTGCCAGAAGGGACAGAGAGTTTAAGTTATGATGACGATCGTGCCATCACTGCCCAAGCAGGGAGCTTTGAAATGATTGAACAGAAGCTCTCTGAAGCTTTAGGTGCTCTTACTATTACAGGGGAAACCACCTAAAACACAGAAATGCAATGCACAACACATGCACAATGGAGGACCTTCTCACAGCGACACAAGAGGCACTCCAAGTGGCCAGTTTCTGGTCAGAGGGCATTTAGCATAACGCCAAGTTTTTAATTTTGTGGTTCCTGATACATTATAACTGTAGCCTCACCTTACTTCTGACACTATAAATTTTAAAAAAAATCACCACCATTGTTTTGAGCAGACCATCCCCACTTTAGGCCACGGGGGGAAATGATGAAACATGGTCACAATTATCCAGCTCTTTCAAACAGCAAAGGTACAAATGACATCTTTATTCAAAAGACACCCTCTAAGCTCGGGAAAATACATGTGGTCCAAGCAATGTTTAAGAAGTTGTTAAATCTGACTCCCAAACCCCCCACAGCGTTGCAGGCACCAGGAGAGGGGTAATGAAAGACGCTGTACTTTGCAGCAGTAACCGAAGATGACAAGACGAAGGAGCCCTGGTCAGGAATGACCCATCAAACACTTGGAGGGTGGCCAATAGGAATGGCTTCCCTGGGAAGCCCCACAGCAGAGACCTGCCTTCCCCAAAACCGGAATTCACCCTCTCCCGTGGTGTGCTACAATTGACCAGCAAAGATGTCCACCAATTGCAAACAAAGAAAAGGAATGTCCCTAAATTATACTACTGGAAGGAAGAATGTTTGTGTGCCCTCAATGGGAAAACACTAAAAGGTAATTGACAATCTACCAACATATTAAATCACCCGACAAGTCAAAACAGTTGACTCACCTAACCGATGAAAACAAATCCAAACACTTAAAACCAGGTATATCCAAAATCCTCATAAAAAGTCATGTCTAAACCTGGTTCCCACACAACGCCAACCTTGGCACCCACTGGGCCTCTCAAATGAAGGAATGTGGCAACTGGCGTGTGCCAAGCCAGGAGGCCCCCTGGTCTCCAAGGAACGGACGATGGCGAGGGAAAGGAGTCCATGGCACACGCTCTTTGCCCGTCCCGCTCCCGTCTCTGACTGAACAGGTCTTGCAGGATTTTTGGAACAGGAGGCAAGAACCTCCAAGACCTAGTTGGCCAGAGATGAGAGAGGAATGAGTCTCCCAGAGGAAAAACACAAACAAGACACGTCACAGCCACAAGAGATCAGCCTGTGTGGGCAACAATGGAGCACTTGGGCCAAATCTGTCAAGACGGGCTGGCCTCAGAGCTCTAGGACCAGGCAGCTATTGGCTTAGGGACTGGCAAAAGGTCCCATCTGGGTCGCCAATTGAAATCCGTGGTTGCTTTAGTGAGATCTGGGCCACTATTATATACCTGAAATATTTCAGCTCCACATTCTTCTGCAACTGACTGCTAGCCATTTAAACTCCATTCCTGCTCTTTGGGAGACCTATTCCTCTGTAATAGAGCCTACAAAACCTGGATTTCCTTAGCAGTCTCCCATCGTAGTTGAATGGTCCCTGGTCAAAGTGGTCCTTGGTCAAGTGGTACCCTGAACAAAGTGGTCCATGGTTAAGTGATCCCTGGTCAAAGTGATCTTTGGTCAAGTGGTCCCTGGTCAAGTGGTTCCTGATCAAAGTGGTCCCCAGTCTAAGTGGTCCTTTGTCAAAGTAGTCCCTGTTCAAATGGTCCTTGGTCAAAGTGATCCCTGGTCAAGTGGTCCCTGGTCAAGTGGCCCTTGGTCAAGTAGTCCCTGGTAAAGTGGTCCCTGGTCAAGTGGTGCATGCTCAAACTGGTCTCAAATGATGTGATTTCTGGTCAACCGATCCCTGGTCAAAGTGGTCCCTGGACAAGTAGTCTCTGCTCAAGTGATCCTTGGTCAAAGTAGTCCCTGGTCAAAGTAGTCCCTAGTCAAGTGGTCCCTGTTCAAAGTGATCTCTGATCAAGTGGTCCCTGGTCAAAAACAAGGTTGGGAACCACTACTAGGCATTCTGTGTCCCAGAATTCTTAGCCCTTGGACAAGTTGAGAGTTGGAGTCCCAAACATCTGAAGGGACCTTCAAACCCACACGTCGCCTGGCATCTCCAGGCATCCTGTCCATCCTAAACGTCCTCCACCCCCCATTTATAATATTCCATTTCATTCCTATACGAATCAGAAACCCTTACCAGCCATGGGATAGCCCTCCTGTCCCACCTCCCCAACTTATCCGCCAAATCCCTGTCTCCAGGGGGCTCTGAGAGGCCAAGACAATAGAACAGAAACAGCCTTAAATCCACCAGTCTCTCCCTAAATAGCAACCGCCTCGTAATTGCGGCTGACATTGGGAGCCTGTTATTCTTTCCCCTCGTCGCCTGGCTGGAGCTGTTCAGACCCATCAGTGTTACCCTCCGAGCAAGTGGCAGGGGAAGAAGCCCCCAAGGGCAGGCCCAGGAAGGCCAAAGAATGCCCTCCAGGCCTTGAAGGGATTTGTAGAACTCTGGGTGCTATTACAAAGCGGGTGCTTTGAAGGCAAACCCTCTGGGGCCAGCCATATGCTCTAGCCAAGATGCAACAAGAAGAGGGGACGGAAACTATGAATACGCTTCTTGCTTTCAGAAGAAAGGAAGGCAGAAGAGACGGCATGTATGCCCATGAGGGTTATGTGTATCAAGTCTGGTCCAGGTCCGTAATTCATGTTGCTCCCAGTGATCTCACAAAGTGAGTGAAGGTACTGCAAGTCCCATCATCCATGGTCCATCCTCCTCCAAACCATACCAGGATGCAGAGTGGGTCATGAGGTCTGGGTGCCAATTTTGGTCCAGATCTGTCATTGGTGGGCATCACAGATCTGAAGCGTTTGAAAGTACTGCAAATCCGATCATTGGTGGTCCATCCTCCGCCAAACGACACCAGGATGTAAAGTAGGTCATGGGGGTTAGGTGTGCCAAGTTTGGTCCAGGCCCATCATTTGTGTGGGCCGCAGTGGCCTGTGAAAATGAGAGCTGCCACATACATCTCCCTACCTACGTCCACCAGAGCATGAGGGGGGTTCATGGGGGTTATGTGTGTCAAGTTTGGTCCAGGTCCATCATTCATGCTGATCCCAATGGGTTCACGAAGTGAGTGAAGGTACTGCAAGTCCCATAATCTGTGACCCATGCTCCCCAAAAGTGCACCAGGACGTAAAGTGGGTAATTGGGGTTATATGTGCCAAGTTTGGTCTAGGTCCATCACCCTTGCAGGTTGCAGTGGCCTGTGGAAGTGGCAGCCAATCAGAAAGCTGCCACATACACCTACCTCCGCATACATACATATATACATACAAACATTCACTTTTATTATAGATATACCATATATTCCGGCATATAAGACGACTGGGCGTATAAGACGACCCCCAACTTTCCCAGTTAAAATATAGAGTTAAGATGACTCCCATGCATAAGACTACACCCGCATATAAGACGACCCCTGACTTTTGAGAAGATTTTCTTGGGTTAAAAAGTAGTCTTATACGCCAGAATATACTGTAGATATAGATTGAGGGGAGGTGACAGACACTATTTCTGCTCCTTCCCGCCTCTCCCTCCACCCCAAGCTGCCTCCAGATGATTAAGGCTTTCTAACAGGATGCGGAGATTTGCAGTAAGGCCTGGCTCCGGATCAGCCGGGGCCCGGTGCCAAACGTGTGGGGAGGGCGGGGAAAGGGGTGAAGGGAAGAGAGAGAGAGAGAGAGAGAGAGAGAGAGAGAGGGTTGCCCTTTGGTTCAGCTGCCAATTTGCCCGACAAGGAGGCTGTCGAGTTCCTGGCTGCTGCACAACAACAACCTGTCGGAGCTGGTTATGCCAGGGAAGGGCCAAGGCAAGAAGAGGAGGCCAAGGGAGCCTAGGCTCAGCCTGACAGTTACAATGGCCTTCATTATTCGGTACAGGATGAATGCAAAAAGGATCTAGGCCAGCATTTCTCAACCCGGGGATCAACCTGGGAGGGGGGGGGGGGTCACAAGGGGGTGTCAGAGGGGTCACCAACGACCATCAGAAAATAATATTTCTGACGGTCTTAGGAATTAAGTGTGGTCCAGTTCTATTGTTGTTTTGGGTCCACAGTGCTCTCAGGATGTATGTGAACTACCACTCCCAAACTCAAGGTCAATGCCCACCAAACCCAGTATTTTCTCTTGGTCGTGGGAGCTCTGTGTGTCAAGTTTGGTTCAATTCCATCACTGGTGGAGTTCAGAATGGTCTTTGATTGTAGGTGAAGTATAAATCCCAGCAATGACAACTCCCAAATGAGAAGGTCTATTTTCTCCAAACTCCACCAATATTCACATTTGGGCATAATGAATGCCCAAGTGAGGAGGGGAGAGCAGGCGTGCTCGGTGCATGTGTAGGGTGAGGGAGAGAATGAGAGGCTGGAGGGAGGCTCACGCCAGCGAGTCTCTTCAAGGCATGGGGGTTCTGTGGGGGAAGTTTGGCCCAGTTCTTTCACTGGTGGGGTTCTTTGATTGGTGGTGAACATGGCAAGGGCTGTTTCTGCGACTCTAAGCGGGGAGGGGAGAGCAAGCAGGCTCGGTGCATGGCAGCGTGGTGCGCATGTGCAGGCGAGGAAGAGCATGCGAGGCAGGAGGGAGATTCCCGCCAGCTAGTCTCGTCAAGGCATGGGCATTCTATGTGGGAAGTTTAGCCCAATTCTATCGTTGGTGGGGTTCAGAATGTTCTTTGATTGTAGGTGAACTATAGATCCCAGCAACTACAACTCCCACATGACAAAATCAATCCCCACCAGTATTTGGGTGTATCGGATATTTGTGCCAAGTGTGGTCCACTGAATGGAAATAAATCCTGCATATCAGATATTTACATCATGAGGGAGAGCATGCAGGGCTGGAGGGATGCTCATGCCTATTGTTGGTGGGGTTCAGAATGCTCTTTGATTGTTGGTGGGCTATAAATCTCAGCAATTACAACTCCCACATGACAAGGTCCATTTCCTCCAAACTCCACCAATGTTCACATTCAGGCATAATTAATGCCCAAGTGGGGAGGGGAGAGCAGGCGAGTGTGGGTGAGGGAGAGCGTGAGAGGCTGGAGGGAGGCTTGCGCCAGCGGGTTCCTTCAAGGCATGGGGGTTCTGTGTGGGAAATCTGGCCCGATTCTTTCATTGGTGGGGTTCAGAATCCTCTTTGATTGTAGGTGGACTATAAATCCTAGCAATGCGCCATGTACCCAAGCTACAACGCTATTTGTTTGGCTTCCAGAGGTTTCTTGGCCTCCATTAGGCGCGTGAGCCAGGATCCGGCCGGGCGCCAAGTCCTGGCATTATTAAAACAGCCAAGCCGCTCGGAGAAGCTGCTGAGGGGGGCGAAGGGTGGGCAGCGGAGGCGGGCAGCGCTCCTTCCTTGGCAGAGGAGCAGCCGCTCGGAGGCACTTGGGGGCCGCTCTCGGCCGCTCCAAAAAGCCCAGCGTCAGCTCCTGCCGGCCCAGGGATGAGGGGAACGGGGGAGAGCAGAAGCCTTGATATTGCTGGCGGAGGCCACAGGGATGCTGCGGGAAGCGGCTAAATCTGACCAGGTTAGCACTTTCCTCTCTTAATGGCGGGTCACCATTAATAAAGCCCAGGGCCCCAGGGTGCACTCGCCCGCGCACCCCTCCCTCCTCCAAACCCTCCCCGTGTCCCCAAATACTCATTTCATTAACTTTTACTGCGGAGAGCGCTCAGCATCTGCTCCGAGGCCAAGGCGGGTAACAGGTTAATGAAGGAGGCAAAGAGCTGGGAGGAGAACAAAAGGACGGTCAAGTCCAGCGTTTCCCCCAAACGCCCCGACAAGGTGGGCCCGTAAATGCTGTAAAAACACCACCATCATCCTCTTTTTTTCTGAAACACACACGCAAAGCCATACAGAGATCATAGTGCATCCGCAGAGCAAAAGCTGCGGCCTGTTCACAATCTGGACGGGATATTTTGGTGGCTCACATCACCAATGTGCTGGTGGGTTTCCATGTGCTGGAATTGACACAGGACGCTTTCTGCCACCATCTGAATTCTTGGTTTCCCTTTGGAGACTTTTTTGGGGTAGGGAGAGGCTCTAGGGGAGTGTTTCTCCACCTTCCTAATACCGCGACCCCTTAAAACTCTGTTTCCCTTTGGAGACTCTTTTGGGGTGGGGAAAGGCTCTAGGGCAGTGTTCCTCCACCTTCCTAATACCGTGCGACCCTTTAAAACTCTCGGTTTCCCATTGGAGACTTTTATGGGGTGGGGAGAGGCTCTAGGGGAGTGTTTCTCCACCTTCCTAATACCACGACTCCTTAATACAGTGACCCCCAACCATAAAATTATTTTGGTTGCTACTTCATAACTGTAATTTTGCTACTGTTATGGATCCTAACTCAAATATCTAATATGCAGGATGTATTTTCATTTATTCAACCAAATTTGGCACAAATGCTCAATATGCCAAAATTTGAATAGTGGGGTTGGGGAAGGGGTGTGATTTTATCATTTGGGAGTTCAAGTTGCTGGGATTTAGAGTTCGCCAACAATCAAATACCATTGATGGAATTGAACCCAACCTGACACAAAGAACTCCCATGACCAAGAGAAAATACTGGAAGGGGCCACCACAACATGAAGAACTTCAATAAGGGGTCGCGGCATTAGGAAGATGGGGAAACACTGACCTAGAGCTTCGGAGAGCTTCTGTTCAGCCATTTCAAAGCTCCCTGCTGGAGTGGTGATGGCATGATCGTCAGCATGGATGAAACTCTTTGTCCTTTTTGGCATTTGTAGGGGTCACCACAACATGAAGAATTTCATTAAGGGGTCGTGGCATTAGGAAGATGGAGAAACATTGACCTAGAGCTCCGGAGAGCTTCTGTTCAACCATTTCAAAGCTCTCTGCTTGGGTGGTGATGGCAAGATCGTCAGCATAGATGAAACTCTTTGTCTTTTCTGGCATTTGTAAGGATCACCACATGAAGAACTTCATTAAGGGGTCACAGCATTAGGAAGATGGAGAAACACTGACCTAGAGCTTTGGAGAACTTCTGTTCAGCCATTTCAAAGTTCTCTGGTCGAGTGGTGATGGCAAGATTGTCAGCATAGATGAAACTCTTTGTCTTGTCTGGCATTTGTAGGGGTCGCCACAACATGAAGAACTTCATTAAGGAGCCGTGGCATTAGGAAGATGGGGAAACACTGACCTAGAGCTGCGGAGAGCTTCTGTTCAACCATTTCAAAGCTCCCTGCTTGGGTGGTGATGGCATGATCGTCAGCATAGATGAAAGTCTTTGTAGGGGTCACCACAATATGAGGAACTCTATTAAGGGGTCACGGCATGAGGAAGGTGGAGAAACACTGCTCTATAGAGAGGAAAGAGTTGTTTGGAGTGCTTGACAGGAAAGCAGGCTTTCCTTCTGTCGGGGAGGATAGTTTCCATCTCAGAGGGATCCCATCGTCCCCGTCTCCCTCTCCTTCCCATCAAACTCTTCCTCCCGTCCACCCGATCGCATTGATCCAGCCCTACAGACAATGACTTCAGCGCAAGCTGCCAACTAGGGCAGATCGATCCCAGTCTTGAGAGGGGTCCTCCGCCCTGCCCTCCCCCTTTTGCCGTCTGCCGCTTTTCCTGGGCCCAAAGGCAGCGGACAACCTAGAATTTCATGGAAGAGTTGACACCGACCACGGTTGTTTTTCTAAAGCCCTTCTTTTATGGATGTTTGTGTAAGGAAATGCCTCCTTTCCCTTTGGCGTAACCTTTGAATCCAGGAAAGATTTCATTTTGTGCCAAATGAATGCGGACCAGGAAGTGCCGAGGCCTTCCTTTGCAATGCTTCCTTCGTTTCTATAGCGCTTGGCGAAACCTTTGCCAATGGATATTACATTTACGGTGCAGAATGGAGGCGGAAGCTAGTTCAACTTTATGGTACCCAATATGCCCATATTTGAATACTGGTGTTAACTGATTTTGTCATTTGGGAGTTGTAGAACCTCACTGGTGCAAGCCTCCCACGCTTTCCGTCATCGACACATGCAACAAGCCTGCTCTCCCCTCCCCACTGGGGCATTCATTATGCCCAAATGTGGACATTGGTGGAGTTTGGGGGAAACACACCTTGTCATTTGGGAGTTGTAGTTGCTGGGATTTATAGTTCACCTACAATCAAAGCGCATTCTGAACTCCACCAGCGATGGAATTGAACCAAACTTGCCTCACAGAACTCATGTGAACAACAGATAATACTGGAAGAGTTTGGTGGGCACTGACCTTGAGTTTGGGAGCTGTAGTTCACCTACATCCAGACAGCCATGATGGATCATGGACCAAAGGTGGCACGGATCCTCAATATGCCCAAATGTGAAATTTGGTGGAATTTGGGGGAAATAGAGCTTGACATTTGGGAGTTGTGGTTCCTGGGATTTATAGTTCACCTACAATCAAAGAGCATTCTAAACTCCACCAATGATGGAATTGAACCAATCTTTGCACACACAACTCCCATGACCTACAGAAAATACTGGAAAATACTGGAAGGGTTTGGTGTGCATTGACCTTGAGTTTGGGAGGTGTAGTTCACCTGCATCCAGAGAATATTGTGGACTCAAATAATGATGGACCTGGACCAAACTTGGCACGGATACTCAATATGCCCAAATGTGAACACTGGTGGAGTTTGGGGAAAACAGACCTTGACATTTGGTAGTCGTAGTTGCTGGGATTTATAGTTCAGCTACAGTCAAAGAGCATTCTGAACTCCACCAATGGTGGAATTGAACCAATCTTTGTACACAGAACTCCCACAACCTACAGAAAATACTGGAAGGGTTTGATGGGCATTGACCATGGGTCTGGGAGTTGTAGTTCACCTACATCCAGAACAGCCATGATGGATCATGGACCAAAGGTGGCCCAAATGTGAACACTGGTGGAGTTTGGGGAAAACAGATCTTGACATTTGGGAGTTGTAGTTGCTGGGATAGTCCTTTGGCAACCCCTTCCTTGGTTTCTTTAGCGCTTGGTGACACTTTTGCCAAGGTGTATTACATTTACAATGCAGAATGGAGGCAGAAGGCATCTGAGTTTAAAGCTCACGGATGTCTACTCTTGCTTGAAAACCACAAGCATGTGGACAATGTCAACAAAAAGGAGGAAACCATGAAAATAAATAAAATCTGACTACCAGTATTAAAACAACTCTCAAATCAGGACAGTAAATAAAGAGCAACACTCAAAAAGCAGAGGGATTCCAGACAAGAAACAATCAGGGCCAGCTAACAGCTCCCAACAAAGGATTCCCCCAGGCAGTGGCCAGGCCCTTGAGAGGATCCCAATGGAAACATTCACACCTGCCTCCAACAGACAAGAGTTCTTTCTCCCACCCTGGACATCATTCCACAGATACATATACAATCCAGTTGCATAGTTTCCAACACCTCACAACCACAGCAGGAAGCAACCAGGCTTCGAAGCTGCAAGGCCATTCAGATCTAATCAAGCTGTCCAATGGCAACATTCGCATTTGCCTCCAACAGACAAGAGTTCTTTCTCCCACCCTGGACATCATTCCACAGATACACATACAATCCAGTTGCATAGTTTCCAACAGACCTCACAACCATATCAGGAAGCAGCCAAGCTTCGAAGCTGCGAGGCCATTCATTGTTAATCAAAGTGGCCAATGGCAACATTCGCACCTGCCTCTAACAGACAAGAGTTCTTTCTCCTACCCTGGACATCATTGCACAGATACATATATAATCCAGTTGCATAGTTTCCAACAGACCTCACAACCATATCAGGAAGCAACCAGGCTTCGAAGCTGCAAGACCATTCATTGGCAACACTCACACCTACCTCCAACAGACAAGAGTTCTTTCTCCCACCCTGGACATTACTCCACAGATATATAAATCCCACATGTCCAGTTTCCAATATATCTTACAACCTCTGAGGATGCCTGCCATAGATGTGGGCAAAACGTCAGGAGAGAATGCTTCTGGAGCATGGTCGGACAGCCCGGAAAAGGCACAATAACCCAATCTTGAACCAATCTTGTCAAAAGAACGCCGAGAGAAAGATGCAGCCATGTCCGTCACCTCCAAACGCCCTTCCCAGAGGTATTTTGAGCGAGAAAGACACACACACACAAACACAAACACACACAAAGAGCGCACTTTGCAGTTGTCTCTCTGCTTCTCCGTCGCACAACTGTTGCCTTCTTTTCGGAATACAGCCAGCAACTGTTGCCGGACTCAGTTGCTCAAGGCCTGAAAACAGATGAAAAGGAAGCTTTGGGGGACGTTTTTCAAATGGGTCCAAAGAACCCGAAAAGTAAAAAAGAACGAAAAAGAGTACCGCTCTGCTATTCGGGAGGAGAAAGCACCTGCTGCCAGGACGACAACTGTGCCGCCTGCTCAGGGCATTGCATCAGGAGCTAAAAAAGCAACGCAGGGAGAAAGAGAGAAGGGGCAGAAAGTGGGGAAGAGAAAGAGCGAAAGGAGGAAAGAGGAAGAGAAGAGCTTCAAATACTATCATTTGGGAGTTGCAGTTGCTGGGATTTATAGTTCCCCTACAATCAAAGTGCATTCTGAACTCCACCAACGATGGAAACTGAACCAGGCTTGGCACACAAAATTCCCATGACCAACAGAAAATACCAGAAGGGTTTAGTGGGCATTGACCTTGAGTTTGGGAGTTGTAGTTCACCTACATCCAGACTCAAACAATGATGGATCTGGACCAAACTTGGCACGGATACTCAATATGCCCAAATGTGAACACTGGTGGAGTTTGAGGAAGATAGACCTTGACATTTGGGAGACAGAGTTGCTGGGATTTATAGTGCACCTACAATCAAAGAGCACCCTGAACCCTACCAACAATGGAATTGAACCAAACGTAGCATACAGAACACCCACAACCAACAGAAAATACTGAAAGGGTTTGGTGGAAATTGACCTTGAGTTTTGGAGTTGTAGTTTACCTACTTCCAAAGAGCACTGTGTACTCAAACAATGATGAATCTGGACCAAACTTGGCAGACATGCCCAAATGTATTTACTGGAGGAGTTTGGGAGAGATTGAGCTAGATTTTTTAGGATTTGTAGTTCACCTACAACCGGAGAAACTGTGACCCCCAACAACAATGGGCCTGAATCAAACTTGGCACACAGAACCCCCATGAGTAACTTAACCTATTGGATGGGTTTGAGGGGACTGACTCACCATAGTGGGAGTTGTAGTTTATTCTGCAGCCAGAGACCCCACAGACGCCATGGATGATGCACCTGAAGAGCAACATGACGAACTTTAAACACTGATGGAATTTCGGGGGCTAACCTGGCATGATGTGCTCTCAACCAACTGTACCAAGTTATGTTACCAACGGGCATGGGTTTGGTGGGCATTGATCTTAAGTTTTGGAGTTGTAGTTCACCTACATCCAGAGGGCACTGTGGACTCAAACAATGATAGATCTGGACCAAAGTTGGCACGGATACTCAGAATGCCCAAATGTGAACACTGGCGGAGTTTGGGGGAATAGACCTTGACATTTGGGAGTTGTAGTTGCTGGAATTTATAGTTCACCTACCATCAAAGAACATCCTGTAGCCCACCAATGATAGAATCGGGCCAAACTTCCCATACAGAACCCCCATGCCTTGAAGGGACTCACTGGTGCGAGCCTCCCTCCAGCCTCTCACGCTCTCTGTTTTCTGGTGGTCCTTGGCGACCCCTCTGACACCCCCTCGCAACTCTCCAAGGTTGATAAATACTTTGATAAACCAAAGCCTGAGAGAAAGAATCGAATGACGAGGGAATCTATGAATGTAGTGCAAGAAGGTTTGAAATGTTGAAGGAAAGGTATCAGGAAATGGAGGGAGAATCAGGCCAGAGGACGGCCAAAGGACTGGGAGGAGAAAGAGGGCAGCGAAAAGAGAGGGAACGAATGAAAGAAATAAACAGGGAGGCGGAGGGAGGAGGACGGGTGTCTATTAAAAACCTCAGTGCATAACACCAAATGTCAGCCTTTATAGCTTCATTCTTGGCACTGCCGGTACCCAGAACCCCACACAGAAATGTCAGCGCTTGTCATGTTTAATCACCTGCTATTAGTTAACACCTTCGCGGCGAGGAGGAAGCGCCCCCTCGCTTTGCGTGCCCCCCAAAGCCGGGCTGTCCAAGATCACCTCACTCCTTGGGTGGGGGAGAAACATGGGGGACCCCTTTCTCCATTTCCCCAAAACATCACACGTAAGGCACCTGGCACCCTACAGGAAGAGGCGACAGCAGCGAAATATAAGCAGAGAGAAGTGACTGGTTCTGACAGCTGGGGGGAAGCGGGCGATTTGCACACAGAGAATGGCGTCGAAAGGCTGCACAAGGTCCACCCAAGTTGGGATGGAAGCGCAGGAAGCCCACCTGCTTCACGCGGAAAGAGCAAAGGGACAAGGGGAGGCCGCCGGGTCGTCCTGCGAAAGAGCGCTTTGGGAACGGGGCGCAAAGTGTGCCCTCCTTCTCTTTCCAACTGAACAATGAAAAGGCGCTTTGGGAACGGGGCGCAGAGTGTGCCCTCCTTCTCTTTCCACGTGAAAAGCAAAAAGGCCCATTGGGAACAGGGCGCAAAGTGTGCCCTCCTCTTTCCAACTGAACAGTGAAAAGGTGCTTTGGGAATGGGGCGCAAAGTGTGCCCTCCTTTTTTTCCACGTGAAAAGCAAAAAGGCCCATTGGGAACAGGGCGCAAAGTGTGCCCTCCTTCTCTTTCCAACTGAACAATGAAAAGGCGCTTTGGGAACGGGGCGCAGAGTGTGCCCTCCTTCTCTTTCCAACTGAACAGTGAAAAGGCGCTTTGGGAACGGGGCGCAGAGTGTGCCCTCCTTCTCTTTCCAACTGAACAGTGAAAAGGCGCTTTGGGAATGGGGCGCAGAGTGTGCCCTCCTTCTCTTTCCACGTGAAAAGCAAAAAGGCCCATTGGGAACAGGGCGCAAAGTGTGCCCTCCTCTTTCCAACTGAACAGTGAAAAGGTGCTTTGGGAATGGGGCGCAGAGTGTGCCCTCCTTTTTTTCCACGTGAAAAGCAAAAAGGCCCATTGGGAACAGGGCACAAAGTGTGCCCTCCTTCTCTTTCCACCTGAACAGTGCAAAGGCACTTTGGGAATGGGGCGCAGAGTGTGCCCTCCTTTTTTTCCACGTGAAAAGCAAAAAGGCCCATTGGGAACAGGGCGCAAAGTGTGCCCTCCTCTTTCCAACTGAACAGTGAAAAGGTGCTTTGGGAATGGGGCGCAGAGTGTGCCCTCCTTCTCTTTCCAACTGAACAGTGAAAAGGCGCTTTGGGAATGGGGCGCAGAGTGTGCCCTCCTTCTCTTTCCACGTGAAAAGCAAAAAGGCCCATTGGGAACAGGGCGCAAAGTGTGCCATCCTTCTCGTTCCAACTGAACAGTGAAAAGGCCCATTGGGAACAGGGCGCAAAGTGTGCCCTCCTCTTTCCAACTGAACAGTGAAAAGGCACTTTGGGAACGGGGCGCAGAGTGTGCCCTCCTTCTCTTTCCAACTGAACAGTGAAAAGGCGCTTTGGGAATGGGGCGCAGAGTGTGCCCTCCTTCTCTTTCCACGTGAAAAGCAAAAAGGCCCATTGGGAACAGGGCGCAAAGTGTGCCCTCCTCTTTCCAACTGAACAGTGAAAAGGTGCTTTGGGAATGGGGCGCAAAGTGTGCCCTCCTTCTCTTTCCAACTGAACAGTGAAAAGGCCCATTGGGAACAGGGCGCAAAGTGTGCCCTCCTCTTTCCAACTGAACAGTGAAAAGGTGCTTTGGGAATGGGGCGCAAAGTGTGCCCTCCTTCTCTTTCCAACTGAACAGTGAAAAGGCACTTTGGGAATGGGGCGCAGAGTGTGCCCTCCTTCTCTTTCCAACTGAACAGTGAAAAGGCGCTTTGGGAATGGGGCGCAGAGTGTGCCCTCCTTCTCTTTCCACGTGAAAAGCAAAAAGGCCCATTGGGAACAGGGCGCAAAGTGTGCCCTCCTTCTCGTTCCAACTGAACAGTGAAAAGGCCCATTGGGAACAGGGCGCAAAGTGTGCCCTCCTCTTTCCAACTGAACAGTGAAAAGGCACTTTGGGAACGGGGCGCAGAGTGTGCCCTCCTTCTCTTTCCAACTGAACAGTGAAAAGGCGCTTTGGGAATGGGGCGCAGAGTGTGCCCTCCTTCTCTTTCCACGTGAAAAGCAAAAAGGCCCATTGGGAACAGGGCGCAAAGTGTGCCATCCTTCTCTTTCCAACTGAACAGTGAAAAGGCGCTTTGGGAATGGGGCGCAAAGTGTGCCCTCCTTCTCTTTCCACCTGAGCAGCTAAAAGGCGTAGAGTCATCTCGGCAGAGATGCCATTTCAGACGCCGGGACCCTTCCAATCTGCTCGCCTGAGCCGCAACTGTCACCGGGAAGCAGGCGTCCAAAACCATTAGCAGCAGAGTTACACTCCTGCGCTCTGGCATCTCGCGCTGGGGACTTTGCTCCCGCTCTCCTCTCCCGCCTTGGGATTTGAGCCCTTCCCATCTGGGAGAATGCCTTCCTTGGGCTCTGGAAGGACGGTTGCCAAGCAGGCCAAGCCCTGCACATTGTATATCACAGAGTGTTTTCTTCCTCGGTACAGGCAACATTAGCATCCTTATGTTTAGGCAAAGATTCCAAGGATATCTGAGAATGCGAATGAGAAGGAGACAATAAAGAATGGAGATTTGGGGTCTGGCAGTCCAAAGAAAAAAACATCTCTAAAATCATAACAGTAAATAAAAAACGGCACTCAAAAACAGGAATTCCATACAAGAAACAATCAGGGTCAGCTAATCACCTCCCAACAAAGGATTCTCCCAGGCAGTAAGCAGCCAGACCTTGAAACCGCAATGCTAATCATGCCGAAATGTGAACACTGGTGGAGTTTGAGGAATAGACCTTGACATTTGGGAGTTGCAGTTGCTGGGATTTATAGTTCACCTACAATTAAAGAGCATTCTGAACTCCACCAATGATGGAATTGAACCAAACTTGGCACACAGAATTCCCGTGACCAAATACTGGAAGAGTTTGATGAGCATTGACATTGAGTTTGGGAATTGTAGTTCACCTACATCCAGAGAGCCCCGTGGACTCAAACAATGATGGATCTAGACCAAACTTGGCACGGAAACTCAACATGGCCAAATGTGAACACTGGTGGAGCTTGGGGAAAATAGACTTTGACATTTGGAAGTTGTAGTTGCTGGGATTTATAGTTTACCTGCAATCAAAGAGCCTTTTGAATCCCACCAATGATAGAATTGGGCCGAACTTCCCACACAGAACTCCCACTGGTGCGAACCTCCCTCCAGCCTCTCACGCTCTCCCTCACCCACATTTGCGCACCATGCTGCCGAACACGCCTGCTCTCCCTTCCCTGTGCTTTTGGATGGTCTTTGGAGGATGCTCTAATGCCCCCTTCATGACCCCCCCCCAGGGATCCCGACCCCCAGGTTGAGAAACTTCCAAGGAAGGCGTTTCCACAGACTCCGGGGCCAAGAGTTCCACTGTACTCCTCCTTTGGCCCTGCTGCCACTGCTCTTGTCTTTCCTTCTTCCTATTTTTCCAGTGATCCCTCCTTCCTGCCCGTCCTTCCCTCCCTCGCTCCGCTCTCTTTCTTCCAGCTCAAGGTCACGGCGCTCATTTACACGCGGAATATTTACTCAGCACTCTGGCCCCTTTCTCGCTCACCGCAAATTTGTTTTCTGATAAAAAAAAAAAAGGCCTGGCAAAAAAAGCACCTCTAAAACCCAAAACAACATCAAGGAAATTAATTTTTCTTTTTTTAGAAAATTAAAATAAAAGAGAGCCCTCAAGGGCAAGAGCGGAAGAAAGGGGAAAAGAAAGGCTAAACGCTAATTCACATTGCGATGCATCACACCTGTTAAAGCTCCTGCCATCCTGTACAGGGTCACTCAAAAGTCCCAACCGAGTTCAATAATATTAAGTGCTATCTTGAGTACCCGGCGTTGCCCAGGTTATTCGAAAACGTCAATGCTTAATTGTACCAAATGCATAAGGTTGTGAGTGAACTACAACTCCCATCATGCCAGGTTAAACCCCTGAAACTCCATCAATACTTCAAGTTTGTTATGTTGGGCTAGTTTGCTCTGCATGCATCATCAGTGGGCTCTCCGGCTGCAGGGTAAACTACAACTCCCAATATAGTGAGTCCGTCCTTCCAAACCCTCCCAGTAAGTTGAGTTAGTCCTGGGGGTTCTGTGTGCCAAGTTTGGCCCAGGTCTATCATCGTTGGAGGTCACTGTTTCTCTGATTGTGGGTGAACTACAACTCCCAGAAAGGAAGCTCAGTTCCCCGCAAACCCCTCCAGTAATCACATTTCAACATATCAGGTATGTGTGCCTAGTTTGGTCCAGATTCATTGATATTTTGGTTCACACTGCTCTCTTGGTGTAGGTGAACTACAACTCTTCCAAATCAAGGTGAATTTCCCCTAATGACCTCCAGTATGTTTTGTTGGTCATGGGGGCTTCTGTGTGCTAAGTTTGGTCTTATTCCATCATTGGTGTTCAGAGTGCTCATTGATTGCAGATGAACTATAAATCCCAGTACCTACAACTCCAAAAACATCCAGACCAATTCCCCTCAAACCCCATCAGTATTCCAATTTGGGCAAATCAAGTACGCATGCCAAGTTTGGTCCAGATCCATCGTTGTTTGGGTTCACAGTGCGCTCTGGATGACGGTGAACTACAACTCCTACAAATCCCTCCAAAGACCTCTAGTATTGAGTTGCTGAACAATTCCTCTGTTTGCTGTGTGCCATAGAAAAGGTTTAAAGGAGAGGCGGTGGGTGGGGCCATGCAAATTACACACCAATGGAGAGAGTTAGAAACACTGGGATGTCTGTGGTGAAGGAGAAACAGAAAATCTAGGATGAAATATCTAACATATGATAGTCATGCAGTGCCTGCTTACAACAGCCATAGGAAACAGCAGCGGCCTAGAACTTCTGTTACTGAACATGCACAGACATCCTAAAACACGGAGAGGTGGTGAAACGGGCCTCTTAGTGAATTGTAGCAATGTATATATAATAAACAATGCAATAAACAAAACTGGGAATGAGAATGTGATTCTGCCCTAACCTATGATAGTCATGCAGTGCCTGCTTACAATAGCCATAGGAAACAGCAGCTGCCTCCACCTTGTGTGACTGAGCATGCACAAACATCCTAAAACACTTAGAGGTGGTGAAATGGGCATTTTAATGTGTTGTAGCAGTGTATTTATAGTAAACAATGCAATAAACTAAGCTGGGAATGGGATTCCGCCCTAACTTCTGTGACTGAGAATGCACTAACATCCCAAAACACTTTGAGGTGGTGAAACGGGCCTTTTAATGTGTTGGAGCAGTGTATTAATAGTAAACAATGAAATAAACAAAGCTGGGAATGGGATTGTGCTCTAACCTATGATAGTCATGCAGTGCCTGCTTACAACAGCTAAAGGAAACAGCAGCTGCCTCCAACTTCTGTGACTGAGAATGCACTAACTTCCCAAAACACTTTGAGGTGGTGAAACGGGCCTTTTAATGTGTTGTAGCAATGCATTTATAGTAAACAATGCAAGAAACAAAGCTAGGAATGGGATTCTGCTCTAAGCTATGATAGTCACGCGGTGCCTGCTTACAACAGCAATAGGAAACAGCAGCTGCCACATTAACTATTCTCAGCATGTTTTAGGAAGCACCGAACCTGCCCCTAATTTTCTCACAGTTCTTCTGCCTCTGGTACCACATTTCCTCCTAAAGAACTCATGTCTAGAGGCAACCTCCTCTTTGTGAAATGAGATATAACTATATATACAACAGAGACCAAACTCTCCATGGGAGAGGAGAAGCGGGAAAAGCTCGCTGTTTGGTTCAATCGGTCAGTTCTTTGGCTTCTTAAGTGGGTTAAGACAACTCCGTGGCTTGGGAGTGACTCGGACCAGATACTTCTCTTGGCTCTCTCTCTTTCTCTCCCCCTCGTTCTGTCACACCTCTCTCCCCACAATTAAGGACGCATCCAAGCATCACACCGTCTTTTAATTAACTTATCCTCCGATCAATCGAGGGAGAAGGAAATCATTCTCCCCATTGCCCTGATGCAAAACAATGCCAAAGCAACTCCCCATCACCACGAAAAAGAGTTGGGGAAGAAGAAGGGGTCTCTGGGTCAATGTTTCTCAACCTTCCTAATGCTGCGACCCCTTAATTCAGTTCCTCATGTTGTGGTGACCCCCAACCATGACATTATTTTCGTTGTTACTTCATAACTCTAATTTTGCTACTGTTATGAATCGTAATGTAAATATCTGATACGCAGGACATATTTTCATTCATTGGACCAAATTGGGCACAAATACCCCATACGCCAAAATCCGAATACTGCTGGGGTTGACGGGGATCTTTTTTGTCACGTGGGAGTTGTAGTTGCTGAGATTTAAAGCTCACCAACAATCAAAGAACATTCTGAACTCCACCAACGATGGGATTGAACCAAACTTGGCACACAAAGCTCCCACGACCAACAGAAAATACTGGAAGGGTTTGGTGGGCATTGACCTTGAGTTTTGGAGTTGTAGTTCACCTACATTCGGAGAGCACTGTGGACTGGATCTGGACCCAACTTGACATGAATATTCAATATGCCCAAATGCAAACACTGGTGGAGTTTGGGGAAAATAGACCTTGACATGTGGTAGTTGTAGCTTCTGGGATGTATAGTTCACCTACAATCAAAGAGCATTCTGAACTCCACCAACGATGGAATTGGGCCAAACTTCCCACACAGAACCCCCATGCCTTGAAGGGACTCACTGGTGTAAGTCTCCCTCCAGCCTCTCACGCTCCCCCTCACTCACACTTGCGCAGCACTCTGCAGAGCACGCCTGCTCTACCTTCCCTGTGTTTTCGGATGGCCTTTGGCAAAGTTTCCCACACAGAACCTCCATGTCTTGAAGGGACTAGCTGGCGGGAGCCTCCCTCCTGCCTCTCATGCTCTCCCTCACCTGCACATGCGCACCAAATTGCCACGCCTGCTCTCCCCTCCCCTCTTGGGAGTCTCAGAAACAACCCTCCCCTTGTTCACCGCGAATCAAAGAGCATTCTGAACCCCACCAATGATAGAATGGGGCCAAACTTCCCCCACAGAACCCCATGGCTTGAAGGGACTCACTGGTGCGGGCCTCTCTCCAGCCTCTCACGCTCTCCCTTACTCACACTTGCGCACCATGCTGGCGAGCGCCTGCTCTCCCTTCCCTGTGTTTTCAGATGGTCTTTGGCAAAGCTTCTCACACGGAACCCCCATGTCTTGGAGGGACTCACTGGTGCGAGGCTCCCTCCTGCCTCTCACACTCCCCCTCACCCACACTTGCGCACCATGCTGCCGAGCATGCCTGCTCTCCCTTTCCTGTGTTTTCGGACAGTCTTTGGTAAAGCTTCCCACACAGAACCCCCATGTCTTGGGACTAGCTGACAGGAGCCTCCCTCGCCTGCACATGCGCACCACGTTGCCATGCCTGCTCTCCCCTCTTGGAGTCTCAGAAACAGCCCTCCCCTTGTTCACCGCCAATCAAAGGGCATTCTGAACCCCACCAATGATAGAATTGGGTCAAACGTCCCTCACAGAACCCCTATGCCTTGAAGGGACTCACTGGTGCAAGCCTCCCTCCAGCCTCTCACGCTCTCCCTCACCCACACTTGCGCACCACACTGCTGAGCACTCCTGCTCTCCCTTCCCTGTGTTTTCGGACAGTCTTTGGCAAAGCTTCCCACACAGAACCCCCATGTCTTGAAGGGACTAGCTGGCGGGAGCCTCCCTCGCCTGCATATGCGCACCACATTGCCCTGCCTGCTCTCCCCTTCCTTCTTGGAGTCTCAGAAACAGCCCCCCCCCTTGTTCACCACCAATCAAAGGGCATTCTGAACCCCACCAGTGATAGAATTGGGCCAAACGTCCCACACAGAACCCCCATGCCTTGAAGGGACTCGCTGGTGGGAGCCTCCCTCCAGCCTCGCAGACTCTCCCTTGCCAATACATGCGCTGAGCACGCCTGCTCTCCCTTCCCTGGTTGGAGTTTCAGAAAGAGCCCTCCCCTTGGTTGAGAGGCCAGCCAATCACAGCGGAGGTGGGCTTTTGGTGGGAGGATTCGTACTCTGTTTCCAAAAAGGAAGAGAAGGACAGGTGGAGAGATCTTCAGCATGCTCGGCCAAAGGTGTTCCTATGACCATCAGAAATATATCTTTTCTTTGACGACCCCTCTGAAACCCCATTGTGACCCCCCAAGGGTTCCTCCACTTTCCTGCCGCCCACAAGCCTTTTCCCCAGGAGCGATCCCCACCGGCCACATTCCGGCCTCCGGTCGAATCCCGCTGGCCATTTCCCGCTCCCCTCCCAGGCGATGCACACATGGCTCTAATGTTTTTATTACCTGTTTGACTCGCGGCCTTATTGCTTCTCCCCTTAATGGGGCCGTAACCGTGGTAACAAGGAATAAACGGCCACCAGAAAATGAGATGATTAAACAGGTCACCCTGGCAAAACAAGCGGCGCTTCCCCGGGAGGAGGATGCGGCTCCTGCGGGGAGGATGACCCCCTCCGTCCACGGTGCCGCAAAGTCACATTGAGGGCCGGCTGCCGCGCCAAAGCACCACCATTATGCCATTGCCA
Source organism: Anolis sagrei ordinatus (assembly GCF_025583915.1). Taxonomy (NCBI): domain Eukaryota; kingdom Metazoa; phylum Chordata; class Lepidosauria; order Squamata; family Anolidae; genus Anolis; species Anolis sagrei. Next base: position 13,709,752 of record NW_026844811.1, on the reverse strand, counting down.
CTTCTGAAGGGTTTCACAAACCATTCGGGGCCGAAACTTTTAGGGTTCGCACCCCCGTTCACCCAACCCATGTTCAAGTCCCACTCACAGTCTCAGGGGAAGAAGGACAAACCTTGCCGAGAAAGCTCAATGACAGTCCTTTCTTAGAGCTGGCCATGAGCTTAATTCAATGATAGTAGTAGTAGTAATAGAGCAAGGACTCTGGCGCAAGCCCGTCAAGGCGGTGCCAGTGGTAATCGGCACACGAAGTGCGGTGCCTAAAGACCTTGGCCTGCACTTAAAAACAACTGGTGCTGACAAAATTACCATCTGTCAGCTGCAAAAGGCCACTCTACTTGGATCTGCACATATTATTCTCTGATACATCACACAGTCCTAGATGCTTCGGAAGTGTCCAACATGCGATCAAATACAATAGCCAGCACAGTGATCTTGTTTGTTGTGTATTAATCTTGTTATGTATCTATATAAATAAAGATGTAATGTTCGTTTGTGGGATTGACACAACTCAAAAACCACTGGATTAATTGACATGAAATTTGGACACTATACCCCTAACAGACCGAGTGACCATCACTCATAACCCCCCCCCCAAAAAAAAAACAGTAGAAAGGACTTAAAAACCCAAAAGTCTGAAAGAAAAAAGGGAAGAAGAAGAGGGAGGGAAGGAAGGAGAGAAGGAAGCATGGAAGCAAAAAGCAAAGGAAGGAAGGAAAAAGGTAGAGAAGGAAGAGAGGAGAGGAAGAGGAAGAGAAAGGAAAAGGGGAGAAGAAAGGAAAGGAGTACAGAAGGAAGGAGGAAAAGAAAGAGAGAGGGAAGGAAAGAAGGAAAGGGAGGAGAAAGGATGGAAACAAAAAGCAAAGGAAGAAATAGAGAAGGAAGAAAGGGAGAAAGAAGAAGGAAAAGGGAGAAAGGAAGAAGAAGGAAGGAAAAGAAAGGAAGAAAAGGAAGGAGGGAAAGGAAAGGGAGGGAAAGAGAAGGAAGGATGGAAGCAAAAATGAAGGAAAAAAATAGAGAAAGGAAGAAAGGGAGAAGAAGAAGGAAAAAAGGGGAGGGAAAAAGAGGTAGAAAAGGAAGGAGAGAAAGAGGGAGGGAGAAAGAAGGAAGAGAGAAGGAAGTTGGAAGCAGAAAGGAAGGAAGGAAGGAAGGAAGGAAGAGAAGGAAGGAAGGAAGGAAGGAAGGAAGGAAGGAAAAGGAAGAAGGAAGAAGGAAAGAAAGAAGGAAGAAAGGAGAGAAAGAGGAAGAGAAAGAAAAGGGGGAAGGAAGAAGAGAGAGAAGGAAGGAAGGAAGAGGAGGAAGAAAGATGGAAGAAATTAAGGAAGGAATTAGAGAAGAAATAAAGGAGAAAAAGAGGAAGAGAAAGAAAATGGGGGAGGAAGGAAAGAGGTAGAGAAGAAAGAAAGGAGAGAAGGAAAGAAGAAAAGGGAAGGAAAGAAATAGGGAGCGAAGGAAGGAGGGAAAGAAGGAGAGAAAGAGGGAAGGGAGGTTGGCCACATGTGGCGAGTACAGCTAGTAATTTATAAATATTAAATTAAACATAGCGTCCCTACTTTGCGGATTTTCACTTTTCGCGGGTGGTCCTAATAATAATAATAATAATAATAATAATAATAATAATAATAATACTCGAGGGTTATGGGTAAGCCAAATGCAGCTGGGAAATCCCTGAAAGAGCCTCCGTCTTCGGTGTCAACGTGAAATCCAAGACTTCAGCTTGTGATCCCAGCCAGAGAAATTCCAGCTTCGTGGGTTGCTGGCATTTGACATTTTGCGCACCAAAGTGCCAATGACGATAGTGACGAATCACAGATTCATACCAGTCATGCGCTTGTACACATAGATTTTGAATGCCCGCTTTGGAAGGTGCTGCTTGGCTATTTCAGAGCTCGAGAGTCAGCCTGGAAGGGGCATGATGAGCCAACCTGAGCTGATGTCAGCCAAAGGAGGAGAAAGAAAGCCTTCCCAAGGCTGGGAAGCCGTTAAGTTTCCAATCCCGGGGCAGTTTCATGCTCGGGATGAGTGCCAAGCAGCCCTCAAAGGCTGGAGCGGGAGCGAGGGCGGAGGGAAGAGGGCTTGCCAGGCTCGTAGGGCCGCCCGGGGCTGAGCTTCCCTTGGGCTGGCATCCCGCAGCCCCGCTCCCCTTCTTTCAGTCTCAGTGCAAAACACTGAGTCATGTGCGGGAAGCGTTTCCAGGGATCACCTTTGCAGGCTGGCTCTCGGGAAGAAGAAGAAGAAGCCATTGCTCCGTAAGCAGGTTCAATCCCCAGCATCTTGACGTAGGGTGGGGAAACCCTCCGCTCAAACCTTGAAGACTTGTTACAAGTCAGTGGAGTAATGCTCAGAGCAGGCCTCTAAAGGGATTGGATACAGGGCTCGCTCACTTATTGCGGGTGTTACGTTCCAGGACCACCCGTGAAAAGTGAAAATCCGTGAAGTAGGGATGCTATATTTATTTTAATATTTATACATTACTAGCTGTACACGTCACACATTGCTGTAGCCGACCTTCCCTCCCTCTTTTTCTTTCTCTCCTTCCTTCCTTCCCTCTTTCCTTCCTTTCCTTTTTTCTCTCTCTCCTTCCTCCCCTTCTTCTTCCCTTCCACCCCCACCTTTTCTTTCCCTTCCTCTTTCTCTCCTTCCTTTTCTTTCTTTTTCTCCTTCCTTCTCTTCTTTCCTTTCATCCCCCACCTTTTGTTTCCCTTCCGCTTTTTCTCCTTCCTTCCCTTTCTTTCTTTTTCTTTCTCTCCTTCCTTCCTCCTCTTCTTCTTCCCTTTCATCCCCCATCTTTTCTTTCCCTTCCGCTTTCTCTTCTTCCTTCCCTTGTTTTCATTCTTTCTCTCCTTCATTCCTTCTCTTCTTCTTCCCTTCCATCCCCCACCTTTTCTTTCCCTTCCTTTCCTTCCTTCTTTCTCTCCTTCCTTCCTTCTTCTTCCCTTTCATCCCATACCTTTTCTTTCCCTTCCTCTTTCTCTCCTTCCTTCCCTTTTTTCTTTCTCTCCTTCCTTCCTTCTCTTCTTCTTTCCTTCCATCCCCCACAGTTTCTTTTCCTTTCTCTTTCTTTCTTTCTTTCTTTCTTTCTTTCTTTCTTTCTTTCTTTCTTTCCTTCCTTCCTTCCCTTTCTTTCTTTCTCTCCTTCCTTCCTTCTTTCTCTTCTTTTCCCCTTCCATCCCCCACCTTTCCTTTCCTCTTTCTCTCCTTCCTTCCCTTTCTTTCTCTCCTTCCTTCTCTTCTTCTTCCACCCCCCTTTTCTTTCCCTTCCTTTTTCTCTTCTTCCTTCCTTCCTTCCTTCCTTCCTTCCTTCCTTCCTTCCTTCCTTCCTTCCTTCCTTCCTCCTCCACCTTTTCTTTCCCTTCCTCTTTCTCTCTTTTCTTCCTTCTCTACTTATTCTTGGACTGCAACTCCCAGCAGTCCTCCTGATCGATCAATCTACCTACCTACCTACCTACCTACCTACCTTTCTCTATCTAATCTATCTAACTGGAGGATTGCTGGGAGTTGACATCCAGGAATAGGAAATGGGACATCTGCAGGGATTGGGATGCTCTCAAAGAAATCCAAGAAGAAGAAAGCTTGCATCTTGGAAGCAGTGCATTTGATCATCCTCTTCTCCTAAAGGGCCTAGTCTAGGGGATGCTGAGAGCTGCAGTCCGGAAGAGAGTGTGGATATGCTATTCTGTGTTATGTTTGCCAGGGGAGTTGTTTTTGCGCATGCGCTGTAGCTTCTTTTTGCATTTTTGGATTTTTTAAAGTCCCTTCCGCTGTGTTTTTCAGTGTTTTTATGAGTGATGGTCATTCGTTGGCCTGATAGGTGTCTCGTGTCCAAATTTGGTGTCAATTCGTCCAGTGGGTTTTGAGTTATGTTAATCCCACATTACATTTTTATTTATATAGATTTTAGTATTCAGGGGAAAACCTTTTCCTTTAGCTTACAAACAACATCCTTCAGTCACTTTAGTTGAGCAGCAACTTTTAGAAAGCGCTCCACTTCCATTGGGCATATACAAGAAGCACACATGCGCAGTCTAGCCTTCCTGCTTCCTTACCCACCACTGCTGTGAGTCCACCCAATAAACGCCTCCAGAGCCACTTCCAGGAACGTGGTAGAGCAGTAGGCCACACTTTGTGACCAGCAGCGCCTCAGGCCTGGGCCGCACACTAGCCTCCCTTATCTGAGGCCTGTTGGCCGCCAGGCGGAGCCGCTCGCTATCCACCACCACACAAACAATGTAATGTAAAAATCCGCGAAACAGTGAATCCGCCAAAAGCGAACCGTGAAGTAGCGAGGAAGGAGTACCTCCTTTTGCGAGGTGCAGAAAAGTCTGTATCATTCCCAGATTGTATCTATATGTCCCACTGGCACAATGCCAGCCAGTCTATCATCTCGTGTGCCCCCCAAAGCGTTGACCCACAAGTCCCAGAATCCACTAGCAAGGCCACACTGATTGGAGATATTTAAATACTAACTTTCCTCCATATTTTATTGTAAAGACGCAGAAGGAGAGCTTTGCTTTCCTGGCAATCCAAGAAGCTTCTTTTCTGTCGTCTTCCTGGACTGGAGTGGTGGGAAGAAGAGGACCAGAGCTCTTTCTACTCCCAATTTGCTCCGGCCATTGGAAATTTCCATACGCTCTGAGCAGCTTTTTTATGTTTTTAACAAATGAGCTTACTCTTTATTATCTTTCTGGGTGTGCCTCTAATGCCAGGTTGGTCGGGCGAGAGATTAAATGCGTTGGTTCTGGGCAATCCTACTAAACCGTGGGGGTGGGGGTGGGGAGGCTCGTCCCTTGTTTTTCAGGCTTTCCAAAGGAAGCAGGCAGTCTCTAAAGAAATAGTTGAACACATTTGTGAAATGTCACTAAACGTGGCAAATAAATAAGAGAGGGTGTTGCCACTCGCCAGGGACGTTACAGGTGCTCAGAACCTGGTTGTTTTCTTTTTTGACCTTCTCCACCCAATTGTGATGGTCTTTGTGCAGTGGTCCCCAATCACTTTGACCAGGGATCACTTGACCAGGTACCTCTTTGACCAAGGATCACTTGACCAGGGACCACTTTGACCAGGGATCACTTGACCAGGTACCTCTTTGATCAAGGATCACTTGACCAGGGACCACTTTGACCAGGTACTTCTTTGACCAAGGATCACTTGACCAGGGACCACTTTGACCAGGGACCACTTGACCAGGTACCTCTTTGACCAGGGACCACTTGACCAGGGACCACTTTGACCAGGGACCACTTGACCAGGGACCACTTGACCAGTTACCTCTTTGACCAAGGATCACTTGACCAGGGACCACTTTGACCAGGGACCACTTGACCAGGGACCATTTGGACCAGGGACCACTTTGGCCAGGGACCACTTTGACCAGGGACTCTTGTTGCAATGTTGTAGTAATGGTGAAGACGTGGACCATATTTTAGTTCTTGAGGACCACTGGTGGTCCACGAAACACAAGTTGGGAAGCACTGTTTTTTAGTATAGTCAAGAATGAATTGAGGGAATCCAGGTTGGAATAATCCCAAGGGAAGACCAAGTCTTCTCATCTTGGGGCACCTTTGGGACTCTTGTTGCAACGGTGTAGTACCAGTAAGAGCATGGACCATATTTTAGTTCTTGAGGACCACTGGTGGTCCACGAACCACAGGTTGGGAACTACTGATTTATAGTATATTCAATAATGAATTGGAGGAATCCAGGTTGGAATCATCTCAAGGGAAGACCAAGTCTTCTCATCTTGGGGCACCTTGGGAGCTCTTGTTGCAATGGTGAGGATGTGGACCAGTGGTTCTTGAGGACCAGTGGTGGTCAACGGACCACGGGTTGGGAACTACCAATTTACAGTATAGTCAGTAATGAATTGGAGGAATCCAGGTTGGACTCATCCCAAGGGAAGACCAAGTCTTCTCATCTTGGGGCACCTTGAAGGCTGGCACCATCAAAATGGCCACCTCCCTGATCAGGAAGTGGTCAAGGAGCCATGTGTTACCACTTTAGGATCCCGGAAACAAGGATCCGGCGACTCTGGAGTCCACCGGCCCCGATCCGACCTGGCCATTTTCGCCGCGTACGCCTCCCCGTGCCGGCGTCGCAACCCTCTGGTTTGCTGCGGACCGGATCAATTTGGACGTCTTCAGCAATAAAAAATGCCGATGTCGTCCTAATTCACCAGGCCCCGAGATGACAGCAAATTTACATTTTTTAATTAAACTAGCAGCCAGTTTTTATGAGAGGGGGCTGGGTTATGCAAATCAAATGGTTGTGTACGAAAGATTAGGAGAGTTTGGGAATAAATTCCACAAATGCTAATAAAAAGAGAGAGGGAGAGAGAGAGAGAGAATGAGGGAGGAAAAAAGAGGGACATTGTTCCATTAGCCCCTTTTAGACTGATTTCCCTGGAGGGAAGTAATGGGGAGGGGGGTCCTGGGGGTGGAGAAGGAGCGGGGACAGGTAACATTAATTTTTAGGATTGAAGGCTCCCCTGGACGGAGACCCCTCCCAGCTGAGAAGGATACTTGGGCAGCAACGGAGGGGGAAAGTTAATTCGGGGTTGCGTTTACGCCACTCTCCCACTGCCAAGGTTAGCTCTGCAAGCATCCATGTTTGGGACACATGCCATCCCCGCGTGATGGGCTTCGAAGCAAGCATAGGGGGTCATACACATGGAAATATTGGTAATTACGCTTCTCGTTTCTGGCCCTGGGCATTTGTATCTATGGTCTTTTGAGAAGAAACTCACTGGGTTGTTGTAGGTTTTTCGGGCTGTATGACCATGTACTAGAAGCATTCTCTCCTGACGTTACACCCACATCTATGGCAGGCATCCTCAGAGGTTGTGAGGTCTGTTGGAAACTAGGAAAATTGGATTTATATATCTGTGGAAAGTCCAGAGTGGGAAAAAGAACTTTTGTTTATTGGAGGCAAGTGTGAATGTTGTAATTGGCCCCTTGATTAGCATCCCAACAAAGGATTCCCCCAGGCAGGAAGCAGCCAGGCACTGAGGCTGGGTTATATATCCGTGGAATGTCCCGGGTGGGAGAAAAAACTCTTGTCTGTTGGAGGCAAGTGTGAATGTTGTCATTGGCCCCCTTGATTAGCATCCCAACAAAGGATTCCCCCAGGTGGGAAGCAGCCAGGCACTGAGGCTGGGTTATATATCCGTGGAATGTCCCAGGGTGGGAGAACGAACTCTTGTCTGTTGGAGGCAAGTGTGAATATTGCCATTGGCCACCTTGATTAGCATCCCAACAAAGGATACCTCCAGGCAGAAAGCAGCCAGGCATTGAGGTTGGTTTATATGTCTGTGAGATGCCCGGGGTGGGCGAAAGAACTCTTGTCTGTTGGAGGTAGGTGTGAATGTTTCAATTGGCCACCTTGATGAGCATTTGATGGCCTGACAATTTTTAGGTGTCACTTGTTACTGCTTGGGGGAATCCTCTGTTGAGAGGTGATTAGCTGTTCCTGATTGTTTTTTGTCTGGAGTTCCTCTGTGTTTGAGCTTTGTTCTGTATTTACTGTTATATATTTACCTCTTTATTATTATTATTATTATTATTATTGTTATTTTGTTGTTTTAATTATTATTATTGTTGTTATTATTATTTTATTAGTGATTGAAAGTGCAGTTTTGAGTATTAAGGCTCTGAGCCCTATTAATTTTCCTGACTCAGAACAGAAGTCACTCTTTCTGCCTCAGAGGAACAGATGCTCAGAAGATAGAACTTGAAGACAAACAACAACAACAACAACATAACAACAACAAATATTTGTCTTTTACACTGGGTTCCTATTGAGACGTAGCATGATCCTTGAGCATTGGTCTATGGTCCAGGAGACTTTGGAGACTTATCTAATAAGATCTGAAACTGCTTGAAGATAAACAACAACAACAACAACAACATATTTATATTTTGTACTGGACTCCTATTGAGGCATAGCATGATTCTTGAGCATTGGTCTATGGTCCAGGAGACTTTGGAGACTTGTCTTATAAGATCTGAAACTGCTTGAAAGTAAACAATACCAACAACAACAACAACAGATCTGTGGTTTGCACTGGGATCCTATTGAAACATAGCATGATTCTTGAGCATTGGTCTATGGCTCAGGAGACTTTGGAGACCCATCTAAAAAGATCTGAAGCTGCTTGAAGGTAAATGATAACAACAAGAACAACATATTTATCTTTTGTACTGAGCTCCTATTGAGACACATGGTTCTATGTTCAGGAGAGTTTGGAAAGCTGTCTAATAAAATCTGAAATTGCTAGAAAGTAAACAACAACAACAGTTACAGCAATGCCTTTGGTAGATCTTGGGGTTCCAGGAAAACAAAGCAAATCCTGTAAGCCTGACACACACTCACTTCTGAGAGTGGTAATGTACTAAAAAAAAGTGATTCCATCATATTGTATTCAAGCGTTTCCCACAATGGTGAGAAAGAGAAGCCAAGGTGAATCATTCCAGGAAAAAGAGCTTGAGACTGTGAGGACAACTTATAAAAGCACATTGAAGAGGCGCCACCTTCCTTATGAACTTCCTTATGGAGTGTGTTTATTGCCTATCCACAAACCCAGAAGACCCTTCTCTTCATTTGATTCTAAGGAGAGGCAAAAAATTAAAATGAGACGATACTGCGTAAGAATGAGGCCTTCCCAAATAAAAATGGTCTGCTCTTAAAATATTTTTGAAAGCATAAAAATCATAATTTACAACTCTTGTAAAGGCTCATATCCCATCTGGATTTACATAGAAGGAAACAGAGATGCATCCAAAGGACCTTATACGACGACAAGTATGTCCCAGATTGCTCCCTATAGGTCAGTGGTTCCCAACCTCTTTTTGACCAGGGACCACTCCCCAACATTAGTACCAAAAAGATTACGGATCTGTATTTGGTCAACTTTAGATTCAGTTTGGTGATTTGGGGTGCTGATTCAGAAAATTGCATTGGATAGACCACATCAGCTCTAGTTTCTGATAAGATACCATCCAGTAGTCACCATCTGCTTGCACACAGAAAACCATATTTAATGACCGAGAGCTGGTAGTAGTAATCTTTCGGTTTGATTATTTGGGATAATAATTCAGAAAATTGCATTGGATAGACCACATCAGCTCTAGTTTTTGATACAGATGCCATCCAGTAGTCACCATCTACTCGCACACAGAAAACCATATTTAATAACCGAGAGCTGGTAGTAGTAATCTTTTGGTTTGGTTATTTGGGGTATTGATTCAGAAAATTACATTGAATAAACCACATCARCTCTAGTTTCTGATACATTTGCCATCCAGTAGTCGCCATCTGCTTGCACACAGAAAACCATATTTAATAACCRAGAGCTGGTAGTAGTAATCTTTCGGTTTGGTTATTTGGGATAATAATTCAGAAAATTGCATTGGATAGACCACATCAGCTCTCATTTCTAATACATAACATATGCCATCCAGTAATCACCATCTGCTCACCCACAGAAACCCATATTTAATAATTGAGTGCTGATGTGGTAGTAGTAATCTTTTGGTTTGGTCATTTGGGATACTGATTCAGAAAATTGCGTTGGATAGACCACATCTGCTCTAGTTTCTGATACAGATGCCATCCAGTAGTCGCCATCTGCTCGCACACAGAAAACCATATTTAATAATTGAGAGCTGATGTGGTAGTAGTAATCTTTCAGTTTGGTTATCTGGGGTACTGATTCAGAAAATTGCACTGGATAGACCACATCAGCTGATTCAGAAATAATCAAATTTCTGAATCATGGGAGTTGTCGTTCAATAGAACCTAGAGACCCACATTGTGAAAAAACTAAAGAACAACGACCAATGTATATGTATATGTTCTCTCTATTCAAGGATTCCCCATCCCTGGATTCAAGGGTCCTATGAAGGCCACCCTAAGGCTGAGGTGGCCCTCGAGGAAAGGGAATTAGACAGCCCTGATCCAGTCGGATTCCAAAACGGGAGCAAAGCAGGACGCAATTGCAATTACAATCAACACAAATAAATATATATCTGTGTTTCACTGTTGGTTAATAAACATAGCAGCGGCCGCTCCCTAGTTATTTACGTGGGTTGATGCAAAAAAGGCTGTGGCAAGAGCTCCCAATAAAGCAACTGAAAGACTGGGAGTCGGGACTGTGAATCCGAGGGACCTCCTTCCTGGATCTTTGGTCTCTCCAATGGCACCCTTTTCAGGTACAGCTCAAAGAGTGACTCAAGGAGGTTGGCAGGTCCCCAGGAGAGATACTTGGCTCAGAAGAAGACAACCAACGGGTTCACCCATACACTGAGATAATGCTGACTTAGACACAAAAAACCCTGGTTGCTTCTTCAGTTGCTTCACCAATGGCCAGAACTTCCTGGTAGGAAAGCAGAAGAGCTAGGATTTCAATAGGAATGTGGAGGTAGGAGGCCTACAAGGGTGTTGATGCTCACATGGTTGAGGAAGCTTGACCATCCTTGTTTCTTTGGCTTCCTCACCTCAAATTCAATATTAGAAATGCGGAGGTAGGATGCCTACAAGGGTGTCAATGCTCACACGGTTGAGGAAGCTTGACCATCCTTGTTGCTTTGGCTTCCTCAGCTCAACTTTAATATTAGAAATGTAGAGGTAGGAGGCCTGCCAGGATGTCAATGCTCACACAGTTGAGGAAGCTTCACCATCCTTGTTGCTTTGGCTTCCTCACCTCAACTTTAGCATTAGGAAAGTGGAGGTAGGAGGCCTACAAGAGTGTCAATGTTCACACAGTGGAGGAAGCTTCACCACCCTTGTTACATTGGCTTCCTCAAATCAACTCAGCTTTACCATCCTTGTTGCTTTGGCTTCTTCACCTCAACTTCAATATTGGGAATGCGGAGGTAGGAGGCCTACAAGGGTGTCAATGCTCACACGGTGGAGGAGGCCTACAAGGGTGTCAATGCTCACATGGTGGAGGAAGCTTGACCATCCTTGTTGCTTTGGCTTCCTCACATCAACTTTAAAATTAGGAACATGGAGGTAGGAGGCCTACAAGGGTGCCAATGCTTACATGGTTGAGGAAGCTTCACCACCCTTGTTACTTTGGCTTCCTCAAATCAACTCAGCTTCACCATCCTTGTTGCTTTGGCTTCCTCACCTCAACTTCAATATTGGGAATGCGGAGGTAGGACGCCTACAAGGGTGTCAATGCTCACATGGTGGAGGAAGCTTGACCATCCTTGTTGCTTTGGCTTCCTCACCTCAACTTTAAAATTAGGAACATGGAGGTAGGAGGCCTACTAGGGTGTCAATGCTTACACAGTAGCGGAAGCTTGACCATCCTTGGGAATGCGGAGGTAGGAGGACTACAAGGGTGTCAATGCTCACACAATGGAGGAAGCTTCATCATACTTGTTACTTTGGCTTCCTCGAATCAACTCAGCTTCACCATCCTTGTTGCTTTGGCTTCCTAACCTCAAATTCAATATTAGGAATGTGGAGGTAGGAGGCCTACAAGGGTGTCAATGCTCACATGGTGGCGGAAGCTTGACCATCCTTGGGAATGCGGCGGTAGGAGGACTACAAAGGTGTCAATGCTCACACAATGGAGGAAGCTTCACCCTATTTGTTCCTCAGCTCAACTTCAATATTAGGCATGGACCAAAGAGTGGGTTCTGTAGAAAGGAGACCTTCCTGGATGGAAGGCTACAGCTCCCACCAGCGGTGGAGGACCAATGTCTCAAAATGTGTTGATCAAATGGAAAGGAATCGGAAAGCAGTCTACGGAGCTTCGAAAGGGTGAGCACAATATGTCTCTAATCTCAGACAATTAAATCCCCTCATAATAACCAAGACAGAAAGGACTCTTCTCCTTGTCACATTTCTAACCTTTGTAGGAAAACAACAACAACACACACACAAACACACAGAGGGAGCGCCACATCCTAACGCAGTCCCTGTCCAGCCTACGCATCCAAGCCCTTGACCTAATAAAGGAGAAAAACACACCCAAGACTTCAGGACGATGCCAGAGCCGACGTTTCCAAACAACACATGCAAAAGCTTTTCATTCACGGAAGAACGAACCGAGAATTATAATAAAAACGAAAATTGCAAACACACCGAAAACGAACACAAAACAAGCCCGGAGAGTCGTTCTTTTCCACCCAAATAACAGGTGCAAAGTTGAGGCTGGTCAAACATTAACCCATTTTTATTACCATCGTATGCCTTATGAAATAAATCCCATGGTAGGTTGATGCACTGCATGGACGACGAGGAGAAGAAGGGACGACAAGGAGAAAACACCACTCAGATCCGGAATTTGATGTTACATGGCGTAAAACTGATCTTGGAGAAGTTCTCTGATTCTATGGTAAGCCCAGAAATACTCAGTTTCCAAGAAGCTTCCAAAGAGCCTGAAAACAACAAGAACAACAACAACAACACAGCACAGGCCTAAGATATACTGTCAAATCGGACTCTGAGTTGGGAATATAAGAAGGGGCACAATTTAGCGTTACACGGTGCAAATCTGATCTTGGAGATGTTCTCCAATTCTATGACAAGCCCAGAAAAATCTGGAGTCTCCAAGAAGCTTCCAAAGAGCCTGACGACAACGACAACGACAATACAGCACAGGCCTAAGATATACCATCAAATCGGACTCTGAGATGGAGATATAAGAAGGGGCACAATTTGGTGTTACACCACGCAAATACGATTTCTGTCCTGTAGTTGATTCTATGTTGAGCCCAGAAATATATATATAAATACAGTTGGCTCTCTATATCCAAGAATTTGCCATCCCTGGATTCAAGGGTCCTATGAAGGCCACCCTAAAGCTGAGGTGGCCCTCGAGGAAAGGGACACAATTTGGTGTTACACGGTGCAAATCCAGTTTCCGTCCTGTGCTTGATTTTATGACAAATCCAGAAATAAGTGGAGTTTCCAAAGAACCTCCAAAGAGCTTGAAGACAACAACAACAACAATGAAAACAGCACAGGCCTCGAAATACCATCAAACCAGACTCTGAGAAGGGGATATAAGAAGGGGTACAATTTGGGGTTACACGGGGCAAACCTGATTTCCATCCTGTACTTGATTCTATGACGAGCCCAGAAATATCTGAAGTTTCCAAGAAGCTTCCAAACGGGATGGGAGTTGTCGTTCAATGRAACATTGTGAAAAGTCTAAAGACCAAMAACCAAGGTATGTATGTGTATGTGTATATATAGGTGTGTGTATGTGTATGTATGTATGTATGTATGTATGTATGTGTATATATATCTATATATATATAAATACAGTTGGCTCTCTATATCCAAGAATTCRTCTTCCCTGGACTCAAGGGTCCTATGAAGGCCACCCTAAGGCCTTCATAGGACCCTTGAATCCAGGGATGGCAWTGGACACAATTTGGTGTTACACAGTGCAAACCCAATTTCTGTCCTGTACTTGATTCTATGACGAGCCCAGAAATATGTGGAGTTTCCAAGAAGCTTCCAAACGGGATGGGAGTTGTTGTTCAATAGAACATTGCGAAAAATCTAAAGAGCAACAACCAATGTGTGTGTGTGTGTGTGTATACATACAGTTGGCTCTCTATATCCAAGAATTCACCATCCCTGGTGAAGGACTCATTAAGTCCTTCATAGGACTCAAGGGTCCTATGAAGGCCACCCTAAGGCCTTCATAGGACCCTTGAATCCAGAGATGGCGATGGACACAATGTGGTGTTACACAGTTCAAACCCAATTTCCGTCCCGTACTTGATTCTATGATATGTGGAGTTTCCAAGAAACCTCCAAAGAGCATGAAGACAACAACAACAACAACGAAAACAACACAGGCCTCGAAATACCATCAAACCGGACTCTGCGCTGGGGATATCCCCTCTCTGTCTCATAATTTGAGGAGAAGGAGCTGGAAACAGATGGGATAACCCGTATAGAGAAAGGCTGGCAACACGCAAGGCTCATTAAATGTAATAAGCAGCCTCCCCATCCGTCACCGGCTCGTCCCAAATAAATTAAAATTCCTTTTCCTGGAGACAAGACCGGCCGGGAACCTGACAGGCAACCTTTGCGGATCCGGGGAAGCAGCCGAAAGAAGGGAGAATAATTAAAAGGGAGAGAGAAAGAAAGAGAGAGAGAGGAGGGAAACAAGCACAATAATAATATCGAAACCCGGAGAGACGGAAGAAAGGAACGGCAAAAAAACAAGAGCGGAGGGCACAGCAAAACTTCTCTCTCTTTCGGCCACATTTCGAGGCCTGAGAAGTTGCCATACTTTTGACATCTGGGAGGTGGAAAAAGGAAGGCGTCTTTCATGTATGTAACATACACACAAAAAGGAGGAAGGAGCGACTTCCGTAAAGTGGAGAAACGAAAAGTGAAACAGGCAGGCCATGTACCTGTCAGTCCCCTTCTCAGACGAGAGAGATGCCTTCCTCTCCTTTCAAACCTTGGGAAAGTGATGAAGGCAAGCATCGGATGGGACCAGATTGTATTAAATTGTATTTGTTATTAGATTGTGGGATTGTTTGCTGGAAGCTGCCCTGAGTCCCCTTGGGTTATAAATAAAGGATTATTATTATTAGTTTTGTTGTTGTTGTTGTTACCTGCCTTGAGTTCCCATGGAGAGAAAAGTGGGATAGAAATAAAGTATGTGCATGCATGTATATATAATAAAATATATAATATAAATAAAGTAAATAATAATAAGTTATATACATAAATTAAACAATAATAATACATTATATAAAGTTAATAATAATAATAAATTAAATAGTCAATAATAATAATAAACCACATAGAATAAGATGCCATGTAAAGTTAATAAAATAAATAAGTTATATAAATACATTAGATAATAATAAGTTATATAAAGTTAATAATAATAAATTTAATAGTCAATAATAATAAACCACATAGAATGAGATGTCATTGAAAGTTAATATGAAATAATTACATAAAGCAAATAATAAATTATATATAAGATATTATATAGTTAATAATAATAAATTAAATAGTAATAATAATAATAAACCACATAGAATAAGATGTCATGTAAAGCTAATAATAAATAATAATTACATAAGGTGAATAATAAATTATACATAAGATATTATATAAAGTTATTATATATAGAGTTCATAATAATAAATTATATATAAGTTAATAAATAATAATAAATTACATAGTTAATAATAAATTATATCTAATAAGATCATATGAAGTTAATAAATAATAATAATAAAGTATATAAACGTTAGTAATAAATTATATATATAAAGTTAATAATAATAAATATATTATATGAATAAATAATAAAACTATATTATATAAAGATAACAATAAGTTTATTTATATAACTTATTGTTATCTATGTATATAATATCTTTATTATTATATACTTTATTTATATATCTTATTGTTGCCTTTATATAAAATATTTATTATTTATTACTATTTATTTATATGATACATTTTTTATTATTAACCTTATGGATATAACTTATTGTTAACTTTATTTATATAATATATTTATTATCATTTATGTTATTGATATATCATACTGTCACCTAATGCCTTTATTATTCATCACTATTTACTTTTTTATAGCATATATTTATCATTTACTTTGTTTATATATCTTATTACCTTTCTATTTATTGTTTATTAATAAATAAATAATATATTTATTGTAATATTGATAAAGTTAATAAAATATTTCATATAAATAACAAAATAAAAATATAATAAAAATTAATAATAAAATATATCCATAAATAAAGAAAATAATAATAAATAATAAATATATCATATTTATTTAATTAAATAAATATATCATATTTATTTAATAAATATATCATATTTATTATTGACTTTGTTTATATATCTTATTATTACTTTTATTCATATGTATTGTTTATTAATAAATAATATATCAATAATTCATAATATCGATAAATTTAATAATTAATAAATATTACATATGAATAATAAAAATTAAAATATGATAATAATAAATAAAAAATCTTATAAATAAAATAATATATATATATACTTTGTTTATATATCTTATTACTTTTATTTATATTTATTAATAAATAATATATTCATGATTTGTGATATCGATAAAGTTAATAATAAATAAATAAATAAATAATACATAAATATTTCAAACAAATAATAAAATAAAAATATGATAATAAATAAATACATAAAATATATCTTCTAAAGTAAATAATAATAAATAATAGAGATAGATATTATATTTTTGAATGCAACTTTCCTTCTTTTTGGCAGGTGGTTGGACTGGATGGCCCAACTCTATTATTATTATTATTATTATTATTATTATTAATAATAATAATAATAATAATAATATTTATTGTTTATTAATAAATAATATATCCATGTTTCATAACATCAATAAAGTTAATAATAAATATTTCATACAAATAATGAGATAAAAATATAATAAATAAAAAATCTCATAAAGTAAATAATAATAAATTATAGAGATATTATATTTTTGAATGCAACTTTCCTTCTTTTTGGCAGGGGGTTGGACTGGAGGGCCCAATTCTATTATTATTACTTATTATTACTTATTTTATTTGTCATGTCAGGGCAACCAGTCAATTATATTACATTACAAGTTAATAATACAATATAATATAATAATATAATATATTATATTACAAATTAATAATCAATAAATATTTCTATGATTCTATTATTATTACTTATTATTACTTATTTTATTTGTCGTGTCAGGGCAACCAGTCAATTATATTACATTACAAGTTAATAATATAATATAATATAATAATATATTATATTACAAATTAATAATCAATAAATATTTCTATGATTCTGTTTATTCTTTTTTAGTTTGCTGATATAGCTTATGATTACTTTTTATTTATATTCATTGTTTATTAATAAAGAATATATCCAAGTATGATAATATCGTTAAAGTTAATAATCAATAAATATTTCATATCTAAATGATAAAACAGATCCTGTATTATATTACAAATTAATAATCAATAAATACTTCTGTGATTCTATTTATTCTTATTTACTTTGCTGATATAGCTTATGATTACTTTTTACTTATATTTATTTATTAATAAATAATATATCCAAGTTTCATAATATTGATAAAGTTAATAATCAATAAATATTTCATATCTAAAACAGATCCTGTATTGATAATGATGTATCCTACAAATAAAAGTAAATAATAATGATTTCTATAAAGTTGATATAAAGTCAATAAATATTTTATATCTAAATAATAAAACAGATCCTGTACTAATAATGATGTAGCCTACAAATAAAAGTAAATAATAAAGATGTATATAAAGTGGATAATAAATTATATTATGTAAATGAGTTATGAATGAGTTGGGACTGAAGCCTTGTGCTGCTGCAGCTGTCTCAAAGAAGGGAAAGAGAGAGGCAGAGGGAGGGAGGGAAGGAAGAGAGAAGCCTCAGAGGGAGAGAGGCAGGCAGGCAGGCAGAGAGAGGCAACTCCAAGCAACTCCAGGGGAACCCCTTGCCCTCCTCTGTCCCCTCCTCTGTGCTGGGCTGGACTCACTCACCATAGTCGGAGAGGCGGAAGGCGACTTGGCTGAAGTAGTCAACTTTCATGCTCCTCCTGGGTGAAGGCAGGCAGGCAGGGCTTCTTCCAGGAGGGCTTCAAAGAGCGGCAGGCATGCTGAACGGGAGGCAGCTCCTGCCAGGGCAAGGCGAGAGGCAGCAGCAGGAGCAGCAGCAGCAGCACTCAGGGGGCGGGGCCAAGGCGGAGGGGGCGGGGCCGAGCCGGCGGACGGGGAGCCATTGGATAGGAGGCCGGGCTTGGGGCACGCCCCCTCCGCCCACGGACACGCCCCCTCCGGCTCCTGATTGCAAACAAGGGCCAGCCTGGCTTGCTTGCTTGCTTGCTTGCTTCTGAGCAGCCAAAGGGAAAGGAAGGCACTCTGGACCCTAATATTAGAATAATAATAATAATAATACTATTATTAATAATAATAATAATAGCAATTGAGCCAAAAGGAAGTCCCAGCCTTTTCTACTCTTCTTAACTCAACACTGCCTTGTCTCTAATAATAATAATAATAATAATAATAATAATAATAATAATAAATTAGAACCAATGCCATCAACACTGCCATGTCTCTAATAATAATAATATTATTAATAATAATAATTATTAATTAGAACCAATGCCATCAACACTGCCATGTCTCTAATAATAATAATATTAATAATAATAATAATTATTAATTAGAACCAATGCCATCAACACTGCCATGTCTCTAATAATAATAATTATTATTATTATTATGAATAATAATAATTAGAATCAATGCCATCAACACTGCCATGTCTCTAATTATTATTATTATTATTATTAATAATAATTAGAACCAATGCCATCAACACTGCCGTGTCTCTAATAATAATAATAATAATTATTATTATTATTAATTAGAACCAATGCCATCAACACTGCCATGTCTCTAATTATTATTATTATTATTATTAATAATAATAATAATAATTAGAATCAATGTCATCAACACTGCCCTGTCTCTAATTATTATTATTATTATTATTAATAATAATTAGAACCAATGCCATCAACACTGCCGTGTCTCTAATAATAATAATTATTATTATTATTAATAATAATTAGAACCAATGCCATCAACACTGCCCTGTCTCTAATGATTATTATTATTATTAATAAGAATAATAATAATTATTATTATTATTAGAACCAATGCCATCAACACTGCTGTGTCTCTAATAATAATAGTAATAATACGAAGAAGAAGAACGAATGCCATCAACACTGTCCTGTCTCTAATATTATTATTATTTTGTTGTGTCAGGAGCCACTTGAGAAACTGCAAGTTGTTTCTGATGTGTGAGAATTGGCCGTCTGCAAGGACGTTGCCCAGGGGACGCCAGGATGTTTTGATCTTCTACCATCCTTGTGGGAGGCTTCTCGCTCAGGGTCAACCTAAGTCTGAAATGACTTGAAAGCACACAACAACGACAACAACAATCCTATCTCATCAGCCAAAAGCAGGCCCACACTTCCTATTGAAATACCAATAAGTTTATATTTGTTAAAATTGTTCTTCATTTTAATTACTGTATTGTTTTTAAGTGGTTTTTTGCACTACAAATAAGATATGTGCAGTGTGCATAGGAATTCATTCATACTTTTTCAAATTATAATCCGGCCCTTCAACAGTTTGAGGGACTGTGACCTGGCCCTCTGTTTAAACAGTTTGTGGATCCCTGATCTATATAAATAAAAATGTAATACATGCACAAAACTATATCTATATATATCTCTCTCTATATAAAAATGCTCTGTGCATAATGAGTACCTTAAAAACAAAAGAACCAATGAACAAAATCACACCAAATTTGGCAACAAAACATCTCACAACACAAGGAGTGGCCATCACTCAAAAAATTATGATTTTGTCATTTGGGAGTTGTAGTTGCTCAGATTTATAGTTCACCTACAATCAAAGAGCATTCTGAACTCCACTAATGATGGAATTGAACCAAACTTGGCACACAGGACTTCCAACACCAACAGAAAACACTAGAAGGTTTTGGTGGGCATTGACCTTGAGTTTGAGAGTTGTAGTTCACCTACATCCAGAGAGCACTTTGGACTCAAACAATGATGGATCTGGACCCAACTTGGCACAAATATTCCATATGCTCAAATATGAACACAGATGGAGTTTGGGGGAAATAGACCCTGACATTTGGGAGTTACTGGGATTTATAGTTCACTTACAATCAAAGAGAATGCTGAACCCCACCAATGACAGAATTGGGCAGACTTCCCACACAGAACTCCCATGACCAACAGAAAGTGCTTAAGGCCATCCAGCCCAACTCCCTTCACCAGGGCATGAAAGCCCTCCTGACAGAGAGCCATCCAGCCATAGATATATATGATTCACACACACACAGATATAGTATCATAGATTTGAAAGGGACCCCTGAAGAAGGACAATGATATGTTGCATGTTCCAGAGTAGGCAAACCAGACACTCTCCACATCAACACTGACAAAGAAACAGCAAGAAATACTGTTTACCCACAAGCAGAAAGACATTACATAGATTAGAAACAATTACTTTATTTTTCAGATCACCAGACTGAGCCACAGCAACGTGTGGCAGGGGACGGCTAGTAATTAATAATAATTAGAACCAATGCCATCAACACTGTCCTGTCTCTAATAATAATAATAATAATAATAATAATAATAATAATAATAAGTAGAAGAACAAATGCCATCAACACTGCCCCGTCTCTAATAATAATAATAATAATAATAATAATAATAATAATAACTAGAACCAATGCCATCAACACTGCCCTGTCTCTAATAATCATAATAATCATAATCAATGCCATCAAACCAGAATTGAAAAGTCGACAACAGATCCCAAATGTAGACTCTGCAAAGAAGCAGATGAAACAATAGATCACATCCTCAGCTGCTGCAAGAAGATCGGGAGATGGACTACAAGCAGAGGCACAACACCCTTGCTCAGCTTGTTCATTGGAACTTTTGCCACAAATACCATCTGCCTGCGACAAATAACTGATGGGATCACAAGCCGGAAAGAGTTACAGAGAACGAACATGCCAAACTCCTCTGGGACTTCTGGATTCAGACAGACAGAGTTTTGGAGCATAATACTCCTGACCTCACAATCGTGTTAAAAAACAAAGTATGGATTGTAGATGTCGCAATCCCAGGTGACAGCAGGATTGCAAAGAAACAACTGGAAAAGCTGACACGATATGAGGATTTAAAGATTGAACTGCAAAGACTCTGGCACAAGCCAGTCAAGGTGGTCCCAGTGGTGATCGGCACACTGGGTGCAGTGCCTAAAGACCTTGGCCTGCACTTAAACACAATCAGCGCTGACAAAATTACTGTCAGCTGCAGAAGGCCACCTTACTGGGATCTGCACGCATTATTTGCCGATACATCACACAGTCCTAGACACTTGGGAAGTGTCCGACATGGGATCCAATTCAACAGCCAGCAGAGTGTCTGCTGTGGACTCATCTTGTTGTGTAATAATAATAATAATAATAATAATAATAATAATAATAATAATAGATTAGAGACAGGGCAGTATTTGGTTAGGAAGAGTAGAAAAGGCTGGGACTTCCTTTTGGTTCAATAGCTATTAGTAGTAGTACTACTACTATTATTAATATTAATAATAATTATACTACTACTAATATTATAATGACATCTCTGGCCCATCCTCTGTTTGGATATCAGCTAGCACACCAACGACTTAAATCAAGAAATAGTTTTCTAAGATCTACAGAGACACTTGCTGGAACACCTCAGCAAGCGAGAGTCCAAAAGTGGCAGGCTCAAACCCAGAGCCTCAATCAATGGCTGATACCAAATGAGAGACTCCCTCCTGGGCACACAGAAGACTGGGTGACTTGGAAGGCGCTGAACAGACTGCGCTCTGGCACCACGAGATGCAGAGCCAACCTCAAGAAATGGGGCCACCAAGTGGAATCCTCGACATGCGAGTGTGGAGAAGAGCAAACCACTGACCACCTGCTGCAATGCAACCTGAGCCCTGCCACATGCACCATGGAGGACCTTCTTGCAGCAACACCAGAAGCACTCCAAGTGGCCAGCTACTGGTCAAAGGACATTTAATAGAATACCAAGTCTGCAAATTTTGTGTTTCGTTTGTTTGTCTGCTTTATTAATGCAATACAACTGTTCTGGTTCGCTCCTGACACGCTAAATAATAAATAATATATAATTATAATAATTATATTATTATTATTATTATCATCTAGATCAGGGGTCCTCAAACTATGGCCCACGGGCCGGATGCGGCCCTCCAAGGTAATTTATCCGGCCCTCGCTCAGGGTCAACCTAAGTCTTAAATGACTTGAAAGTACACAACAACAACAACAACAACAATAATATATTTTCTACTCTTCCTACCCTAACATTGTCCTAATATATTAATAATGCCCTAATATAATTATAATAATAATAAAAATAATAATGGCCTAATGATAATAATGATAATAATAATATATTTTCTACTCTTCCTAGCCTAACACTGTCCTAATATAATAATAATAATAATAATAATAATAATAATAATAATAATAATATAATATTTTCTACTACCCTAACATTGCTCTTAAATGCCTCCAAGGTCATGTGGTCACTGGCATGTCTGCATCGAGCACCATTACCTTCCTGCAGAAGTGGTACCTATTGATCTACTCACATTTGAATGTTTTCGAACTGCTAGGTTGGCAGGAGCTGGGACTAACAGCAGAAGCTCACTTCGCTTCCCAGATTCGAACCGCCAACATTCTGGTCAGCAAGTTCAGCAGCTCAGCAGTTTAACCCACTGCATCACAAGGGGCTCCCTCTCTAATATAATAATATATTATTATTAATAATAGACAACTATCACCGGATATTTCCAGACATGGGGCCACTCTCCCCTGCCTTTTACAAGAGTGGCCAATGTTTTGAAAGAGCTCTGGATCGGGGCCTCCCATTCAAATGGCACCTCCTAACAAGCCTGGCTCTGGATTGGCATCACGGTAAATAGCAGAAGACTTAAGCCTTGGCACGCAGGCCAAGCCAGCAAACAGAAAGCCAGGCAGCTTTCAAGACGCTGTTGATGAAGGGATCATTCAACAGAGAGGTGGAAAAATGAACTCGGAAGGAAGCCACGTCGTGCACTCCTCCTCCTCCCTTTTTGGGGAAAGAGTTTCCTTTTTTTGGTCGCAAAGCGCATTATTTTCACCCAAAAAGGGATCTCTCTTGTGTCCTTTTCCCCATTTCTGGGCCCAAAGTCAACACGTTGTCTCCAAGATGACATGGAACCGGTGCCTCTCTTGCCATTGTTGACATTCCACACGGATGTCCGCTCCCACTCTTACCACTTCCTCTTCCCATAAGCACATTGGGATTTTCATCTATGCTGATGATCATGCCACCACTGCTCATGTGCTTTTACGGATCACACTTTGCTTCACCATTATACATCTATGCTGATGATCACGCCATCACTGCTCAAGCAGGGAGCTTTGTGATAGTTGAACTGAAGCTCTCCGAAGCTTTAGGTGCTCTTACTGCCTATTACAGGGAAAACCAGCTTACACAGTCAACGTTTAATGTTTAGACGAATGATCAGCCACTGCCAGAAGGGACAGAGAGTTTCACCTATGCTGACGATTGTGCCATCAATGCCCAAGCAGAGAGCTCTGTGATCGTTGAACAGAAACTCTCCAAAGCTTTAGGTGCTCTTACTACCTATTTCAGGGAAAACCAGCTTGCTCCATCAATGTTTAACATTTATACAAATGATCAGCCACTGTCAGAAGGGACAGAGAGTTTCATCTATGCTGACAATCATGCCATCACTGCTCAAGCAGGGTGCTCTGTGATAGTTGAACAGAAACTCTCCAAAGCTTTAGGTGCTCTTACTGCCTATTTCAGGGAAAACCAGCTTACACAGTCAATGTTTAATGTTTAGACGAATGATCAGCCACTGCCAGAAGGGACAGAGAGTTTCACCTATGCTGACGATCATGCCATCACTGCTCTTGTGCATTTACGGACTACACTTTGCTTCACCATTATACATGGACAAGACAGCTGATGTGGTCTATCTAATGCAATTTTCTGAATCGCTGTTTATGGACAGTTGTTGTCCCTAGTAGAAGCCAAACTTCTGAGAATTTGCTTCGGAGGTTGTTGCTGTAGGTCGGCAACATCGCCTCGGACTGATGGAAGTGTCTCTAAGCATGAGCACTTGGAAAACATCCCACATTGTGGATTTAAGGCTCCAAAGTGGAACGTGGGCAGTTTAGAATCCAAAAGAGAGGGACAAATGACGCGCCTGCCTTTGACAGCCCACAATGAGACGGACAAGGCAGGAATTGGTGGGGAGGGGACCGGGGGCTTTGGGGATTTACGGTGAGTGGCAGAGTGGGCTGCGCAGAGGAGGAGAGGCTGAACTTTGCCCACGCCGGGGAATTGGGGCCCCTTCCCCGCCTTTTCAACTGCGCCACGGAAAGCAGACCCGGGGCAGAGCGGTGGAGCTGTGCTTCTTCGTTGAATTTTTATGGGAAGCCATTAGCGTTCCTTCCACATCCCGCTTGGACTCCCCAGGCGTGAAGAGGGACCCCCGTTCCGTCGTGCCCGTATCCTACCGATTCCCCCATGTACCCGGAGAGGGAAAAGAAAGTTCTTCTTGCATGTGACATTCAAAGAAAGCAAAGAAAGGAGGAAAGAATGTGAGGGAGGGTTCCTAGGTGTGTTGGGTAAATACACCTAAGCCGCCCTCTTTAAAACAAACGGACAGATTATTTACCTGATTAAATAGGTATTTTGTGCCGGTTGGGGGTTATTATTTTCCCCCTCAAACATCCTGTACTTGGCGGGGTGGTTCCTTTCAGGGCAGGACTCGCGTCTCCAACCAAAACCCGGCCAACTTCCCGGGGAGGAGAGCTGCCAAAGAGCTCGAGAGGATTCCTTTGGGGCCAGGAATGCAAAGCCTTCACCTTCGGTGTATTTTCATGCATCGTTTTAATAATGCAAATTGAATAATGCAAATGTGAGTAGATCAATAGGTACCGTTCCGACGGGAAGGTAAGGGCACTCCATGCAGGCATGCCGGCCACATGACTTGGAGGTGTCTATGGACAATGCCGACTCTTCAGCTTAGAAATGTACTGTATTGTACTGGAGTCCCCAGTGGCGCAGTAGGTTAAACCGCTGAGTTGCTGAACTTACTGACCCAAGAGTTGGCGGTTCAAATCCAGGGAGTGGGGTGAGCTCCCACTGTTAGCCCAAGTTTCTGCCAACCTAGCAGTTCAAAAACCTTATGTGGTGGATGTTGGCTTGTGAAGTCCTGCGTATGCGTGGCACTATTTCCCGTGAGCATCCCTGGGAGGTGATGCCTGATCTCTACTTCTACCGGTATCCTGAAGAGATTGAGAAGGAAGAGCAGGTCACAGCTGAGAAGGCGGTTACAAAGGAAGAGTTCCAGGGTGAATGGACTGCTCCTGCCCCTGAATTTACCGCACCGCCACAACTGGAGGCGGCTGATTGGTCTGAAGGAGTGCAAGTGCCCTCTGTGCCCATACAACCATTCCCAGCAGAGGATTGGAGTGCACAGCCTGCCACTGAAGACTGGTCTGCTGCTCCCACTGCTCAGGCAACTGAGTGGGTCAGGACTACCACAGAGTGGTCCTAATGTTACCAGCAGGAATTCCAGAAGGCAGTAAGAAATGGAAATAAAAGATCTTTCTTATTGAAGAAAAAAAAAAAAGAAAACATGCAAATGTGAGTAGATCAATAGATACTGCTCCGGTGGAAAGGTAATGGCATTCTGTGCAGTCATGCTGGTCACATGGCCTTGGAGGTGTCTACAGACAACTCCAGTTCTTCGGCTTAGAAACGGAGATGAACACCAACACCCCAGAGTCGGACATGACTGGATTTCATGCCAGGAGAAAACCTTTTTACCTTTACCTTTAATAATAATAATCATCATCATCATCATCATCTATATAAATAAAAATGTAATGTTTGTTTGTGGGATTAACAGAACTCAAAAACCACTGGACAAATTGACACCAAATTTGGACACAAGACACCTAACAACCCAATGTATGTCCTTCACTCAAAAATGGATTTTGTCATTTGGGAGTTGCAGTTGCTGGGATTTATAGTTCACCTACAATCAAAGAGCATTTTGAACTCCACCAATGATGGAACTGAACCAAACTCGGCACACAGAATTCTCACAATCAAGATGTCTAAAGGGAAGACTACCTTGCTGGTTTGGAACAGAGTCACCTTAGCCAAAGGCTGGCAGCCCCATTTTATGGAGGTCGCTTCATGACCAACAGAAAATACTGGGAGGGGTTTGCTGGGAACTGATCTTGAGTTTGAGAGTTGTAGTTCACCCACATCCAGAGAACACTGTGGATTCAAACAATGATGGATCTGGACCAAACTTGACACAAAATACTCAATATGCCCAAATGTCAACACTGGTGGAGTTTGGGGAAAATAGACTTGACATTTGGGAGTTGTAGTTGCTGGGATTTATAGTTCACTTACAATCAAAGAGCATTCCGAACTCCACCAATGGTGGAATTGACACAAACTTGGCACGCAGAACTCCCATGACCAAGAGAAAATACTGGAAGAGTTTGGTGGGCATTGACCTTGAGTTTGGGAGTTGTAGTTCACCCACATCCAGAGAACACTGTGGACTTGAACAATGATGGATCTGGACCAAACTTGGTACAAATACTCAATATGCCCAAATATGGAGTTTGGGGAAGATAGACCTTGACATTTGGGAGTTGTAGTTGCTGGGATTTATAGTTCACTTACAATCAAAGAGCATTCTGAACTCCACCAATGATGGAATTGAACCAAACTTGGCACACAGAACTCCCACGACCAAGAGAAAAATACAGAAAGGGTTTGGAGGGCAGTGACCTTGACTTTGGGAGTTGCAGTTCACCTACATCCAGAGAACACTGTGGACTCAAACAATGATGGATCTGGACCAAACTTGACACAAATACCCAATATGCCCAAATGTGATCACTAGTGGCGTTTGTGGAAAATAGACATTGACATTTAGGAGTTGTAGTTGCTGGGATTTATAGTTCACTTAAAATCAAAGAGCATACTGAACTCCACCAATGATGGAATTGAACCAAACTTGGCACATAGAACTCCCACGACCAAGAGAAAAATACAGAAAGGGTTTGGAGGGCAGTGACCTTGACTTTGGGAGTTGCAGTTCACCTACATCCAGAGAACACTGTGGACTCAAACAATGATGGATCTGGACCAAACTTGGCACAAATACTCAATATGCCCAAATGTGAACACTGGTGGAGTTTGGAGAAGATAGACCTTGCCATTTAGGAGTTGTCGTTGCTGGGATTTATAGTTCACCTACAATCAAAGAGCATTTTGAACTCCACCAATTGTGGAATTGACCCAAACTCAGCACACAGAACTCCCATGACCAAGAGAAAATACTGGAAGGATTTAGTGGGTATTGACCTTGAGTTTGAGAGTTGTAGTTCACCTGCATCCAGAGAGCACTGTGGACTCAAACAATGATGGATCTGGACCAAACTTGGCATGAAAACTCAATATGCCCAAATGTGAACGCTGGTGAAGTTTGGGGAAGATAGACCTTGACATTTGGGAGTTGTAGTTGCTGGAATTTATAGTTCCCCTACAATCAAAGAACATTCTGAACATTACCAACAATAGAATTGGGCAAAACTTCCCACAAAGATCCACTGTGACCAACAGAATAAATAAAAATACTGTGTTTTCTGATAGTCTTTGGTGACCCCTGTGACAATCCCTCATGACCCCCCCCCCCCAGGGTCCCGACCCCCAGGTTGAGAAACATTGGTCTAACTCATAGGAGAAACTTTTCCCAAGCTGGAGAAGATAGGTACAGACTGAAGAATGTGTTGGCATCAGAGCACCGCCTCCATGGAAAAGGCTGAGTGTGTCCCCATCCTGTCACCCCACACTTGCCCCATCTCTACCCCAAGAGGTGCCTGCCCTGAAAGACACTTTCCCCCTTCTCTTTAATTATTCAGGGCCTGCCAAGCGCTCGGGAACACAGATGAAAGGTGATCAGGGAGGACAAAGGATGATGATGAATGATTAATGATGATGATTGTTATGGAGGCTTGGCGACTCGGGAGGCTCGGTGGCACAAACAGCGGGGAAGGCTCCTCGCACCAAACGGCCGCCGCCGCCACCACCGCCGCTGCCACAAACCCCAACCCTTTCCTACACGGCGTTTACTGAAAAATGTCAGCACACTGCCTCATTCCTCGAATTCCAGGCAGGTTACAAAGCAAACAGGAGAAGTCACTGTTAAACTATGCAATAGAACAAAACAACATTACCCCCTTCCTCCTTTAAAAATGGAGAGAAATTGAATCCCCTTGACGGCAAGGAACCTGTTGCTATGTGCCTTCAAGCCATTTCCAAGCTATGGCAACCCTAAGATGAACCTCTCAAGGGGCAGGTCTCCTTGGCAAAAGGAGTTCTCAAAGAGGTTGAGGGAGCGTGCTCAGCCAGGAGGTTGTCATGACCAAGAAGGTCTCTAGAGCAGGGGTTCCCAAACTTTTTTTTGACCAAGAACCACTTACCAGAGACCACTTTGTCCAGGGACCACTTTGACCAGGGACCACTCTTGACCAGGGACCACTTGACCAGGGACTACTGACCAGGGGCCACTCTGACCAGGGGCCACTTGACCAGGGACCACTTGACCAGGGACTACTCTGACCAGGGGCCACTTGACTAGGGACTACTCTGACCAGGGACTACTCTGACCAGGGACCACTTGACCAGGGACCATTGTGACCAGGAAGCACTTGACCAGGGACCACTTTGACCAGGGACCACTTGACTGGGGCCACTTGACCGGGGACCACTTTGACCAGGGACCACTCCGACCAGGGACCACTTTGACCAGGGACCACTCTGACCAGGGACCACTTGACTGGGGACAACTTGACCGGGGACCACTTTGACCAGGGACCAAGTTGACCAGGGACCCCTATAACAAGGGACCACTTTGACCAGGGACCACTATAACAAGGGACTACTTTGGCCAGGGACCACTATAACAAGGGACCACTCTGACCAGGAACCACTTAACTATGGACCACTTTGACCAGAAACCATTTGACCTGGAACCACTCTGACCAGGGACCACTCTGACCAGATACCACTTTGACCAGGGGCCACTTGACCAGGGATCACTTCACCAAGGACCACTTTGACCAGAGACCACTTTGCAGGGGACCACTTCACCAGGGACCACTCTGACCAGCGGCTACTTTGCCCAGGACCACTTAACTACGGACCACTGTGACAAGGGGGCACTTGACCAGGGAGCACCTTGACCAGAGACCACTTTGACCAGAGACCACTTGAACAAGGGAGCACTTTGCCCACGGTCCACTCTCCAAAATTAGTACCAAAAGCGTTACGAATCACCACTACACCATGATGACTGTCCATTAGAAGACTTCTGATCAGAAAGGACTACCACGTCTCGAAAATGTGAGCAGTTTTGTACAGACAGCTTGGACTTGGGGAAAGGTGGCTCAGCTCTAGGAATGAAGAGAGAGCGTGAGGTTCCAGAGCCTGAAGGCAACATGTGTACACCATTCAAGACCGCCTTTCTGGAAGTTTGCACAATGCGTTGAGGCAACCGAGAAGCAAGGCAGGAAGCCACTCGTGGATTTGGAAGTGCCTGGCTGTCTGAGTGCTCTTCTGTGATCTGCATGACACGTGTGATCCACCTTTAATCCTTCTTACACTGGAGTAACAGCTGGGCGGGAAGCCCATGAGTGATAACAAAGGTGATGAGTGAGAGCTGCATAAGATTACTTTTGGATCAACAACTCTCAAAAACCCACAGCCAGGATGGCCCACGGATACTGTATCCACAAGTTCTGCATGTCTTTCCTCCACCACAGGCATCCCAGTGTTTCTGACTCTCTTCACTGGTATAGAATTAGCATGACCACACCCAATCCCTCTCCCTTAACCCTTTCCTACTTTTTTCAACTCTATCAGAGCAGAACTAATCAGCAACTAAACATACTGGGATTGATGCCACATGATGGAAGTTGTAGTTCACCCTGAATCAAGACAGAGCACTGTGACCCCCACTGACACTGAAACTGGACCAGATTTGGCACACAGAACCCCCATGACCAAAGAAAAATACTGGAGAAGTTTGGGGGGAATTCACATTGATTTATAGCCATTGTAGGTACTGGGATTTATAGTTCACCCACAATGAGAGAGCACTCTGGACCCCACCAATGATGGCCCTGGACCTCACGTAGCAGACAGAACCTCCATGACAAAAAAGCAAAAAAACAAAGGAGGGCTTTGGGGGAAAAATCATCTTGATTTACGGGAATTATAGTTCACCTATATCCAGAAGAGCACTGTGAACGCAAACAATGATGGACCTGCACCAAATTTGGCACGCATCCCCTATATGCCCAAATTTGAATACTGGTGGGTTTTGGGGGGAATGGGTTTAGGCATTTGTTAGTTGTAGGTACTGGGATTTATAGTTCACCTGCAATCAAAGAGCATTCTGCACCCCACCGATGATGGACCTGGACTTAACTTGGCACACAGAACCCAACTGAACCTACTGGAGGGATTTGATGGGACTGACCCACCATGGTGGGAGGTGTAGTTCATCCTGCAGCCAGAGAGCACACCAATGATGCATCTAGAGCAAATTTGGCCAACATGTCAAATTATAAGTATTGATTGACTTATAGAGGGTTTTCAGAGGGTTAACCTAGCATGATGTGAGTTGTAGTTCATCCACAACCTTGTAAAATTAAAATAAATGACTTCTTCTAATAATCCGGGCAATACTGGGTACAGATGTGGCCTAATGCCGCCTCCTTCTCTCGACTTGGAAACCCATTAGGCAAGCCGAGGTGCCCTGTTTTCGTCAATTTCTCTTTGTTTGATTTCTATTTCATCAAGGGAGGCGCCTCCAAGGCCCTGGAGGCCTGGGCGTTGGGCACAGCAGACAACCTGGGCAGCCTTTTCCTCCGATTCCTCCTCTTTCCCTCCTCGATACGGTTTCAATTACTTCATTGGCAGCATGACATGGCAGACGGGTATTGCCAAAGACCGGCCTAGTGAGTATCAGTAGAAAGGGTTGCCCCCCCCACCTCCGCCCCCAAGCAAACAGGCTGGCAGCGTATGAGTTCTACTATATCTACAATATCTGCCAGGCTTCTGCTACTGTTGTGTAACAACCCAACAACAACACTTATCCCAGGAAACTGCCAACCTCTGCCTAGGTTTCCAACTTATGCCAGACTGTGTTACGCTCCATATCCTACTGAGTTTGGAAGCCTTGTCCGTTAAGTTGACCATGCCAGACCTTAGTCAGTGTCCCACCTAAACTATGGAGGCTTGTGAAGCCATTCAAGCTCACGATCAACAGCAAGACCATTTCAAAGCTCCCTGCTTGGGCGGTGATGGCAAGATCGTCAGCATAGATGAAACTCTCTGTCCCTTCTGGCAGTGGCTGGTCATTTGTGTAAATGTTAAACATTGATGGAGCAAGCTGGTTTTCCCTGAAATAGGCAGTCAGAGCACCTAAAGTTTCAGAGAGCTTCTGTTCAACCCTTTCAAAGCTCCCTGCTTGAGCGGTGAGGGCAAGATCGTCAGCATAGATATACTCTATGTCCCTTCTGGCAGTGGCTGGTCATTTGTGTAAATGTTAAACATTGACGGTACAAGCTGTAACAGGCAGTAAGAGCACCTAAAGCCTCGGAGAGCTTCCGTTCCACCATTTCAAAGCTCCCTGCTTGGGTGGTGATGGCACGATCGTCAGCATAGATGAAACTCTCTGTCCCTTCTGGAAGTGGCTGAGCATTTGTGTAAATATTAAATATTGATGGGGCAACCTGGTTTTTCCTGTAATAGACAGTAAGAGCACCTAAAGCTTGGGAGAGCTTCTGTTCCACCATTTCAAAGCTCCCTGTTTGAGTGGTGATGGCAAGATCGTCAGCATAGATGAAATTCTCTGTCTCTTCTCGCAGTGGCTGATCATTTGTGTAAATGTTAAATTTACTCCTTGATTATCTTTCTGACGATTTTGAGACAGAAGAAAGGACGACTAGTGAAGGCATTTTGCTTTGGCATCTCTTTCCATCCATCTATGTCATCCATCTGCTCATCCACAGAAAACCATATTTGATCATCTAGAGCTGATGTGGTCGTAGTAATCTTTCGTTGGTAGTTAGCCCCTCCCCTCACCAACATCCTCATCACATTAGTTGATCTTGTTGCCGCATGGTTTCAAGGCAATGGTGTAGCAATGGTGAGGTCGCGGACCATATTTTTGTTCCACTGGTGGTCCATGGACTACAGGTCAGGAACCACTGGTATAAATGGTGGACATTTTTTCCCCTCAATTCAGACGGAAATCCCTCCAAATGTGTGAAAATGCACGAAAATAACCCAGGTAGCCCCCCACAACCATTACAGAAACCTTTTTTTCTCTTTGTATTTTGCACTGTTTTATTTTATTCTTCTGTTTCACTTATTTTATTGCGATGCTATTTTTGCCGTTTGTACTTATTTTATTGTAATTGTATTATTGGGCTTGGCCTCATGTAAGCCACCCTGAGTCCCCTTTGGGGAGATGGTGGAGGGGTATAAATAAAGATTATTATTATTATTATTATTATTATTATTATTATTATTATTATTTATTATTCCCTTTCTTTAATGCCACTGTGGCACATTTGTCTACGCCAAACTCCATACTGATGTCAGTGCTGAAGATTCTGACTGTGTTGGTCAGTGACTCGATTTCAGTTTCTAATTTTCCGTAAAGCTTTAGATCATCCATGTACAGTAAGTTGAAAATTTTTGGTGAATTTCTTGCTGTTTGGTAGCCTAGGTTTGTTTTCTGTAGAATTATTGACAGTGGGATCATTGCAATGATGAATAATAATAATAATAATAATAATAATAATAATAATAATAATTATTATTATTATTATTATTATTATTATTATTATTTGAAACACAGCAAGATGAGTCCACAGCAGACACTCTGCTGCCTGTTGAATTGGATCACACGTCGGACACTTCCCAAGTGTCTTGGACTGTGTGATGTATCGGCGGATAATGCGTGCAGATCCCAGTAAGGTGGCCTTTTGCAGTTGGCAGAAGGTAATCTTGTCAGCACCGATTGTGTTTAAGTGCAGGCCAAGGTCTTTAGGCACTGCACCCAGTGTGCCGATCACCACTGGGACTACCTTGACTGGTTTGTGCCAGAGTCTTTGCAGTTCGATGATTATTATTACTAGCCACGCATTGCCGTGGCCCACATGGGGGTTCTGTGTGGGTGGTTTGGCCCAATTCTATCATTGCTGGGGTTCAGAATGCTCTTTGACTGTATGTGAACTATAAATCCCAGTAACTCCCAAATGTCAAGAGTTTGTTTTCCCCAAACTCCACCAGTGTTCACATTTGGGCATATTGAGTATTCGTGTAGAGTTTGGTCCAGATCCATCATTGTTTGAATCCACAGTGATCTCTGGATGTAGGTGAACTACAACTCCCAAACTCAAGGTCAATGCCCACCAAACCCTTATAGTGTTTTCTGTTAGTCATGGGAGTTCTGTGTCCCAAGACTGGTTTAATTCCATCATTGGTAGAGTTCAGAATGCTCTTTGATTGTAGGTGAACTATAAATCCCAGAAACTGCAACTCCCAAATGACAAAATCATTTTTTTTTTAAGTGAAGGACATATTGACTATTGGGTTGTTAGGTGTCTTGTGTCCAAACTTGGTGTCAATTCGTCCAGTGGTTTTAGAGTTCTGTTAATCCCACAAATGAACATTACATTTTTATTTATATAGATTATTATTATTATTATTATTATTATTATTATTATTATTATTATTACCAATTCACCCCATAACCCACTTTACCTCTGCAGTCCCTCTAAAAATGGTCAGATGGGGGAATGCCTTGACTAATAGGGAAAGAACACCAGAGATGACGGTTCCCCACAAATACAAGGCAAATGGAGAGGCCTCCCTACAACTATCCATGTGCCCTATGTCGAAGGAAAGACTTGGAGCCTGAGAAGAGATGCCAAGAGGTGGCTGAAAACAGAGAGTTGCCCCATGCAATGATTCACGGGTGACACACGGCAGAAGCAGACAACGTCTCCCGAGTGGGAGAAGGGATTGGTGCAATTCTTTCTCTAGCTAAGTCCTCTCCGTTGGCTGAAATCTGGGACATATGTGGCCGCGCACAGGGGCGGCTCAACCATTACGCAAAGTAAGCCCTTGCAGTAGAGTTGATTTTGCCCAGGGGCGCTCTTGAGGCGCTCTTGGGGGGAAATAGACCTTGACATATGGGAGTTGTAGTTTCTGGGATGTATAGTTCACCTAGAACAACACCAAGAATGCAACGGAAAAGAAATGACAAACGACGAGAAGCTTCCGCAGTTTGCTTGTGCCTGAGCCTACTGGGAAGAACAAGGTTTCCTTCTTCCCTTGTTGAATCAACTGAGTCCAAACAACTCTTCACTTTGCAGTAAGTGGAGTAAGCTGAGTTCAAAGAGAGAGCGCAGGCAGAGGAGGGAGAAACCAGGGCATTGGAAAAACAGCCGGAAAAAGCGGAATAACAAGGACGAATGTTCTGCTCGACGTTTCTCGACTCGGGAAAGCCATCCAAGATCTCCAGGCCAGTCTGGCTCCAAGGGATGGGTGAGACTGTCATGTGGTTGATTTGCCAATGAGGATTTTACAGATGTCTCCATAAATTAGAGGAGAAGAATGTGAGTTTTCGTAATGAAAAACAAAAACATCAAACGCAAAAGAAAGGAAAACAGACAGATTGGCTGATCGGCCCACAGGGCGTCACGTCCTTGGCTCTTTCCCTGTTTCTGGTGCTGAATGAACGCCTCCGCCACCTCTTTTCAGGCACGGGTTCCTTATCTGGACTACTTACAAGGCCTGTAGCTATTAGTCATGGGACCGATATTTGTCCCTTTCGTTTCATTCGTGTTTTCATTTCGTTCCAGCCATTCAGATGGCACGAAACAAAAAGGCCCCTCCTGAAACGAAAATGCAATCAAAACGAAAGGCATTTCGTATCGTAGCCGAGCGCCGAGTAAGGAGTGAGAGTTATCATTCTCATCATGGTGAGAGTTGTAATTCATCCTGCAACCTGACATTTGGGAATTGTAGGTACTGGGATTTATAGTTCACCTGCAATCTAAGAGCATTCCAAATTCCACCAAAGATGGAATTGGACCAATCTTGGCACACACAGTCCCCATGAGCAGCAAAAGATACAAGAGGCCTTTGGGAGAAATTCACCTTGATTTAGGGGAGTTGTAGTTCACCAACAGCCAGAGAGCAGTGTGATCGCAAACACCGATGGCTCTGAACCAAACTTAGCACGCATACCTGATATGCCAAAATTTGATTACTGGAGGGGTTTGGGGCGAACTGACCCTTCCTTTCTGGGAGTTGTAGTTCACCCACAACCAGAGAAACTGTGACCTCCACCAATGATGGACCTGGACCAAACTTTGCACACTGAACCCCCATGACGAACTCAACCTACTGGAGGGGTTTGAGGTGACTGACTCACCGTAGTGGGAGTTGTAGTTCACTCTACAGTCAGAGAGCACACTGAATCCCACCAATGATGCATCTAGAGCAAACTTGCCCAACATGACAAACTTTGAGCACTGATGGAGTTTCAGGGGGTTAACTTGAGATGATGTGAGTTGTAGTTCACCCACAACCAGCGAAACTGTGACCCTCACCTTTGATGGACCTAGAACAAAATTGGCACACTGAACCCCCATGACGAACTCAACCTACTGGAGGGGTTTGAGGTGACTGACTCACCATAGTGGGAGTTGTAGTTCACCCTACAGTCAGAGAGCACAATGAACCCAACCGATGATGCATCTAGCCCAACATAACAAACTTTGAGCACTGATGGAGTTTCAGGGGGTTAACCTGAGATGATGTGAGTTGTAGTTCACCCACAATCAGAGAAACTGTGACCCTCACCTTTGATGGACCTAGACCAAACTTGGCACATAGAACCCCCATGACAAACTCAACCTACTGGAGGGGTTTGAGGCGACTGACTCACCATAGTGGGAGTTGTAGTTCACCCTACAGTCAGAGAGCACAATGAACCCCACCGAGGATGCATCTAGACCAAACTTGCCCAACATGACAAACTTTACATATTGATAGAGTTTCAGGGGGTAGACCTGGCATGAGGCGAGTTGTAGTACACCCACAACCTTATGCAATGACTAAAAATCTGGGTACCCAATCTAGTTACTAAATATAAGAATGAGCTTCAGATTCTAAAAAAAAAATGCAGGAGAAAGTGGAACAGAAAGATTGTCCTTCCTTCTCTTGGCTAGCTTGGCCCAGCTCTTGGCAACGAGATGGTGCCAGCCTGCCCTCCCTTTCACCCTACTCTCCCGGAGACTCCCATTTGGCCCACATTGCGTTACTGGGTTGGCTCACTGGGCTGCAGACAACCTGGCCACAGAAGTTAGTTGCTCCAGAGGGCATTACATCAGAGGTAAACAAGGCGCAGATGCTATCTGCTGCTACTACATGACTTGGATCGAGACTTATCTGAGCCTCCCTGGCTTTTAAGATCTTCAGGGTAAAGGATGAGAGTGAGGACACAGGAGAGAGCTCTCCAAAGGGCGGCTGAGCCTCACAATGAGGGTGAGAAAGAGTGCGGTGTGTCCAGCAAACTTCAAAGGCAGGACAACAAGGAGGTTAGCTGCCCGTTGCACTGTCCACACGACTAATTTCAGTCGCCAGAGAAAGCAAAGGTGAAACATGTTAATTCTCTCACTCTTGCTTCCGTAACATTAGAACGCAAGAGTCATCCAATAGAATGGGCCAACCATCGATGGAGGGCAGACCAAGGCCAAGGATGCTTCCAATTGGTAACAGAACTTGGTACAGTTGGTTGAGGGCACATCACGCCAGGTTAACCCCCTGAAATTTCATCAGTGCTTAAAGTTTGTCATGTTGCTCTCCAGATGCATCATCCGTGGGGGTCCCACAACTCCCACTATGGTGAGTCAGTCCCCTCAAACCACTCCAGTATGGAGGTTCTGAGTGCCAAGTTTGATTCAGGCCCATTGTTGGTGGGGATCACGGCTTCTCCGGTTATAGGTGAACTACAACTCCCAAAAGCTCAATCTCTCCCAAACTCCTCTAGTAAACACATTTGGGCATATCACGTTTGTGTGCCAAGTTTGGTCCAGATTCATCATTGTTTGAAGACACAGTGCTCTTTGGAAGTAGGTGAACTACAACTCCCAAAAACTCTAGCTAAATCTCTCCCAAGCTACTCCACTAAATACATTTGGCATATCAAGTATGTGTGCCAAGTTTGGTTCAGATCTATTATTGTTGGAGTCCACAGAGCTCTCTGGATGTAGGTGAACTACAACTCCCAAACGCAAGGTCAATGCCCACCAAAGCCTTCCAGTATTTTCTGCTGGTCATGGGAGTTCTGTGTGGGAAGTCTGGCTCAATTTATCGTTGGTGGAGTTCAGGATGCTCTTTGATTGTAGGTGAACTATAAATCCCAGCAACTACAACTCCCAAATGATAAAAGCAATTGAAAGGGATTTCTGAGACTCCAAACAGGGAGGGAAAAACAGGCATGCTTGGTGCACATGTGCAGGCGATGGAGACCATACGAGGCTGGAGGAAGGCTAGCACCAGAAAGTCCCTTCAAGGCTTGGGTGTTCTCTGTGGGAAGTTTGGCCCATTTCTATCGCTGGTTGGGTTCAGAATACTCTTTGATTGTAGGCAAACTATACATCCCGATCACCTATATTGTTATATTGTTACATAGATATCTGTGCATTATAGAGAAACTATACAACCCAGCAACTACAACTCCCAAATGCCAAGGTCTATTTCCCCAAATTCTACCAGTGTTCACATTTGCGTATATTGAGTATTCGTGCCAAGTTTGGTCCAAATCTATAATTGTTGGATAGGAGGAACTACAACTCCCAAACTCAAGGTCAATGCCCACCGAACCCTTGCAGCATTTTCTATTGGTCATGGGAGTTCTTTGTGCCAAATTTGGTTCAATTCCATCACTGGTGGAATTCACAATGCTCCTTGATTGTAGGTGAACTATACATCCCAGCAATTACAACTCCCAAATGACAAAACCAATCCTCCCAACCCCACCAGTATTCAAAATTGGGCGTATTGGGTTAAAGAAAACATGTCCCCAGCGTAAAAATGGAAAGGGCTGGAACAAAACCTGGGACTTCCATGTCTTTTCAATTCAGTGCAAATCCTGCCCTTTTCGGCCTGCTTCAGAGCAGCGTGTTTTTCTCCTTCAGTGGAAGGAAACCATATTTCCCCGCACCTACTCCGTCCGAGTGCACGCACGTAAAAGACAGGAAGGGCATTTTTCAAGGTTTTTGCTGGAATATTCCTCCTTTTTCTTGTCTTTGGAAACTCAAGGATGTGTCATTTTTTTCCTCTTTCAATTTAGCATTGGAGAATTTTATAATTTAGTAATTAAAATCTCTGATAGGCTTTAGAAATTGCGGCTAATTGAATTTAATGGAAAGATGATTTTCAATTTTATTTGATTACCCGGACCCCTGGCATGGGTCTTTATGGGAAAAAAATGGGGAAATGTGCAGTGTGGGCTAAGATGGCATAATTGAATTAGGGATAATCGGATTTCCCCGTCATGAATTTCACTATAATTTTCCTATAATTTTCCATTAGATCTCTAGTTTACAAATATTCACAAAGAAATGAAGCTCTTTCGGAATGGAGATTGCCGGCTAACAGGATTACCGGGGCGATTGCGCGGCGGTGCCAGGCCAGGCTCCTTCCATAATGCGCTCGCTGCGCCTGCCTCACACTTCGCCCCCCTTCCCTGCATCTCTTGTCTCCCCAGTTCCCCACATCGATTTTCATACTAGCCGTCCCCTGCCACACGTTGCTGTGGCCCAGTCTGTGTATATGTGCTTTGTGTGTGTATATATTTGTGTATATGTGTATATATTTGTGTTTGTGTATAGAGTGTTATTGCGGGTGTTACGTTCCAGGACCACCCGCGAAAAGTGAAAATCTGCAAAGTAGGGACGCTATATAATGTGTATATATTTGTGTTTGTGTATACAGTGTTCCCTCACTTATCACGGGTGTTGCGTTCCAGGACCACCTGCAAAAAGTGAAAATCCACAAAGTAGGGACGCTATATAATAATGTGTATATATTTGTGTTCGTGTCTACAGTGTTCTCTCACTTATTGTGGGTGTTGCGTTCCAGGACCACCCGTGAAAAATGAAAATCCTTGAAGTAGGGGCACTATATAATGATGGATGGCCATCTGTCGGAACTGCTTTGATTGTGCTTGGACTAGATGGCCCATGTGGTCCCTTCCAACTCTGTAATTCTATTATTCTATCCA
The DNA here is from genome assembly GCF_025583915.1 of Anolis sagrei ordinatus. Lineage (NCBI taxonomy): Eukaryota > Metazoa > Chordata > Lepidosauria > Squamata > Anolidae > Anolis > Anolis sagrei. Next base: position 13,670,593 of record NW_026844811.1, on the reverse strand, counting down.
CAAAACAAGACTGGTCTCAGTCTTTTGGGATTATGGTGACCACCAACCTTGATAGTGGAATCTAAATATAGGAGCCTTGGGTTAAAATTCTCTTCTGGTTAGAGCTCATAGACTCACCTTCCTCCAGCCCCACGTAATATACCTTCCATCAGACAATATCGTGGAGTGAGAGGTTGAAGATGGACAAGAGTAACAATCCAAAGCACATTTAGTCAGACGTTCTTCTCATTCCAACCCTTGAAAAAGTAACAATAATGGTGGTGATGGTGGTAGTAGTAGAACAAGACCAAGACCAAAGCCAGGGCCAAGGCCAAGAAGATCAAGACCAAGGCCAAGTACAAGAATACCAAGACCAAGACCAAGAACGCCAAGGCCAAGAAGGTCAAGGCCAAAACCAAAAGACCAAGACCAAGAAGATTGAGACCAAGGCCAAAAACAAGAATACCAAGACCAAGAAGACCAAGGCGAAGAACAAGAATACAAAGACCAAGACCAAGCATGTAGGGGGGGGGGGGGGGCTTGAGGGGCCTCCACCCCCCCCCCCCGAAATTCTCATGGTGGTTCGCGAAAAGGCCTTACTGGTGCATTATTTAAACTGTTATGTTTATTCATATCATGATCTGATCACCATACTCAATATATCCCATATTCATGGGGGTATTGGGGTAATGATACAAAAGGTTTGCTAGGCTAGACCCTCTTTCACTCAGACTCATCCCCCCCCCCCCAGAAACAAACTCAGGCCCCCCCCCCCCGAATCGAAATCCTGGCTATGGGCCTGAGGCCAAGATCAGAAGACCAAGGCAAAAACCAGAACGTCAAGACCAAGAAGGTCACGGCGAAAACCAAAAGACCAAGACCAAGAAGATCAAGACCAAGGCCAAGAACAAGAATACCAAGACCAAGAAGACCAAGACGAAGGCGAAGAACAAAATACCAAGACCTAGACCAAGAAGACCAAGGCCAAGGCGAATAACAAGAATACCAAGACCAAGACCAAAAAGGGCAAGGCCAAGACCACAAGATTAAGGCCAAGACCAGAATGCCAAGACCAAGAAGACCAAGAATAAGTATATCAAGAAAACCAAGAAGACCAAGAAGGTCAAGGCTAAGGCCAAAACCAGAAGACCAAGGCCAAGACCAGAACAGCCAAGGAAACATTTCAATGGAAGTTTAAATGATCTACCTACTCCTGCGCAATACTACAATTGAATACATGCACACATGCCTTGAATAGTTCAATCTGGTGGGTTTTAGTTTGTGTAAACACAGCCGGAAAAGGTCCGCAACTCCAAAGAGAGGTGTTTTCCGATGGAAGAGATCCCCTAAGGCTCCGGGGGTCTCTCCGCTCGGAAAGTGACGAAGTGCGGCTTTTTCCGAGTCGGTTTCGAGGCAGGCAGTAGCTCGGCGCAGATTCGTCCGGCTTTCTTCCTGCGTGCCGCTCTGTCGGAGCCGATGCAAAGCTTCCTTTGCCAGGCGCCCTGGAGTTGCCAGTCTGGGGAGGTGCCCGCAAACACAACAAAAAAGTTAATTATCTCGGCCTTTTTCTTCGTTTCTTTAATAAATACGGGAAACTGGCTGAGCCGGATTCTTGGCTGGGCTCCGTCTCCCCCTTTATCGCCCATCGGTTTCTGTGACACATTATTCAAAGAATCAAAAGTTTTGCAACGTGCAATGCGCAAGATTGTTACTAAATCCCTTTTTACGCGTTCCGACTCTCTTTCTCGTGTAATGCCAGGGAAGGAAACGCTGCCGACGGGACAATCCTCATCACCACTATCCTCATCATCCTACAGAGAAGCTCCAAGAGGTTGATCAGTGGGTGTTGCTACCTTCGAAGACAACTTCCTTTGTAGGATTTGCGGACGGGGAAAATGGGATGCAAAAAAGAGGAAATAAACCTTGAGCTTCTGGGAGGAAGCTCCCAGACGCAGGATGGCCATCTGTTGGGAGTGCTTTGAATGCGATTTTCCTACTTCTTGGCAGGATGGTCCACAAGGTCTCTTCCAACTCTATGATTCTATGAATGGTAGGCTATCGACATAATTAGACAGATACATAGATAAAGGACAAATTGGTGGTTAATCTATATCTATCTATCTATCTCTCAATGTTTGTATGTATGTTGGTATGTATCTGTGTATGTGGCAGCTTTCTGATTGGCTCCCATTTTCACAGGCCATTGCGACCCCCACGAATGATGGACCTGGATCAAACTAGGCACATTTTATGGCCTGGTGAAGTTTGGGGGAGGATGGACTAGAGATGATGGGATTTGCAGTACTTTGAATCACTTCAACTCCCACACATGATGGTGACCCTCACCAATGATGGTTCAGGGCCAAAGTTGGCATGCAGACCCCCTCCCCCCATAACCCACTTGCAGTTTGGGGGAGGATGGATCATGGATGATGGGATTTGCAGTAACTTCATTCACTTCCTGAGACAACTGCGACCCCCATGAATGACGGACCTGGACCAAACTTGGCAAACAACCCCCCCCCCCCATGATGTACGTCAAAGTGAAAATATGTATGTGTGTATATAACTAGGGTGCCCACTTCCACAAACAGCTATAACTCCCACCACACCCACCAATAGTCCTCCCTCCAATGACATTGCAGGTTATAGCAAGTGCCATGAACATGTCCAAGAGCCCTGCCAATGTCCTGCACCAACACCATACTGCCCACCACACAAGTGAAGGCTTTCACACTGGGACAATCTCATCCTAGATTTTATGTGTTTCCTCCACCACAGACATCCCAGTATTTCTTACTCTCTATTGGTATGGAATTTGCATGACCCCGCCCACAGCCTCTCCTTTAACCCTTTCCTATTTGTCCTTGATTTCTAGGAGTTGTGGTCTTGAAAAATCTCTGGCAGAAGAAACGGAGGAGAGGTCTTCTGTCCCTTTCATTGTCATGTAGGATATTTCAGTAGGTTACCTTTTTGGCTGTGAGTGATTAGCAGCACTTTCTGAAATGGCAGCCGTTCAAGGCATCGGGAATCCTTTCCCGTTTTCCAACCCTCGCATCCCCTCATATGTGTCCCGCCATTGTCTGAAGCCCTTGGCAGGCTCCATGCCCTGCCCTTGGCCATCCCAAGCTTCCTCTCCAGCTCCTGCGCCATCATCGCTATTTCTCACTCCCTGCTGCCTGTCGAGAGGAGTCTCGTATTTTCAGTGCTCACCAGACCATGAATTCACCTTCATACCAGTTACAGGGTTATTTAGCTTTTTTCTGACGCCAATAACTGCCTCGTTTCTACCAGTGGTTCTGCCACTCAAAGCGTTTGTGCTCTCTCTCTCTCTCCCTTCAAAACGGTTCTTTTGTATGTTTGTGTACATGCATGCCCATGGGAACACATGCTGTTTGTCCAACTGCCCCAGAACTTAGCCCAATGAGATGCCCTTTGGGAAAGCAAGAAGGGGGGGGGGTAATTAAAAGGTATATAGAGTGACAGTAATGAGGAAGATGAATATAGGAGTGCTGGGTTCAAATTCTCTTCTGGTTAGAGCTCATGGAATCACCTTCCTCCAGCCCCAAGTGATATACCTTCCATCAGCCAATATTGTGGGGTGAGAGGTCGAAGATGGACAAGAATAACAACCCAAAGCACATTTAGTCAGAAGTTCTTCTCATTCCAACCCTGTTGGTTGTGATGGTGGTAGTAGTAGTAGAACAAGACCAAGGCCCGGGCCAAGGCGAAGACCAAGAAGACCAAGACCAAGAAGATAAAGACCAAGGCCAAGAACAAGAAGGCCAAGGTCAAGGCCAAGACCAGAATGCCAAGACCAAGAAGACCAAGACTAAGAAGATCAAGACCAAGGCCAAGAACAAGAATACTAAGACCAATAAGACCAAGACCAAGGCCAAGACCAAGACCACAAGATCAAGAAGATCAAGAAGACAAACGCCAAGGCCAAGAAGCCCAAGGCCAAGAACAAGAATACCAAGACCAAGAAGACCAAGGCCAAGGCTACAAGACCAAGGCCAAGAAGACCAAGAAGATCAAGGCCAAGAACAAGAATTCCAACACCAAGAAGGCCAAGGCCAAGACCACAAGACCAAGGCCAAGACCAGAACGCCAAGACCAAGGAGACCAAGAAGACAAAGGCCAAGACCAAGAAGACCAAGGCCAAGACCAAGGCCAAGACCAGAATGCCAAGACCAAGAAGACCAAGAAGACAAAGGCCAAGACCAAGAAGATCAAGACCAAGGCCAAGAACAAGAATACCATTATCATTATCATTATTATGGCTACAACTTCTATTTTGACTACATCTACTATTACTATTTCAGGTTGAGTTCTATCTCCAATAGTAGACATAGTTGAAATAGAAGCTGTAGCCATAATAGTAATAATAATAATAATAATAATAATAATAATAATAATAATAATAATAACATTTTGACTACGTCTACTATTACTATTTCAGGCTGTGTTCCAACTCAACTTGAAATAGTAATAGTAGAAGTAGTTGAAACAGAAGTTGTAGCCATAATAGTAATAATAATAACAATTATAATAATAATGATAATAATAATTTTAAACAAATAGATCCGCCTGCTCTGAAGGAAAACAAACGCCAAGATCACTGCAAATTAGACAATGTTTCGCTTGGCTTCATCCAAACAGCCTGACAATTTTTTTGGAGGGGGGGTGTGTTGCCACGGCGACGGAACAACACAGTGAGTGCCGCCTGTTGCAGCGCGCAATCAATTAACTTCATGCCCCCCTCCTTCGCCTGTTTACTCTTCCATTCAGAGGTGCCTCCGCTGCCTCTTTTCAGGCCTCTTTCCATTCTTCTTTCCTTCACTCCATCCCTCCCGAACCCCACGAGACGTCAAATTTAATTGAATTTTGCGGGCAAAAGTTTGGCTTATCTTTCTCTTGGTTGTGGGCATGGAAGTCAAAATAGATCTTGACATTTGGGAGTTGTAGTTGCTGGGATTTATAGTTCACCTACAACCAAGGAGCATTCTGAACTCCACCAACGATGGAATTGAACCAAACTTGGCCCACAGAACTACCATGACCAAGAGAAAATACTGGAAGGGTTTGGTGGGCATTGATCTTGAGTTTGGGAGTTGTAGTTCTCCTGCATGGAGCACCGTTACCTTCCTGCAGAAGTAGTACCTATTGATCTACTCATATTTGCATGTTTCGAACTGCTAGGTTGGCAGAAGCTGGGGCTAACAGCAGGAGCTCACCATGTCCCACGGAGTCAAACCACCGATCTACTGGTTAGCAAGTTCAGCAGCTCAGTGGTTTAACCTGCTGCAGCATGACCCCCGGTATTATTCTTCTTATTATTATTATTAGGAACACAACTATTATTATTAGAGACACAACAAGATTAGTACACAGCAAACAAAATCACTCTGCTGGCTGTTGTATTGGATCACACGTTGGACACTTCCCAAGTGTCCAGGACTGTATTATTATTATTATTATTATTATTATTATTATTATTACTACTACTACAAGTTCCACCTTGTCTCCTGTTCTATACTAATAATATAATATAATATACTGCATATACATATAATATTTATAATATTATAATATAATACAATATACTACTAATAATAATACAATATTATAATTATATATTTTATATTACTTGTAATATTACTAATAATACTACAATATAATGGTAATACTAATGTCTTGCAAGAAGCATAGTACGAAGTAGACATATCTGTATTGTGTTAGTATAATTTTTTATTTTATATTGTTTATTTTATTTTGTAATGCTCTTTGTAAGAGCTTAGGGTCTTATTATGCTTTAGAAAGTAGCACATTCTTAATACATCTGTGGTTATGAAGTTATGGCCAAAGCTATTCTTAATAATCTTATTGTGCTATGCTAATAATATAATATAATATAGTAATATTATTATTATTAATATAATATTAATAATATATTATAATGTAATATTATATATATAGTAAGCCATTCTTAGTCCCCTTCGTGGTGAGAATAATGTCGTAAATAAATGTGGTAAATAAATAAATGTGGTAAATAATAATAATAATAATAATAATAATAATAATAAATTAGTATTTTTGGACGACCATAGGTCAGCATCTTTTCTGAGGTTCATACATTACAATAAAACCTCTGCTTTGGAAGTTGGAGGTCAACTCCAACTCCCATTATGCCCGGAGTCCACCAACACCTTATTGGTCTACAGCTCACCTACTATGGTGTTAGAGCTCCTTGGAAGATCTAGTCCTAGCTTGTAAGTTGTCCAAAAGCAAAAATGGAACGCTATGTAGAAGTGTGGTCAAAAGCGACACATGGATGACCCTGAGAGTGGCATGAATGAACTCCATCTTAATTTTATCTCTTCTAGGCTGAGGATGTGGCTCACGTCGACCTGACAGCACAACTAAGGCGGGCTGACCTTAATCACACTCTGCATTTTCAGGTCTACTTCGCATTTATAGATTGCCTTGTTGGAGATGGTGCTCCCCAGGCCCGGACCCATGTCGTCCGCAGCGCACCCCACACTGCAGCCTCCCACATCCGCCCCGCCGGGGCCCTCGGTTCCCTGGTTCTCCGACGCCAATCTGTCAGGGAGCCTGTTGGCGACCGAGGGCTTGTTGACTGCTCCCTGTCCATTACGGCCCAGATTATAAGCATATTGCACCGCTCTCTCCCCACGATGCCTGGGAAATCCAATACGCTGAAAGGTTAATGCAATCAATTAGGGTGACAGGGAAGTAAAGGAAGGCTTCCGAGTAGATGAAAAAGAAAGAGAGAAAGAGAGAGAGAGAGAGGCCGAAGGAGCCTTGTCAGATGATTGGGAAAATAGCCCACTTGGCGTTAGATTTGCACGAATGCCAAATCGGAGCGAAGGGAGCCAAAAAGAGGCCAAGAGCACGTTTACCTTTTGCTTTCCCATTTTTTTGTTTTGGAAAACAAGGAAATGGGGAAGAGATGCATTGCTTGCAACCCTATTTTTAAAAGCAAAGTAAGTGTACTAAACTTACTGGCAGCACATGGGGTGCAGACCCAACATTAATAAGAACATCAGCCCTGTCCTTGTCTTACTCAACTGCCAGGTATGCCTGCCCTGTTTGGCATAAGTCAGCCCATACAAAGCAGGTGAACATAGCATTGAACGAAACATGCAGAATAATCACAGGATGTCTTAAACCTACACCTGTTGATAAACTCTATAAGCTAGCTGGCATTGCCCCCCCCCCCTGTGTGACGGGAAGTTGCTACTAAATGTGAGAGAAATAAGGTTGAACACTGTGAAAGCCATCCATTACATAGCTACCAGCCTCCTCCCAGTAGACTCAAATCAAAGAAAAGCTTCATGAGAACTACCACTCCATGCAAACCAGGTGAACATAGCATTGAATGAAACATGCAGAATAATCACAGGATGTCTTAAACCTACACCTGTTGATAAACTCTACAAGTTAGCTGGCTTTGCCCCCCTGATGTGCGACAGGAAGTTGTTGCTAACCGAGAGAAATAAGGTTGAACACTGTGAAGGCCACCCACTACATGGCTACCAGCCTCCTCCCAGTAGACTCAAATCAAGGAAAAGCATTATGAGAACTGCCACTCCTCTTGGCGTTCCCCCAGCAACAGCAAGAGTATCCCTCTGGGCAGCTAGACCAGGAAATCCCAACATAAGAACATCAGCCCTGGCCTTGTCTTACTCAACTGCCGAGTATACCTGCCCTGTTTGGCATAAGTCTACCCATGCAAAGCAGGTGAATGTAGCATTGAATAAAACATACAGAATAATCACAGGATGTCTTAAACCTACACCTGCTGATAAACTCTACAAGCTAGCTGGCCTTCCCCCCCCCCCCCCCCCCCCCCCCCCCGATGTGCGATGGGAAGTTGCTGATAAATGTGAGAGAAGTAAGGTTGAACAATGTGAAAGCCACCCACTACATGGCTATCAGCTTCCTCCCAGTAGACTCAAATCAAGGGAAAGCTTTATGAGAACTACCACTCCTCTTGGCGTCCCTTCCCACCCACCCCCCCGGGTATCCCTCTGGGCAATCAAAAACCAGGAAATCACAACTGGATGGCCCCCCACGAGAGAGGGTCTTCCTCCAGGGGCAAACCAAGAATGGGCAACTTGGAAGTCCCCGAACAGACGCAGAAACGGAGTGGACAGATCAAAAGACAACCTGGCAAAATGGCACGACCTAAAAGAATCCCACACCTTGTGTGACTGTGGAGCAGAACAGACAACTCTGCATCTGTATGCTTGTCCACTGTGCCCTGCATTATGTACAGAGGAGGAGTTGTTGGAGGCTACAGACAATGTCGATGCTGTTGCCCGTTTTTGGTCAAAACATATTTAGCTGCCTGCGCACCTTCTATTTTTATCAGTTTTATACTAATTTATGCAATGCTTTTGACATGAAATAAGTAAATAAAGTGTACTAAAAGGTCTAAGAAGCATGGGGAGGGATTATTGCCCTCATGGCCACTGCTGACACTTGAGCCTCAAGCATCAGCGCCGAATCCAGGAGGACATCCAAACTGTGGACCTCTGTCCTCAGGGGAAATGTAACCCCATCAAGCACAGGTTGCCATCCTATACCCTGCTTGGCCTTGTGACTGCCCAGGAGGACCTCCGTCTTGTCTGGATTAAGCTTCAGCTTGTTGGCCCTCATTCAATCCATCACAGTGGCCAGGCACTGGTCCAGAATCTGAGGGGCTTCCTTGGAATTTGGTGGAAAGGAGCAAGAGAGTTGAGTGTCATCTCCAATACTCCAGGTGACCTCACCCAGCCGTTTCATGTAGATGTTAGAAAGCATGGGAGATCGAATAGAACCTTGTGGGACCCCACAGGTCAATGGCCAGGGGTCCCAGCAGGTGTCCCTCAGCTTTACCAACTGGGTACAATCCTCCAGGAAGGAGTGAAGCCACTGCAAAGCAATGCCCCCAAGACCCATTCTGGAGAGCTGCCCCAGAAGGATACCATGGCTGATGATGTCAAAAGCCCCTGAGATGTCCAAGAGACATCTTGGAGGTCATCCACCAAGGTGACCAAGGTCATCTCTCTTCCGTGGCCAGGCCTAAGACCAGACTGTGATGGATCAAGATAATCAGCTTCATCCAAGAATCCCTGGCGGTGAGAAGCCACAACTCGCTCTAGAACATTGGTTCTCAACCTATGGGTCCCCAGATGTTTTGGCCTTCAAGTCCTAACAGCTGCTTAACTGGCTGGGATTTCTGAGAGTTGTAGGCCAAAAACCTGGGGACCCACAGGTTGAGAACCACTGCTCTAGAACCTTGCCCAAGAAGGGAAGATGAGAAATTGGTCGGTATAAGATCTGTCTTAAGAGTGCTGGTGTCTCACCAAACTACACATCCCAGGATTCCCCAAAGTGATGTCAAACTGCATTCAATCTACAGTGCAGCTGTGTCTCTGCCAAATTGGGTTGTATTTGGTTTTACTGATTTTATTGATTTTATGGTTATAATGTATATTTGGTGTTAACTGTGTATTGATGTAATTTTGTGTTTGATTGTTTTTATGATGCAGGCATCAAATTGTGCCTTGCTTTTGTAAGCCGCCCTGAGTCTCCTTCGGGGTGAGAAGGGCGGGGTAAAAGAACCCCAAATAAATAAATAAATAAATAAATAAATAAATAAAAATGGGGCAGTTGGGGGACGTGGCTGACGGCTCCTATTGCCAAACCCCAATCTTTGTTCTATTCAGTTGTAGTAGACATTGAAGTCTCGGCAAAGTCCCAGGCTGGTGCTTTGAGACGGCAATAGGCAGCCCTAAGAAGCTGTCCCGGTCTTCCAGCCACGGTGCCAGCTGCTTTGCGAGGACAATGCTGGAGAGGCAGCGCCACCGGCTTGTTAGGACAAATTACGGCTCCCTCTCCATCGCTCCCCACTGCACTCGTCCTTAATCTCCCTACTTAGCCACTGACAAGGCTTCCCGGGCTACTCGCTCCTGGCAGAGCCATCCCAAATCCCCAGAGATGGCCCGGGAAAGAGATTTCGGCTGGAGGAGGACGACGTGGAGAAGGGAGGCCCTTTCGACTGAGCTCCAAATTCCACTGCAAGGATCTGTAATGTAGCCGTTGCGAGGGGACATGATATAACAATCCCTGCAATCTGAACTGCAAAGAGTGAGAAACTGAAAAAGATGGACTTCTCAATCTGGGGGTCAGGACCCCTTCGTGTGGGGGAGGGTTTCAGAGGGGTCGTCAAAGACTATCAGAACTCAAGGCTGAAGATCTCTCCGCCTGCCCTTCTCTTCCTTTTTGGAAACAGATGGCAAATTGTCCCATCAAAAGCCCTCCTCCGCTGTGATTGGCGATCCTCTCAGTCAAGGGGAGGGCTGTTTCTGAGACTCCAAGCAGGGAGGGGAGAGCAGGCATGCTCGGCGCATGGCAGAGTGGTACGCATGTGCAGGTGAGGGAGAGCATGAGAGGCTGGAGGGTGCCTTGCACCAGCGAGTCCCTTCATGGCATGGGAGTTCTGTGTGCAAAGTTTGGCCCAATTCTATCTCTGGTGACATTCAGAATGCTCTTTGATTGTAGGTGAACTATAAATCACAGCAACTACAAGGTCTATTTTCCTCAAACTCCACCAGTGTTCACATCTGGGCATATTGAGTATTCGTGCCAAGTTTGGTCCAGATACATCATTGTTTGAGTCCACGGTGCTCTCTGGAGGTAGGTGATCTACAACTCCCAAACTTAAGGTCAATGCCCACCAAACCCAGTATTGTCTGTAGTCATGGGAGTACTGTGTGGGAAGTTTGGCCCAATTCCATCATTGGTGGAGTTCAGAATGCTTTTTGATAGTAGGTGAATTAGAAATCCCAGCAACTACAATGCCCAAATGACAAAATCAGTCACCCCCCTGCTAGGTAAAGACATTAAGTCCAGTCGTGTCGAACTCTGGGGGTTGGTGCTCATCTCCATTTCTAAGCTGAAGAGCTGGCGTTGTCTGTAGACACCTCCAAGGTCATGTGGCCAGCATGATTTCATGGAGTGCCGTTACCTTACTGCAGAAGCAGTACGTATTGATCTACTTATATTTGCATGTTTTCGAACTGCTAGGTTGGCAGAAGCTGGGGCTAACAGCGGGAGCTCACATCGCTCTCCAAATTCAAACCTGTTACCTTTCGGTCAGCAAGTTCAGCAGCTCAGTGCTTTAACCCGCTGCGCCACCCCCAACCCCACCAATATTCAAATGTGGGTGTATTGTGTATTTGTGCCCAACTTGATCCAGTGAATGAAAAGACATCCTGCATATCATAATATTATAAAGTAATACAATATACTACTACTACTACTAATAATAATAATACGATATTATAATTAAATATTTTATATTACATGTAATATTACTAATAATGTAATATATTGTATGCCGCTCTGAGTCCCCTTCGGGGTGAGAAGGGTGGCATATAAATGTTGTAAATAAATAAATATCAGATATTTACATTCGCAAAATGACAGTTCTGAAGGAGCAATGAATATAATGTTATGGTTGGGGGTCACCACAACATGAAGAACTGTATTAAGGGGTTGCGGCAATAGTAAATAGAATTCTTCGATTTACTGTATTCATGTTGCTTTTGCTTTTCCTTTGCTTGGAAGAAGTTTTAAGTTATTGCCATGCTAGAAATGTGCAGAATGGAAGAGAATATGATGGAGGGCATTGCCTTCATTTCCCTGCTTCTCCCGGCCAATAAATACGCCTTTGATACTTCAAGATGGTACAGGAAGGAGGGTGAAATGACGAGAGAGGGTACCAAGTAAGTGATGGAAAGGGAGGGAGGAGGAAAGGGCTGTAACCAGGGCGGTGAAGGCGGCAAAGGGAAGCATCCGCCTGCTCCTTTTGAGCCGCGCGAGGCAGGGTGCCCAGGGGGTGACCTACACCGTGCCCGACCGCGATCGCCTTTCAGGGCCACTGCCTGACAATGGAGGGCCGCCTTTGAAGTGGGGGGAAGAAAAGACGAAGGAGGCAAAATGGCCAAAATGGGGAAAGAAAGGAGAAAAGCATCCGGGGAGATCTTTGGGAGGATGGGAAGATGCCTGCGGAGCCCCAGGGCCAAGCGGGTGGGCGGAGAGGACAAAGCCGGGAGTCGGGGGCCCAGCGGGACAGCCCCAGACCCAAAGGGACAAAGGGAAAACAAACACTGGATGAGTGGGGCACCTGCTGCCTTCTGTCTGGGGTCTGCCTCTTCCCCTCGGCCCCGAATCCCGCTGCCTCCCAAGAGGCCCCATGGGTGACGGATGGACGGGGAAGGCCGAGTCATTTCAGGAGGAATATTTACATAACACTGGCTTTCCACTGACCACTTTTGATGGGTTTGGATGGGAATATTTTAATAAATCAAACACAGAAATAATCCTTGGAATGTGCTCTTTAACGACCACTATTCACTTTCCACATAATCACCAGACAATTGGATACATTTCTGCCAACGATGAACAAGTTTTCTGAAGCCGTCGCGGAAGAAGTCGACACTCTGTTTCTGCAACCAGTGTCAGCATCCTGGGTACCCATCGTGCACAGATCTTCCGAGAGCCAACCAAAGTAATAATGTGACCCCCACGTTCTTGTGAAATGCCTCTTCCCCTCGGCCCCGAATCCCGCTGCCTCCCGAGAGGCCCCATCGGTGACGGATGGACAGGAAGGCCGAGTCATTTCGGAATATTTACATAACACTGGCTTTCCACCGACCACTTTTGATGGGTTTGGATGGGAATATTTTAATAAATCAAATTCAGAATAATCCTTAGAATGTGCTCATTAACCACTATTCACTTTTCCACATAATCACCAGACAATTGGATACATTTTTGCCAATGATGACCAAGTTTTCTGAAGCCGTCACGGAAGAAGTTGACACTCTGTTTCTGCAACCAGCGTCAGTATCCTGGGTACCCATCGTGCACAGATCTTCCGATAGCCAAGCAAAGTAATAATGTGACCCCTAAGTTCTTGTGAAATACCAATTATGCTTGAAATTTCTCTCTCAGTGATACGACAATCATCCTGAATCAATCTGTCAACCTTTTGCTAAGGCTTCCCGCCAAAATGGAACTGTAGAGGAGAGTCTACTGAACAAGCCAGTATGTGCTGCATACCAGTACTGCCATCTCTTGAGGAGTTAAGAAGGCGGAGGCATTACTTTTCAGTCAACCCTCGTAAGACTTTATGAGAGATCTAAAATGGTCTCTCTTTTGTCCATGTGGATAAACTCCTTCAGCAGTTCATGAAGAAGTTCATGACTTCGTGATTTACGCAAACTCTCTCTCTCTCTCTGCTTCTCTTTTCAAACTGTCTCTCTCTGCACCTGAATACCTCAAGCCAGAATAAAAATGTAACAGTATCCAAAAGTCCCAGGCTCAGCTATTTCCCCGGGCATTGCCTGACCAATCAGCTTCACGCATGTTATTTTACAGTTCACACACACACACACATTAACTGATTCCTTGTTAAGGCCAACCTTTAAAACTCTGGCATAGACACTGAGAACTGGGAAGCCCTGGCCCTTGAGCGCTCCAGCTGGAGGTCAGCTGTGTCCAGCAATGCTGTAGAATTTGAAGAGGCACGAGTGGAGGGCGAAAGAGAGATATGTGTCAAGAGGAAGGCGTCTCAAGCCAACCCCGACCGGGACCGCCTTCCACCTGGAAACCAATGCCCTCACTGCAGGAAAACATGCAGGTAAAGACTAGGGCTCCACAGTCACCTATGGACCCACCTCCAGTACACCGATCTTGGACTACGAGGGATTGCCTAAGAACCAACAAAAGGCTCTCACCTACACTCCTTCCTAAAATATATATCCAACAAGGACTTTCCCTCCCACATAACGACATCTGCAAGGCCACAAGTCAACCTATCTTCCACCGCAACCAAAGTACTATAGTTTATATCCTAGTTGACGACCATCTTTTGTCGAAGGCGTTCATGACTGGGTTGCTGTGAGCCTTAAGCAGACAAGAGTTCTTTCTCCCGCCCTGGACATCATTCCACAGATATATAAACCTCACTTGCCTAGTTTCCAAGAAGCCTCACAACCTCTGAGGATGCCTGCCGTAGATGTGGGCAAAACGTCAGGAGAGAATGCTTCTGGAACATAGCCAGACAGCCTGGAAAACTCACAGCAACCCAGTGAACACCATCTCTTGGGATCCGTCCACACGATAGAATAATAATGCTATTGATTCCACTTTATTGCCGTGACTGCATCCTGGGGAATCCTGGGGTTGGTAGGCTTTGGCTAGGAACTCTAACTAACCTTCCCCAAACTGGAAAACCCATGCCAGTTAAAGTGGAATTATAGCACTACAACTGTGTAGTGTGGAAGGGTTCCTTTGTTTGAGAAGGTGTGAAGAACAGTTCATCGAACATTCCAAAACATAGCGAGCAAAGCAATAGATTCACAATTCAGATGCCACCGCAAATCCTCCACCTATGGGTCCATTCATTTCATTTCTGTCCAGACCTTCTCCAAAAACTGGACTCTAGATATAATTGCGCAAAATTGGTGATATACTGACAATAGTACAGATAAAAGTTACTCTTTTTGCTTCCTTGTAGCTTTATCTCCACCACCCAAGAGTAAGTCGGTAAGTTGAAAACCTCCCAGATACATAAAGAGAAAGTTGGTGACAATGTACCAAGCAGAGGCTGTGCAGATGCGCACATCCACGTTGTGTTGCCTGTTCTGAGTTTTGGTGCTAGATTGAGCAGCAACAGAATATGGATCAACTTCATGGATGCCCACCATGCCCCAAATTGCCCTACAGGTTCAGAAAAGAAGTGAAAAGGACCTACCCATTTGTGGCTTCGTTGGTCGGTGGTCTTCCCTACCTCTTGATAGTCAAGAATCAGATGCCACAGTCAATTGGTTGGTTTGAAAGCTGCAAAGTTACTTCATCCTGCAAAAAAAAAGAAGGCAGCGATAAACATCTCAAGCATCGCACAGAAAGAGAGACAGTAGAGTGTTGATTGTTTAGACACGTCAACTGCAGTAAAACTTGCCAACTGAAAGGTTGACAGTCTGAAGTCCGGGTCAAGGTGAGCTCCTGGCCTTCAGCCTAGCTTCTGCCTACCTAGCAGTTCAAAAGCAAATGTGAGTAGGTAAATAGGTACCACTTAAAAGCAGGGAAGTATTTAAGGAACCCATAAGGGAATGCCAGAAAAATTCCAGTGATTCGTTCAGGAGAAAGTTTATGAACAAAGCTCTTTGGCAGTGAAAATGGAGCAACAGCACCCCTGTGGCCAGAACCAAGCACAAGCCTCCAAGATGCCGAAGATGGGAAAGGCTATATATACCCCTGTCTTGTCAGTGTATAACGGCATTGAATGGTTGCCGTATATGTGATCTGTGTCCTCTCTGGGGTGAGAAGGGCGAATTAGAAATACTGTAAATAAATAAAGAAGGAAAACCAGAAACCATGAAGACTTTATCTTGGCAACAACTTGGTACATGAAACTCAGAGCACTTGAAAGCAAGACCATGATAAAATAACAACATTGACTCGACTGAGGCAACTGTTTCCCATGAATCATTATAAACCCTTTCCAAAACTCATAACTGAGAGGAAAGCATACCTCTTAATTTTCCCACCAGATAACAGTTTGTTGTCTTTTTTTTTTTTTGCAATAGACAAACTGAATGTCTCCGTCTCTCAAAAGTTCTGCCTCAGTTGACGAAAACTTTGCTTTCTGTCCAAGGTTTTACTATCCTCTCCCTCATTAACTCCTGCATCTGGCAAATCAATCTCAGCATCATTTTCAGACAGTTGTTCTGAGAAAAGCGGAGAGAGGTCTCTCCCAGGAATGTGGCCTTGCTCAGGCCTCTCTTCTGAATTTAACTCCGGCCCAAGCAAACCCTTATCCCCAGGCCTTTCACTAGGAACACCAGAAACCATGAAGACTTTAGCTTGACAACAACTTGATACATGAAACTCAGAGCACTTGAAAGCAAGACCATGATAAAATAACAATGTTGACTCGACTGAGGCAACTGTCTCCCATGAATCATTATAAACCCTTCCCAAAACCCATAACTGAGAGGAAAGCATACCTCTTATAACAGTTTGTTGTCTTCTTTTTTTTTTTTTGCAGTAGATGAACTGAATGCCTTAATCTCTCAAAATTCTGCCTCAGTTTACTAAAGCCTTGATTTTTGTCCAAGGTTTACTGTCCTTTCCTTCATTAACTTATTCACCTGG
The DNA here is from genome assembly GCF_025583915.1 of Anolis sagrei ordinatus. Lineage (NCBI taxonomy): Eukaryota > Metazoa > Chordata > Lepidosauria > Squamata > Anolidae > Anolis > Anolis sagrei. The sequence continues at coordinate 13,654,378 of NW_026844811.1, read as the reverse complement.
CAAATAATTCTCAGCATCATTTTCAGACAGTTGTTCTGAGAAAAGCAGTGAAAGGTCTCTCCCAGGAATGTGGCCTTGCTCAGGCCTCTCTTCTGAACTTAATTCCGGCCCAAGGAAACCCTTATTCCCAGGTGCATCATCAGGAACACCAGCCCCATTCCCATCAGGCATATCAACATGGACATCGTTCCCATCATGAGCATCAGCATGAACATCAGACACAATCACGGGCTGAGCAGGCTGACATACAACACCATCCTCTACACAACTCCACTAGATTGCAGAGCCAACTCTCGTTGGCAGTTGGCATGAGCGCCAACCAAGTGGCAGTATTCCTTGCCATTGGAAGATTCCAGAGGAAACTCTCGGCACATTTTCTTGAGTCAATTAAAGCCATTCCCAACCCGTTGTCTTATTGCTTCTGTCAGCTCTACATTCTTTTCATTATCGGGTCTTTCGTCGTATTTTGTTAATGCTACACTTCGAGAAAAAACTCTAGCACACGCCAACGTTTACATCTGTTCTATAAAAGAAAGACAGGTTATAAATCTGATAATAAATAAAAGATAAACACAGCTGCCTTCCGACAAAGAAATAGCCAGGGAAAGTGGGCTTTTCGGATGTTTCTTGAGGGAAAGGCTCGACTCAGGCTCCATCGAGGAGGAGGAGGTAAAAGAATGGTCGATCTCAAGGCAGTGTACTTGCACCAACCTTGTTTAACATCTTGACTAACAACCAGTCACAATTGCGACTCACAAAGAGATTTATATACGCTGATGACCTTGGCCTAACAACACAAACAAAATACTTTGAAAGCTGAAAACCAACTTACTAACGCACTGAAAGATCTCTCCAGCTACTACAAAGATAACCACCTGAAGCCTAACCCTGCCAAGACACAAGTGTGCGCTTTCTATCTACGTCAGTATTTCTCAACCTGGGGGGGGGGGGGTCACGAAGGGGTTTCAGAGGGGTGGCAGAGAAGGCTAAAGACCTTTCCGCCTGTCCTTTTCTTCCTTTTTGGAAACAAATGGCGAATCCTCCCACCAAAAGCCCTCCTCTGCTGTGATTGGCCAGCCTCTCAGCCAAGGGGAGGGCTGTTTCTGAGAATCCAAGTGGAGAGGGGAGAGCAGGCGTGCTTGGAACATAGAAGCTGTGCACATGTCTGGGCAAAGGAGAGCGTGCGAGGCTGGAGGAGCTCACTAACTGGTCATGGGGGTGCTATGTGGGAAGTTTGGCCGACATATTGTTAGTGGGGTTCAGAATGCTCTTTGATTGTAGGTGAACTATAAATCCCAGCAACTACAACTCCTGAATGTCAAGGTCTATTTTCTCCAAAGACCACATTTGGGCATATTGAGTATTCGTGCCAAGTTTGGTCCAGATCTATCACTATTTGAGTCCACAGTGCTCTAGGTCTACGTGAACTACAACTCCAAAACTCAAGGTCAATGCCTACTAAATCCTTCCAGTATTTTCTCTTGGTCATAGGAGTCCTGTGTGCCATGTTTGATTCAATTCCATCATTGGTAGTGTTCAGAATGCTCTTTGATTGTAAGTAAGCTCAGTAACTACAACTCCCAAATGTCAATGTCTATTTTCCCCAAACTCCAATTTGGGCATATTGAGTATTCGTGCCAAGTTTGGTCCAGATCCATCATTGTTTGAGTCCACAGTGCTCTTTGGATGTAGGTGAACTACAACTCCAAACTCAAGGTCAGTGCCCACCAAATCCCTCCAGTATTTTCTCTTGGTCATGGGAGTTCTGTGTGTCAAGTTTGGTTCAATTCCATCGTTGGTGGAGTTCAGAATGCTCTTTGATTGTAGGTGAACTATAAATCCCAGCAACTACAACTCCCAAATGACAAAATCAATTCCCTCCCCAAACCCCACCAGTATTCAAATTTGGGCATATCGGGTATTTGTGCCAAAGTTTGGTCCAGTGAATGAAAATACACCCTGCATATCAGCTATTTATATGGTGATTCATAACACTTGACAATTATCAATTATCAATGAAAATAATGTTATGTCAGTTCTTCATCTTTACTCCACCCAGAGGAAAAGTGTTCCTGCCATACATCAAGGGAACCACTGACCGCATAGGGAAGCTGATGAGGAAACACAACATACAAACAATCTACAAACCCACCAAGAAAATCCAACAAATGCTACGTTCACCAAAGGACAAGAGGGATCCTCTCACCTCTGCAGGAGTCTACCGTATACCATGCAGCTGTGGACAAGTCTACATAGGGACCACCAAACGCAGCGCCCAAACAAGAATCAAGGAACATGAAAGGCACTGCAGACTACTTCAGCCAGAGAAATCAGCCATAGCAGAGCACCTGATGAACCAACCTGGACACAGCATATTATTTGAGAACACAAAAATGCTGGACCACTCTCACAACCACCATGTCAGACTACACAGAGAAGCCATTGAAATCCACAAACATGTGGACAATTTCAACAGAAAGGAAGAAACCATGAAAATGAACAAAATCTGGCTACCAGTATTAAAAAATTCTAAAATTAAAACAGCAGAGAGAAAAACAGGCAGGGACATCTAATCACCTTTCAAGAAGAGTTTGCTCCAGGCACTGTCAGCCCATTGTATGCTAATCAAGGTGGTCAGTTGAAAAGATTCACACCTAGCCCAACTTACAAAAGCCTTTTGTCTCACCCTGGTCATTCCACAGATATATAAACCCCTTTTTCCCAGCTCCAGCAGACCTCTGAGGAAGCTTGCCATAGATGCAGGCGAAACGTCAGGAGAAATGCCTCTAGAACATGGCCATATAGCCCGAAAAAACCCACAAGAACTGAGTGATTCCGGCCATGAAAGCCTTCGACAATACAAATGTTATGGTTTGGGGTCACCACGACACGATGAACGATATTAAGGGGTCATGGCATTGAGAAGGTTGAGAACCACTTGACTAGATGGTCCTTAGGGTCCCTCCCAACCCTAGGATGCGAGGTGCTAGACCTTCTCCAACCTGCAGAAGACCTAAGCAACGTAACCCTACAAGGTCACCATACGACTCCTCTGACCCACATGGGTTTGAACATAAGACGCGAGAGATCCAGAGAGAAGAATGTGCAGAAAAACAACAACAGTTGCCAACAAAAGGAAAGGGAGAAGAAGAAAAAAACACCATGCAAAGTAAATTGAATTATTTAGAGCCATATGTTCCCAAACTGTGACGGAGCTGAAGCGAGGAGGCCGCACCGTGAGACTTCCGAAAGTGGGCCTCCCTTCACTTGGAAGGGAGAAGGAGAGACCCAACCAGCTGCTACGAAAGCAGCTGGTAATAGGCCCCCCTTTCCCTCTGGCAGCGAAGGAGAGAGAAGGGGGCCTCCTTGTTGCCTTCCACTGTGATGGAGGGATACCAGTCCTGGTCACTGGAGGGTCCCATACTGCCCAGTCCTCCAGTTATGAACAAGATAGGTCCTGTCTTGAACATGCCCAAGAGCCCTGACAATGTCCTCCACAAACACCATCCTGCCCACCAACCAAGTGAAGGCTTTCATTTGGGCACAATTCCATTCTAGATGTTCTGTTTTTCCTCCACCACAGTCATCCCAGTGTTTCTGACGCTCTCAGTTAGTGTGGAATTTGCATGATCCTGGCCACTGCCACTCCCTTAACTTTTTCCTATTGAGGAATTGATCAGCAACTGAACATACTGAATGGGTTTGGGGGACATGACGGAAGTTATAGTTCACCCTGCTTCAAGACAGAGCACCCCCACCAACAACGGATCTGGACCAAATATGGCACACAGAACCCCCATGATTAACAGAAAATGCTTGGGGGTTGGTTTGGGGGGGATTGACCTTGATTTATAGCAGCGTTTCTCAACCTGGGGGTTGGGACCCCTCGGAGATTGCAAGGGGGTATCAGAGGGTCACCAAGGACCACCAGAAAACACAACATTTTCTGTTGGTTACGGGGGTTGTGTGGGAGAAGTAGGGCCCAATTATGCCATTGCTGGGGTTCAGAAAGCCCTTTGATTGTAGGTGAACTATAAATCCTAGCAACTACCACTCCCAAATATCAAGTCTATTCCCCCCTAACTCCACCAGTGTTCACATTTAGCACCAAAAGATTGCAATGTATTGAAACAGATGTGGATCCGGGCAGGAGGTAGACTGCGTTGGATAATACAGAATGTCAGAGGCGCGAAGGTTGGATAAGCGAGACTCTACTGTACTGTGTTTATGAATTTAGTACCCAAATATCACAATGTATTGAAACAGCCGTGGATCCGGGTGAGAGACAGACTTTATTGGATAATACAGAACGTCAGATGAGCGAAGGTTGGATCAGCGAGACTCTACTGTACTGTATTTATGAATTTAGTACCCAAATATCGCAATGTATTGAAACAGCCGTTGATCCGGGTGGGAGGTAGACTGCGTTGGATAATACAGAATATCGGATGAGCGAAGGTTGGATAAGCGAGACTCTACTGTACTGTGTTTACGAATTTAGCACCAAAACATCACAATGTATTGAAACAGTTGTGGATCCGGGCGGGAAATAGACTGCGTTGGATAATACAGAATGTCGGAGGAGCGAAGGTTGGATAAGCGAGACTCTACTGTACTGTGTTTACAAATTTAGCACCCAAACATTACAATGTATTGAAGCAGTCATGGATCCGGGCGGGAGGTAGACTGTGTTGGATAATACAAAATGTCGGATGAGCAAAGGTTGGATAAGTGAGACTCTACTGTACTGTGTTTACGAATTTAGCACCCAAACATTGCAATGTATAGAAATAGCTGTGGATCTGGGTGGGAGGCAGACTGCGTTGGATAGTACAAAATGACGGATGAGCGAAAGTTGGTTAAGCGAGACTCTACTGTACTGTGTTTACGAATTTAGCACCAAAACTACGCAATGTATTGAAACAGCCGTGGTTCCAGGTGGGAGGTAGACGGCGTTGGATAATACAGAATGTTGGATGAGTGAAGACTGTACTGCACATTTCCACTAGAACCACTGCTTGCCTTCTGGATTATTTTCCCCTTTCGGGCAACACATTTCTATCTCAAAACAGAAGTCAAGCCTTGGCATCTCTGTCCTCCTTTGCCTCCTTTTCTCCTGCCTTGCTCATTCTCCTCTACAGCCGCCCGCCCAACATCTTGCCCTTTGCTAGATTCCTATAAAACCAAAAAAAACCCACGAAAGACGAGTATCCGGCGCGCTCCCCCTTATCCTCTTTCCCTCCGCCCCGCTTTATTATTTTGGCCGCAGCTTATCAATGATGCAAGCGGAATAACGCCAATTTACTTAGAATGTGTAATCCCCCAAATCAGATTGGGGGATTGCATGAGGCGGGCTGACCTTGCATATGTCTCCATTAAAGCCACCCAGGCCTCGGCTTGTATTCTGTGTTCCCAGCACATATTTAGACAGATAACGCTAATTGTACTTGACATGTCCTCTTAAGGGTGGACTCTCTCCGCCTCCCCCAGCTCCGCCTGACAATGAGCCGGCCTCCAAAGCCGGGAGAGCGAGCGGCTCAGGCTCGCTGCTCTGCAGGGCAAGGCACCGTTCCCAGGCTGGGTTGCCATCCCCAACTTTGCCTCTTGGACGGAGCCCCGGAAAGGCGCCACACAATGAGTGCCTCACAAAGCGGGGAAGCTGGCATGCACATGAACACAACCACAACCCTCCAAAGAAACCCAGAAGCGCCGGCTGCGTGTGCCGTACACGTGTGTGCGCCGTTTCTGGGCCATTGTTAATCAGGGATTAGAAACTGCTATTGTGGCAGAGTTGAATCCGTGGAAGAAAAGACATCCTCTTTCCATGTGTTGGCTACAAAGGAAGGGAAACGTTGGGGAGAACGGGCTTCGTGGGGGTCTCAGTTTGGGGCCACAAGGCCGACCTAGAGAGAAAAGGAATTCTTTCTCCCACCCACAGATATATAAACTTCACTTGACTAGTTTCCAACAGACCTCACAACCTCTGAGGATGCCAGCCATAGATGGAGGCGAAACGTCAGGAGGGAATGTTTCTAGAACATGGCCATATAGCCCAAAAAACCTACAACGACCCAGAGAAAAGGATGCTTTCTATGGCATCATTTCCAAAAGACCCTCTCCTGGATGTTGCCTTCGGTCTTGTCAGACTCACCTCTTGGCCTCTTCAGCTCTTTTCAGTCTCGACTACAGTAAATGTGTTGTGTTTTATAACCTAGTATAGTCAGTCCCCAAGTTATAAACAAGGGAGGATCTATCAGCTTGCTCTTAAGTTGAATTTGTATGTAATTCGGAAGAAGAAACATCTTTTAAGTGTAACTTCAATCATGGTCCCGGGTCAAAAAAGGGTTGAGAACCACTGGTATAAGTGGACATCCCAGCCATACACACAGACATATTTTCACTTTTATTATGTGGATAGATAGATAGATAGATAGATAGATAGATAGATAGATAGATAGATAGATAGATAGGACTGGAGTTACTCTTCACTCCAGCCCTATCTATCTAATGTTGCCCGTCCTTGCTCTGATCGTCAAGTTGTCCAATGTCAGAAAAGGTTTGGGAACCACTGGTGTAAGTGGACATCCCAGCCACACACACATACATATTTTCACTTTTATTATGTGGATAGATAGATAGATAGATAGATAGATAGATAGATAGATAGACAGATAGGGCTGGAATTGCTCTTAACTCCAGCCCTATTTATCTAATGTTGCCTGTCCTTGCTCTGATTGTGAAGTGGTCCAATGTCAAAAAAAGGTTTGGGAACCACTGGTGGAAGTGGACATCCCAGCCAAACAGACATACATATTTTCACTTTTATTATGTGGATAGAGAGAGAGAGAGAGAGAGAGAGAGAGAGAGAGAGAGATAGGGCTGGAGTTACACTTAAATCCAGTCCTATCTATCTAACATTGCCCGTCCTTGCTCTGATCGTTAAGTGGTCCAACTTCAAAAAAAAGTTTGGGAACCACTGGTGTCAGTGGACATCCCAGTCAAACAGACATACATAGTTTCACTTTTATTATGTAGATAGATAGATAGATAGATAGATAGATAGATAGATAGATAGATAGATAGATAGACAGGGCTGGAGTTACACTTAAATCCAGTCCTATCTATCTAACATTGTCCATCCTTGCTCTGATTGTCAAGTGGTCCAATGTCAAAAAAAAGTTTGGGAACTACTGGTATACGTGCACATCCCAGCCGCACACACACACATTTTCACTTTTATTGTATGGATAGATAGATAGATAGATAGATAGATAGATAGATAGATAGATAGATAGGGCTGGAGTTACACTTAACTCCAGCCCTATCTATCTAACGTTGCCCATCCTCCCTCTGAGATATTGTCATGACTGTTTCTCGGCCCACCAAGTCACGCCAATCATCTAAAAAGATGGGAAGAAAGTTTTTCTGGATGTAGTTTGGGGGGGAAGCTCTGGCATTGTGCCTGCGGTGCCTTTAAGATGCGACTGGAGGGGGAACTGCACTCCGGTGCCAGCTTTCATTCGGAGGCGCCTCCGCAGCCTTCCCTCCCCCCGTTCAGAAAGTTTCCTGCCCAATTGTTATGTGCGATCCGATCTGAAAGTTACTCTCTAAGCTTCTTGTCACATTTTGACTTAATGAAGTGCAACTGGAGTGGGAATTGGGGTTCATCACGGCAGTCTCTCTGTACTCCCTTGTTGTCAGAAAACAGGGGCGGTTGGGGACCGTAATGCAACGCTGCAAGTCGTTATCATTCCGGTCAGTCTGTTTAACACAAAATTAAACAAAGAACTAATTAGTGCCTCATGAATTAATAAATGCGCAGTTGCTGGGGAGGAAGGCGAGGGGGGGAGAAAGGTTGTTGGAGGAAAGATATTGGAAAAAGTCAAATTAGGAGGTGGCAGGATGGGAAGGGGCGAAGGAGAGGCCCCAAGTCCACTTGGACGACGAGGAAAAAGTTTGGTCTTCCCTGCCAAGGTTGTTCCAAGCCAAGCGGCCGAGACGGGGACGGAACGTGGCTCCAGGATGCATCCGGCGCAATGGGGCTAGGTTCTAGAGGAGGCATAAATATTTATGTGGACGGGACTTTACTGACAATCGTGGCAGCTTCCGGAGTCAAGAGTCAGGCAACCAACGCTCCGCTCAGCGACTCTGGATGAGCCCAAGCTCGCCTTCGGAGACTCAGTCTGAATTCCGCTCAAAGCATTCCAACGCAATCTCCACAAAACTCCAGGTATTTGTTCAAAAGACAAAGAAACCAGTCAGTTGAAAAAAAGTTTGCCACAATCTGTTAGTTTCATGGGATTAGAGAGGAGCAACTTCCATACTGAAGCACAATGCTCCCCGAATGAAAGAAGCAGAATGAATTTATGCTAAATCAGTGTTTCTGAAACTTCTTAATGCGGTGAGCACTTATGGTTGTGGTGACCCCCAACCATAAAATGATTTTTGTTGTTACTTCATAATTGCCCCTGTTATGAATCGTAATATGATATGCTAGATATGCAAGATGTATTTCCATTCACTGGACCAAATTTGGCACAAATACCCCATTCTTTTTCCCTTTATTTTTCAGAGAGATGTGTCCTAAGAACAGTCCCAAGTTGGAGCTTGCCGCCGAAGCTCTGGTCCATTTAAGCATTACGCTTCCAACGCAATGGAATTATATGAGTACATACACAAGTAGGCAACAAGTTGGATAGTACACCTCGGGCTCTGTAATTCTCTTCCCCAAAAGTTCAACAAGTGGAAACAAAAAGATGCAAGCAAACACATAGATAGACAATATATCCATGGTGACAGAAGCTCACCTGTTTGGTGGTCCCCTCCCCAGATTTCTAGAGGTCCAGGTTGAAAGGGAAATACAAGGAAGAGTAAGGGTCACATCGCTCTAAGTGTCATCGCAATGGTCAAGTGTGGATAACAAACAATGCTGCAATGAGAGGGAGATCCACCTGTTTCTCTGAACCCTGAATAGATGTTCACTACAACCATCCCAATCTTGTGGCTTGGCTTGAAACATATCTAAGGGTAGATCTCCAAAGAGGAAGATGGAATGGAGATGGGATGGAAAGGCAACAAGAAAGTGACTATAAGTGAAGGTGAAACTCAAAGCACCCGAGATGGAGATGTCCCCGAGATGGAAATGTCCCACCAAGCCAAAGACCTCTATGAAACCTGGTCAGATGTTTACCTCAACCACCCCAATCTTGTTGCCTGGCTTCAAACATATCTAAGAATAGATCCCCAAAGAAGAAGATGGAATGGAGATGGGATGGAAAGATGACAAGAAAGTGACTACAAGTGAAGGTGAAACTCCAAGAATCCAAGATGTAGATGTCTCTGAGATGGACATGTCCCACCAAGCCAAAGATCTCACCCTGCTAAATGTAGCCACCCCAAAGGCTCCAGCAACAGCTCGTGGGCTGCAAAAGCTAGTTAACAAGTGAGGGAAATAACACATGGATTGAAGGTAATGCGAGGAGAGGGAGATTCTCTGTCTCTCTGAACTCTGATTAGATGTTCACCACAACCATCCCAATCTTGTGGCCTGGCTTCAAAGAGTAGATCCCCAAAGAGGAAGATGGAATGGAGATGAGATGGAAAGGTGATAAGAAAGTCAAGAGTGACTGTACAAGGGAAGGTGAAACCCAAAGCACCCGAGATGTAGATGTCCCTGAGATGGAGTTGTCCCACCAAGCCAAAGACCTTATCCTGCTAAATGCAGCCATTCTAAAGGTTTCGTCAACTGCCCACAGGCTCCATAAGCTAGTTAAGAGGTGAGGAAAATGACATATGGATTGAGGATAATGCAAGGAGAGGGAGATCCTCTGTCTCTATGAACCCTGTTCAGATGTTCACCACAACCATCCCAATCTTGTGACCTGGCTTCAAACATATCTAAGAGTATATCCTCAAAGAGGAAGATGGAATGGAAATGGGATAGAAAGGTGATAAGAAAGTCAAGAGTGACTGAACCCAAAGCACCCGAGATGGAGATGTCCCTGAGATGGAGATGTGCCACCAAGCCAAAGACCTCACCCTGCTAAATGTAGCCACCCCAAAGGCTTTGGCAACTGCCCGTGGGCTCCAAAAGCTAGTTAAGAGGTGAAGAAAATGACACATGGATTAAAGGTAATGGAAGGAGAGCGGGAGAAGGAAGGGGTCCAAGAATGGAGTGCCTACCAAAGCCTGGAACGCTCTGTCTCCGTATCAGGATGGCCGCTTCTTCCAGAGGAAGTGCCTCAAAAGGGGATGAAAAATGGACTTTTCCCCCAAAGGGGAGGGAAGGGGGGGACCCATAAGACCTTTGATTATGCAGAATTGGGAAGCGGAGTAAATGACTGTCTATCTCCCCGTCTCCCCAAGAGCCATGGGCAGCTGTCAAGGCATCCCATACTTCCTCGCCCCTCGTATCTTTCTCTTTTGTTTCCTTTCCTCAAGTCCCAGGTCCATGTCAGCCCCTCGGACAGTGGGGGGGACCCAGGGAGCGTCATGGAAACCGTCCCTTTCCTGGGCAAACATTCTGTTGGTCCCCCACGTCCGGGGTCCCTCTTTCAAGGAGCTGTCAGGACCCCGGGAGAGTGTCACACGACCCAAAGACCAGGCGTGACGGAGCCGATTTTCTCCCCCGAATGTGATTGATGAAAAAACTTTGGAGGAAAACCATGTTAAAGGACAAAAAGAAAGGGGAAAGGGGAGGCAAGGAGGGAGGAACGGGGGAAAAATACACAAAATAGAAAGCGACACGGGAAGTGAGGAGGGCTGCGGAGGCACAAGGGGGGCAAAGGCCAAAGCGGTGGGTTTCCTAGGCAATAGCGCCGGGGGACGAGTGTCGGTTGTCCTTAAACAGCATAACCAGGCCCGAAAAGAGAGGTCAAGGAAAGCATGAAACGTTACCACAACAGTGATTAAGGTAATGAAGCCCAGGGCGGAGGGGGCGGGGCCCCAAACTCACTCGACACACTTCAGGTGATTGGCTCCTGCAGCTCAGGAAGGACACAAAGGCAACTGAAGGCATCTACACACACAAAGATGCTCTTATACTTTCTGCAAACCACCATGCTCTTGACATATCGAAACTTAAATGTAACTAGACCTTTCCAACACAGTTCCAAGCTGCTTTGATAGGAAAGCGATGTCCTGGCAGAGCAGTGGTCCGTGGACCACCAGTGGGCTGCAAGAACGAAAATAGGGTCCTCATTGTTACTACACCATTGCAACGAGAGTGACTGGTCTTGTGAAACCCTCTTATAGTGCTGAAACTTATTAAATACGTTTTCTTGTGTTCGAGAAGGCGGCGTCTACTGGACGGCATATGTTCTCTATCAGAAACCAGAGCTGATGTGGTCTATCCAATGCAATTTTCTGAATCAGTACCCCAAATAACCCCAAATTACTACTACCACATCAACTCTAAATTATTAAATATAGTTTTCTGTGAGGGAGGAGATGGTGACTACTGGATGGCCTATGTTCTGTATCAGAAACCAGAGYTGATGTGGTCTATCCAAAGCAATTTTCTGAATTAGTACCCCAAAYAACCAAACCGAAAGATTACTACTTTCACATCAGCTCTACATTATTAAATGTGGTTTTCTGTGRGTTAGGAGATGGTGACTCCTGGATGGCCTATGTTCTGTATCAGAAATCAGAGCTGATGTGGTCTATCCAAAGCAATTTTCTGAATTAGTACCCCAAATAACCAAACCGAAGGTTACTACTACCACATCAGCTCTAGATTATTAAATATAATTTTCTGTGAGGGAGGAGATTGTGACTACTGGATGGCATATGTTCTGTATCAGAAACCAGAACTGATGTGGTCTATCCAATGCAATTTTCTGAATCAGTACCCCAAGTAACCAAACCGAAAGATTACTATTTTCACATCAGCTCTATATTATTAAATATGGTTTTCTGTGGGCGAGAAGATGGTGACAACTGGATGGCATTTGTTCTGTATCTGAAACCAGAGGTGAAGTGGTCTATCCAATGCAATTTTTAGAATCAGTACCTCAAATAACCAAACCGAAAGATTACTACTACCACATCAGCTCTAGATGATTAAATATGGTTTTCTGTGCGTGAGGAGATGGTGACTACTGGATGGCATATGCTCCGTATTTGAAACCAGAGCTGATGTGGTCTATCCAATGCAATTTTCAGAATCAGCACCCCAAGTAACCAAACCAAAACTAAAGTTGATCAAAAACTGATTTAGAACTCTTGGAGAGTGGTTCCTGGTCAAAATAGGGTTGGGAACCACTGCCTAGGAACTGAGATTTGGAGCCTGAGAGCCATCACTAGCACTGGATCTGCACTGCCATGTAATCCAGTTCGATACCATTAATCCGCATTCTGAAACTGCCTTCAAAAGCCATTCCTATATTCCCACCATATGAATCTGTGATGGACCTGGGAGAGAAAGAAGGCCAGCCTCAAGATCTCAAAAGGAGAACATGGTCCGTCACATAATCTGGACCAATGTTTGGCTCCAGGGTGAGACAGGTGTCTTGCAGGGACAACGCGCAACATGAATGTTGAGGAAGCACACACATGGAAGACAGCCCCCCTTCCCCGTCGCTGCTACCGTTGCTGCCGTGGCCCGGGAACTGTCAAGAGAACACGAGCAAAAGCTGTTTCTTGACAGCGAGTCATTTATATTTTAGCTCCGTTCCATTATCCTAACGAAGCCTTCATCAGCAGATGCAATATTAACAGCAGAAAACCAGCTCATTACATCCGGGGGGAATTCATCAAGCCGACAATCACGCACGCCAACGCCCCCCCCCCCCCCAAACAAGCCCTGGAAGGGACCAATGGCTCCGTTATTTATTTATTTCGGCAGACATTTTTGTAGCCCACCGCTTTCCCCCAAGAGCGCCCATCCCAATGCAAGCCAGCCAGCAGCACAACTTCAACCAGCTTCCTCCTGAATCGCTCCCATAACATCCTGGAGAGCGCAGATGATGCACGTGGGATCTCGCAGATACAACTGAGATCACAGAAGGAAGTGAAAGGTGTTTTTCCCCTTCAGATGCCTTTCATGGGGCACTCGAATCTAAGTTCCTGCTCTGTCGTGGCCCCTGAATGTGCAATTACTTCCCCGAGGTCAACATTGCAGATTTGCCGTTTTTTCCTCCTCCACCACAGACACCCCAGTGTTTCTTACTCTCTCAATTGGTATGACATTTGTATGATCCTGCCCACTGCCTCTCCCTTAACCTTTACCTATTCTTTGGTACACACCAAACAGAGGAATTGATCAGAAAGTGAACATAATAGAGAGCTTTGGGGAGAATTCACCATAATTTATAGGAGTTGTATATACTGGGATGTATAGTTCACCTGCAATCTAAGAGCACTCTGAACTCCACCAACGATGGACCTGGAATCCACTTGGCACACAGAACTCCCACGACCAACAAACATACTGGAGGCCTTTGGAGAGATTTAAAGGAGTTGGAGTTTACCTAGATCCAGAGCACACTATGAACTCAAAAAATGTTGGATCTGGACCAAACTTGGCATGCATATATGATATGCCCAAATTGGAATATTGACAGTTTTTGAGGGGAATTGACCTGGACATTTTGGAGTCGTAGGTACTGGGATGTATAGTTCACCTGCAATCAATGAGCACTCTGAACTCCACCAAAGATGGAATTGGACCAAAGATGGCACACAGAGCCCCCATGACCAGCAAACAAAACTAGAGGGAAAATTCATCTTGATTTGAGGGAGTCGTAGTCCACCTACATCCAGAGAGCACTGTGAACCCAAACACCGATGGATCTGGACAAAACTTGGCACACATAGCTAATATGCCAAAATTTGGTTACTGGAAAGGTTTGGGGGGAACTGACCCTAATTTCTGGGAGTTGTAGTTCACCCACAACCAGAGAGACTGTGATCACTTATAATGGACCTGGAGCAAACTTGGCACACTGAACCCCCATGACGAACTCAACCTACTGGAGAGTTTGGAGGGGACTGACTCACTATAGTGGGAGTTGTAGTTCACCCTGTAGCCAGAGCGCACACTGAACCCCACCGATGATGCATCTTCACCAAACTTGCCCAACATAACAAACTTGAAGTATTGATGGAGTTTCAGGGGGTTAACCTGACATTATGTGAATTGTAGTTCACCCACAACCAGCGAAACTGTGACTCCCACCTTTGATGGACTTGGACCAAACTTGGCACACAGAACCCCCATGACTAACTCAACCTATTGGAGGGGTTTGAGGGGACTGACTCACCATAGTGGGAGTTGTAGTTAACTTGAAGCCAGAGATCACACTGAACCCCACTGATGATACATTTGTGGCAAACTCGCCCAACATAACAAACTTGAAGTACTGATGGAGCTTCTCAGGGTTAACCTGGCATGATGGGAGTTGTAGTTCACCCAAAATTGGGTACCCAAGCGAGTAGGAAAATAAGATGTTGTTTCTCTGACTCTGCCAGGAACGGGTTCCCAGGCTGCCAGCTCCAATTTCCCTGCAATTTGGTGGAATTCATGAAGATCCCGTTGGTTCGGCGACATCCAAGGCACCGGGAGGGCAGGCTCTCTCCTCGGCCGCAGGGACCAAAGCCTTGGCTGACCCTGTCGCCTCCGCTTACTCCTGCTGCCCATCTCCCTGCCCACATCTGGGCTAATCCGGCTCCTCCAGCGCCCAGCGCCAATCCTCCTCCAGAGTAAACCCACCCTGGGAATGTTTTTTTTTATTAGATTACCAAAGACGGCCAAGCTCCGGGCTCCTTGGATTAATCCTAATCAGGACTGATTCCTATTAGCCAGCTTCATCAGAGATGCTAAACTGTCCCAAGGACCCATTTCCCCCCCTCCCTCCCTCGCCCCACCAACCTACGCATGCCCCAATTTCACGCAAGGGACAGCAAGAGAGGAAAAAAGAGCTCCTGGCTTTGCTTTTCCTGGATTTGAAACCCAACGCTCAGTTATTTATTGTGTCAGAAGCGACTTGAGAATACAGTTCGAATGTACAGTATTTAAAAACACAAACTTGGCATTCTACTAGATTTCCTCTGCCCACTTGAGAATCGCTGTGAGAAGGTCCTCCACTGTGCATGTGGCAGGGCTCAGGCTGCATTGTAGTACGTGGTCTGTGGTTTGCTCTTCTCCGCACTCGCATGTCGTGGACTCCACTTGGTGGCCCCATTTCTTAAGGTTGGCTCTGCATCTCGTGGGGCCAGGGCGCAGTCTGTTTAGTGCCTTCCAAATCACCCAGGAGGAAGTTTCTCATTCAGTCTCAGGCACTGATTGAGTTTCTGGGTTTTAGCCTGCCACTTTTGGACTCTTGCTTGCTGAGGTGTTTTTGTGAGTAGATCTTAGGAAGCTATTTCTTGATTTAAGACGTTGGCGTGCTGGCTGATATCCTAACAGAGGATGGGCCGGAAAATAATAATAATCATCATCATCATCATCATCATCATCATCATCATCATCACCATCATCATCATGTAAGCTGCACCATCTCCCCAAGGGACTCGGTGCGGCTTACATGAGGCCGAGCCCACAATACATCAATACAAGCAATAACAACAACAGTAAAACAATTAAATAAAACTCAAAAGTCACTGTCATGGTCCTTTCATTATTGGCTGCTACTTCCTGGCGGATGTCAGGTGGTACGATAGCGGCTAAATTTCCCCAATTTTGTAAGGCATAGACATCCTGTGACAATGTGGCATGTCTCATTAAGAGCCACATCCACAGTGTCAAGAAGTATTCCACACTGGGCATGCATACTCTGCAGCCGAGCAAAGAAGTGCAAAGGCAGATGCCTTCACTGTGTCTGGTTGTGATCCCCAGGTTGTGCCAGTCACCTTTCATTTGATGTTATTTCTAGCACTCACTTTTTGCTTTATAGTCAAGCAGTGCTTCTTGTAAGTCAGAGCACGGTCCAGGGAACACCCAAGTATTTTGGTGTGTTATAATGCTCCAGTGGGATTCCGTTCCAGGTCATCCTCAGAGCTCAAGATGCTTGTCTGTTCTTAAGGTGAAAAGCACACGTCTGCATTTTAGATGGACTGGGAATCAGCTGGTTTTCCCTGTAATAGGCAGTAAGAGCACCTAAAGCTTCAGAGAGCTTCTGTTCAACCATTTCAAAGCTCCCAGCTTGAGCGGTGATGGCACGATCATCAGCATAGATGAAACTCTTTGACCATTCTGGCATTGACTGGTCATTTATGTAGATGTTGAACATTAATGGTGCAAGCTGGTTTTCTCTGTAATACGCAGTAAGAGCACTTAAAGCTTTGGAGAGCTTCTGTTCAACTATCACAGAGCTCCCTGATTGAGCAGTGATGGCATGGTCATCAGCATAGATTAAACTCTCTGTCTTTTCTGGCAGTGGTTGATCATTTGTGCAATGTTAAACATTGATGGTGCAAGCTGGTTTTCCTGTAATAGGCAATAAGAGCACCTAAAGCTTCGGAGAGCTTCTGTTCAACTATTACAGAGCTCCCTGCTTGAGCAGTGATGGCATGATTGTCAGCATAGATGAAACTCTGTCCCTTCTGGCAGTGGCTGGTCATTTATGTAGATGTTAAACATTGATGGTGCAAGCTGGTTTTCCCTGTAATAGGCAGTAAGAGCACCTAAAGCTTCGTAGAGCTTCTGTTCAACTATCACAGGGCTCCCTGCTTGAGCAGTGATGGCATGATCGTCAGCATAGATGAAACTCTCTGTCCCTTCTGGCAGTGGGACACTAGACGTGACTTGTAACCCACAGACCCTCTCCGGCCTTCTCCCTCATTCCAAATTGGCCAGCAATCCTACCAAGAGGAAATATTGATTTTTTTTCTAGCAACAGTGTATCTCTGTTGTGATTCAAAGGATAAGGCTTGCTCTCGAGTGAGCAAGTAAGAGCCGTTAGATCTTCTTGATGGTGTTTGCTCACATCCTTGTGTCTTTCTCAGAAAGTATCTCATGCTCAGAGCAATGTTACGTTCTCAGTCTGTTGGATGTGAAGATTATAGACCCTAACTGCGAATCCTCGTTGTAGTGGTCTGCAAAGACATTCCTCCCTCTTTTCCGTGATGAATGCTGATGGCTGTGTTGAGATTACAGCCAAGAAGGATCTGGGCCCCTTGAGATGGTGCCCACCTCGTGGCTCAGGCAACCCACTCCCTTGGGATTGGCAGTGTGGAGAAGGGTGGCCGAAGGGCAAGCGGAGAGAGAGAGAGAGAGAGGCGCTGCCTTCTGCCAACGCCGGCGGGGAAGGCGCTGGCAGCCGGCTTCCGCTGCCAGCCATCCATCTCCCCGGTTATTTTATGGAGTCCTCGGACGTCCGGAGTTCTGCGGTGTTTTGTTAAGCGCCGTAACGCAGAGTTTATTTAATGTGGGTTTAACTGCCTCGCGCTTTTATAAATCAAAATAATTAAAAATAATAAATTTGAAGGTTAAACAACAGCTTGCGCGGTGGCTGGGAGGGAAGGGCCTGACAAGGGGAGAGAGATTGAGAGAGAGAGAGTGAAAGAGAGGCTTTCAGGAATTCTTCTTTGGAGTTGCCTTCCATTTTTGATAGCATGGGACTCGACCAAGGCAGGAGGTGAAGATGGGCAGAGGTCTCACTGACCTATAACTGGTAGCAGGCCCAGGATGAATTGCAACTCCCACCATGGTGGATCCGTCCCGATCCTTCATTGTCCAGATCCTTCATTGTTTGAGTCCACAGTGCTCTCTGGATGTAGGTGAACTACAACTCCCAAACTCAAAGTCAATGCCCACCAAAACCTTTCAGTATATTCTGTTGGTCATGGGGGCTCTGTGAGCCAAGGTTGGTTCAATTCCATCGTAGTGCAGTTCAGAATGCACTTTGATTGTAGGTGAACTATAAATCCCAGCAATGACAACTCCCAAATGTTAAGGTCTATTTTCCCCAAACTCTTCCAGTGTTGACATCTGGGCATATTGAGTACTGGAGCCACGTTTGGTCCAGATCCATCATTGTTTGAGTCCACAATGCTCTCTGGGTGTAGGTGAACTACAACTCCCAAACTCAAGGTCAATGCCCACCAAACCCTTCCAGTATTTTCAGTTGGTCATGGGAATTCTGTGAGCCAAGATTGGCTCAATCCCATCATTGGTGGAGTTCAGAATGCTCTTTGATTGAATGCGAACTATAAATCCCAGCAACTGCAACTCCCAAATGTCAAGGTCTATTTTCCCCAAACTCCACCAGTGTTCACATTTCGGCATACTGAGTATTTGTGCCGAGTCTGGTCCAGATCCATTATTGCTTGAGTCCACAGTTTTCTCTGGATGAACTACAACTCCCAAACTGCCCACCAAACCCTTCCAGTATTTTCTGTAGGTTGTGGGAGTTCTGTGTGCTATTATTGGCAGAGTTCAGAAAGATCTGTGGTTGTAGGTGAACTATAAATCCCAGCAACAAGACCTGCATTAGGAAGGTTGGAAAACACTGTATTGACCCGAATAGAGCCTGAGAGTGACATAGTTTTGGACTACAAGTGCCAGAACCTTGGTTAGTTTGGCCTTAGCAATCAGGGAAGCTGTCGACATCAGAGGAGCTTTCCCAGCTCTCGCTCGAAAGAGGGTGTGCGCTCCCACTTCTCTCCCTTCCTCTCTCTAAATGTTGTTTTTTAGAGTCCCTTTGATAAGGCACATTATCAGAGATGCCAATGCCGTATTTAGCCGGGCCTTCCGTCTGAGCCCCATCTCTTGATAAATGGCAAGCGAAAAGGGGGGAGAGAGGGGTGCCATCCCGAAAGCTGTGGCGAAATGTGCTTGACGCTTCGAGAAAACCGATAACGGGACTCTGGCTTTTCCTATTTTTATTCCTGGAGGGAAGGGCAAATCTTGAAAAGGTATGTGAGAGAGAGCATTCGTTCCTCACATTCCCCCCTCCCCAGTTCCTTTTCCTCTTTTACTTTTTCCCAGTTGTTTATGTAAGCGCTACCACTGATCCCCATTCGATCTATCAGAATGATTTGGGACAATTCTTCTTTGGAGTTGCCTTCCATTTTTGATAGCATGGGACTCGACCAAGGCGGGAGGTGAAGATGGGCAGAGGTCTCGCTGACCTATAACTGGTAGCAGGCCCAGCATTGATGAGTGGCATCCTTGGGCACTTTGAGAGTGGTAGCTTTGAGATGGTAGAACAGAAGCTCTCCGAAGCTCTAGGTGCCCTTACCGCCTACTATAGGGAAAACCAGCTGATCCCTAATCCATCTAAAACACAGACATGTGCTTTTCACCTTAAGAACAGACAAGCATCCCGAGCTCTGAGGATGACCTGGGAAGGAATCCCACTGGAGCATTGCAGCGCACCCAAATACCTGGGAGTCACTCTGGACCGTGCTCTGACCTACAAGAAGCACTGCCTGAACATCAAGCAAAAAGTGGGTGCTAGAATCAATATCATACGAAAGCTGACTGGCACAACCTGGGGATCACAACCAGACACAGTGAAGACATCTGCCCTTGCGCTATGCTACTCTGCTGCTGAGTATGCATGCCCAGTGTGGAACACATCTCACCACGCTAAAACAGTGGATGTGGCTTAATGAGACATGCCGCATTATCACAGGGTGTCTGCGCCCTACACCACTGGAGAAATTACACTGCTTAGCCGGTATTGCACCACCTGACATCCGCCAGGAAGTAGCAGCCAATAGTGAAAGGACCAAGGCAGAGACATCTCCAGCTCATCCCCTGTTTGGGTATCAGTCAGCACGTCAATGACTTAAATCAAGAAATAGTTTTCTAAGATCTACAGAGACACTCGCTGGAACACCTCAGCAAGCGAGAGTCCAAAAGTGGCAGGCTCAAACCCAGAACCTCAACCAATGGCTGATACCAAATGAGAGACTCCCCCTGGGCACACAGAGGACTGGGCGACTTGGAAGGTGCTGAACAGACTGCGCTCTGGCACCACGAGATGCAGAGCCAACCTTCAGAAATGGGGCCACAAAGTGGAATCCTTGACATGCGAGTGTGGAGAAGAGCAAACCACTGACCACCTGCTGCAATGCAACCTGAGCCCTGCCACATGCACAATGGAGGACCTTCTTGCAGCAACACCAGAAGCACTCCAAGTGGCCAGATACTGGTCAAAGGACATTTAATCAACTACCAAGCTTGCAAATTTTGTGTTTTGTCTGTTTGTTTGTTTGTTTTGTTCTGTTAGAAATGTAATACAATTGACATGACAAATAAATAAATCCTTGGGCACCTGCCCATTGCTATGTCTTCAGGGATCTCCTCCTTTCAGTCCTCTCCATAGTGGTCAAGGCTTCAGCTGTGAGTAGTGAATGTGAGAAGGGAAATGAGGCCTAGGGAGATCTTTGGTCTGATTATTATATTATTACGATGAGAGCAAAAGCCAAGATTGCACAACGGCTTTCAGCATAGACCCAATATGGCTGATGGCACGATCATCAGCATAGATGAAACTCTCTGTCCATTCTGGCAGTGGCTGATGATTGAGACATGCCGCATTATCACTATGCCCTACAACACTTGAGAAATTATGTTGTTTAGCCAGTATGGTACCACCTGACATCCACTGAGAAGTAGCAGCTAATAATGGATGGACCAAGACAGTGACATCTCTGGCCCATCCTCTGTTAGGATATCAGGCAGCACACCAATGTCTTAAATCAAGAAACAGCTTCCTAAGATCTCACAGGAAGACCTCAGCAATCAAGAGTCCAAAAGTGGCAGTCTAATACCCGGAACCTCAGACAGTGGCCGATACTGGATGAGAAACTCCCTCCTGGGCACATAGAAGACTTGGAAGGCACTGAACAGACTGTGCTCTGGGACCATGAGATGTAGAAATGGGGCCACAAAGTGGAGTCCACGACATGCAAATGAGAAGAAGAGCAAACCACAGATCATGTACTACAATGCGGTCTGAGCCCTGCAACATACACAATGGAGGACCTTCTTACAGCAACACCAGAGGCACTCCAAGTGCTCAAAGGACATTTAGTTTTGAACTTTGTTTGTGTTTTTAAATACATTTTAACTGTACCCTCGCTTTGCTTCTGACACAACAAAGAAATAGTAAGCGTCCCGGGAGCTTCCTGGTTGTTGACATTGCTCCAGATGTGCAGAGGATCCTGCCTTGGCATGCATGGCAAGGCTGGCCCCGATGAGCGCCAGGACCTTTTTCGATGGCCAAGGAAGCCAAGGGAGGGATGTCGCCAATCCCTCGTTTCCTTTTGCATTTGCCATTACAAAAAGGAGAAGAAGAAAAAAACTTAAGTGATTTACACAGGAAATAGGTAAAGAGCAATTATAATTGATTGGGAATCATTTCCTGATGGTGCGGGCGCATGATTGATAGCGCCAGCTGGCTGCTAAGTGAGCGGTGGTGTGCTTGCAACAGGGAGGCCATTTTTAGCTTCGGTCCATCCCAAGCCAAGCGGGCCACAAATCACCACATCCTCCTTCTTGTGGAAAAACAGCAGGGCCTTCAAGCGCAGTTTCAACCACGGGTGGAGACAAAGCAGAAGGTGGTCCTTCCACTGGAGCAGCTCCGCCTGAAACACAAACTACACTATGACTTCCATTAGACCTCAAGAAGCAGAACCAATGAGGAGTAGTATGTCAAGTGGTACTCTAGATCCATCTGTGGAAGACCGAATGTTCAAGGTAGGTCAAGCTATGCCAGTGGATCCCCACCTGTGGTCCGTGGACAACCAGTGGTCCGCAAGAATGAAAATATGGTCCGCGGCCTCACTATTACTACACCGTTGCCTCGAAAACACACAGCAATAACTACCCACGAAATATTACTACTACCACATGAGCTCTAGATTATTTAATGTCGATTTCTGTGGGCAAGCAGATGGAGACTACTGGATGGCATATGTTCTGTATCAGAAACTAGAGCTGATGTGGCCTATCCAATGCAATTTTCTGAATCAGCTGATGTGGTCTATCCAAGGCAATTTTCTGAATCAGCTGATGTGGTCTACCCAATGCAATATTCTGAATCAGCTGATGTGGTCTATCCAATGCAATTTTCTGAATCAGCTGATGTGGGCAATCTAATCCAATTTTCTGAATCAGCTGATGTGGTCTATCCAATGCAATTTCCTGAACCAGCTGATGTGGTCTATCCAATGCAAATTTCTGAATCAGCACTCCAAATAACCAAACAGAATATAAAGTTGACCAAAAACCGATTCATATCCCTTTTGGTACTAATGTTGGAGAGTGGTCCCTAGTCAAAGTGGTCTCTAGTCACTGGGATCTGATGAAGTGGTCCCAGGTCAAAGAGGTCCCTGATCAAAGCAGTCCCTGGTCAAAGTGGTATCTAGTCAAAGAGGTCCCTGGTCAAAGGGGTCCCTGGTCAAAGAGGTCCCTGGTCAAAGTGGTTCCTGGTCAAAGTGGTCCCTGGACAAGTGATCCCTGTTCAAAAACAGGTAGGAAACTACTGGACTATGCCCTTGCAAACCTCCAGGAAGGCCTTCAAAACATTATCTGCTTCTGATGGCTCTTTCTGAAATGGCTTTATTTGGCCGCTCCCTGGTAACGACGCTTGATGCAGCCGTTATTGGATTAAACATGTGTATTAAAGCAGGATGCTCTAATATTAAATTGCTCTTTCTTGTTCATTATTAATGGTATTCTGAAGTTTTCTGCTATTGATGTTTCATCAATGATTGGAAGCCACTGCGAGAGAGTTTCCATCCTTAAAAGGGGACCAATGGATTTTTAGACTAATAAATAAATACATGAAGATAAGGCCAGCTTTTTCCAAGGTGGGAGCATCTAGCTGCCACTGTCCAAATGGGGTAGGGTTGGTAGCAAAATAACAGTTATGATGTAGTAACGAAAATAATGTTAGGGTTGGGGGGTCACCACATCATGAGGAACTGTTCTAAGGGGTCACGCCATTAGGAAGGTCGAAAACCATTGACCTATAATCAAAGGAACCCCACCAATGATAGAATTGGGCCAAACCTCCCACACAGAGCCCCCATGCCTTAAAGAGACTGCTGGTGCAGCCTCGCATGCTCTCCCTCGCCCATGCATGCGCACCACAGTGAGGAACTGTATTAAGGGGTCGCATCATTAGATTGAGAACTACTGACCTACAATCAAAGCAATCCCACCAACTATAGAACTGGGCCACACAGAACCCCCATGCCGTGAAGAGACTTGTTGGCGTGAGCCTCCCTCCAGCCTCACACGCTCTCCTTCTCCCGCACATGCTCAGGAACTGTATTAAGGGATCATAGCATTAGGGAGGTTGAGAACCACTGACCTACACTCAAAGGAACCCCACCAACTATAAAATTGGGCCAAACTTCCCACACAGAACCCTCATACCATGAAGAGACCTGCTGGTGCAAGCCTCCCTCCAGCCTCACATGCTCTCCTTCACCCACACATGTGCATCATGCTGAGGTACTGTATTAAGGGATCGAAGCATTAGGAAGGTTGAGAACCACTGACCTACAATCAAAGGAACCCCACCAACTATAGGAACTGGGCCAAACTGAGCCTCCCTCCAGCCTCACACGCTCTCCTTCTCCCGTACATGCTCAGGAACTGTATTAAGGGATCATAGCATTAGGAAGGTTGAGAACCACTGACCTACACTCAAAGGAACCCCACCAACTATAGGAACTGGGCCAAACTGAGTCTCCCTCCAGCCTCACACGCTCTCCTTCGCCTGCACATGCTCAGGAACTGTATTAAGGGATCATATTTATTTATTTATTTATTTACTGCATTTGTTGACCGCCGTTCTCAGCCCTAGGGCGACTCACGGCGGTGTACAACATATAAAAACAGTTTACAATAACATTAGGAAGGTTGAGAACCACTGACCTACACTCAAAGGAACCCCACCAACTTTAGAATTGGGCCAAACTTCGCACACAGAACCCCCATACCATGAAGAGACCTGCTGGTGCAAGCCTCCCTCCAGCCTTACATGCTCACCATGCTGAGGAAGTGTATCAAGGGGGAGAAACAAGGCCATCGCAAACCTCTTTTGACTAGATCTTGCTGTGAGAGGCTTTCCCCAAGTTGGAGTTGACTTTCAGGCATGTAACAGCAGCAGCTAAGAAACCTTTCAGTGAGTAGGAAGTTGGGAAAAGGCAACAGCACAATACTGGGAGCAACTTTGCACTAAGGGAGGGAAAAAAGAGTGTATCTTGGGGGGAAGGCCGAGATTACAAAACGAAAACAGACCCCGAGAGAGCAAAGAACACACGTGCGAAAGGGTGCAAGGCGTGCTTGAGGAAAGGCTGGGAGAAGCCCTCCAAGAAGGGGTCGCGTTTGTGAAGCGAGGACAGGCAAATCCCGTGTAAACACTGGCAGCAGCCGAGGCAAGGGTACCTTGAAACGTGGCGGAACGGGAAGGCGTTCCTCCTCCTCCTCCGTTCCAGCGATGGCTGCCGGCTGTTGGCATGAGGAGCCCGGGGAGGGGAGGCCGAGAGACCCGAGCTGCCGACAGTCACACCAGCCTGTCAATAAACGGTGCCTTCCCATTCCTCCGCCGTCGGGGATTCATTCCCTAATAAGGGATTGGCAGCTTTCTGGGTTATTTCGAGGGTGTGCGATAATGTTCCCTGGATACCAAGGGCTTCCCAGGATCGGGCAGAAAGGAAAAAGTATACATACATATATATTTATCTCCCCAACTTGGCGTGAAAGTGCAGAATGAGGAGGCCGCCGACGGGAAGAAACAACCCCAGGAAGATCAACTGACACAAGTCGGTCCGAATGCAAAGGTCCTTCTTCGGTCAAGAGGGGAATCTCTTCGGGAGATTTCATGCCAGGAATGCGGCACTGTCACCAGCTGCTTTCGATCACTCAAGACCAGTTTGCGGCGATTTGGGCTCCCGGGCACCCAAAATGGAAGCCAGAATAAGGATATTTGACCCTCACAAGCTCCGAGCTTCAAAGCCAGTGCTGCAGCGGCCCAAGCTGGCCACACAATTGGGCAAAACAAGCACGCATATCACATACATGGGCATGTGTTTTGGCCATGCTCTAATTTTGCAGAGAGTTCGCCAAGCACAGTAACCATAGGAAGTTGACTATTGGTCTATGGAGCACAAGGAGAAGCCTCCAAAAGCACTCCCTCCACTGACATTGCAGGTTACAGCGAGCGCCATGAACATGTTGCCCAAACACTGCCCATGCCCTCCCCAAACACTATGGCCTACCGCCCAAGGAATGCTTTCATTCGGGAAGAATTTCATCCTAGATTTCATGTGTTTCCTCCACCACAGGCAGGCATCCCAGGACTCCTTGTGTGGAATTTGCATGACCCTGCCCACTGCCTCTCCCTTAACCCTTTTCTACCCTTTCCTAAACAAGAATTGATCAGCAACTGAACAGACTGGAGGGCTCCAACAATGGAGAAGCCTTCCTCCATATCAAGGTGGACTTCTCCCAAAGTAACACCCATGTCCACAGCTCTCCAGTGAGGAACCCTTCCATATTTAACCTTGTGAGATGGTACCACTTATGGGCATCCCTTTTGTACAACGTAAGGACCTTCTTCCCTGTAGAGGTGAGAATATATCTCTGCTTGTCATAGTTCAGAACAACACTTCTTGAATCCCTGCAGATCTTTTCACTGGGCCATCAGACCACTTCTGGTGACATTAGTCATTTGCGTCTTATGGAGAAGCCTTCCTTCATGTCAAGTGGGTTTCTCCCAAAGTAAACCCATATCCACAGCTCTCTGGTGAGGGACCCTTTGGACCACTTCTGGTGACATTAGTGGTTTGTGTCTTATGTGTCTTAAGGACCTTCTTCCCTGTAGTGGTGGGAATATATCTCTGCTTGTCGTAGTTCAGAATGGCAGCTCTTGAATCCCTGTAGATCTTCTCACTGGGCCGTCAAGCCACTTCTGGTGACATTAGTGGTTTGTGTCTTATGGAGAAGCCTTCCTCCATGTCAAGGTGGGCTTCTCCCAACGTAAACCCCATGTCCACAGCTCTCTAGCGAGGAACCCTTCCATATTTAACTTTGTGAGATGGTACCACTTATGTGCATCCCTGTTGTACAAGGTAAGGACCTTCTTCCCTGTAGTGGTGGGAATATGTCTCTGCTTGTCGTAGCTCAGAATGGCAGCTCTTGAATCCCTGTAGATCTTCTCACTGGGCCATCAGACCACTTCTGGTGACGTTAGTTGTTTGCGTCCTATGGAGAAGCCTTCCTCCATGTCAAGGTGGGCTTCTCCCAATGTGAACCCCATGTCCACAGCTCTCCAGTGAGGAACCCTTCCATATTTGTTTACGCCGATGCTCCTGTGCCCAGTGGCAGGCTTGCGCCAGGCCCTGAGGGGTTAAGCTCGCCCAGATGCTTTTTCCTGCCTTCACTCCACCTCAATTTCCACTGCTCCCATCACCTTCCTCCCCCGTCCCCTGATCTTACAGGGAGGGGAGAAAAAAACCCATCAAAATAACTATTTTATGTCTCCAAATATGCAGATCATTTTCTTTAATGAAAGATGCTTGACGTCTCCGATCCAATTAATATGCAAATGCAGGCGAGGATTTATTTGTGACATTCTGTCTGGGTGAGAGAAAACAAAAAAGGCCTGTTAACCAAAACACTAATTGCTGTGACTGATTGTCACATATCATCATTTTCATAGGGTCTCCTCCATCCCCGGCGCGCGGGAAGCCGTGATCCAGGACGCGGAGATTAGCAGACAACCAAGGAGAAACAGGGCAAGGCTGGCGCTACCTGCCTGGCACGCTCCGATGGGCCCGCACACCCGGCGCCACGGCTGCCAAACCCGGCAGGGAAGATGCCGCTCCTCTCCAAAACTGGTGACCCTCACATGGTGGCATGGCGCACAGAGAAAGACATGTCGCTGTCTCTTCTGCAAGGAACTCTGACTCTCTTTGTGGGATGTGTTTGCAAGAGAAGCCAAGCCAGAGGGATCCTGCCACCATATTCAACAGCTAGTCCAAACCAATCCAACCAAACCATGGCAGATGAACCCCTTAAATCAGTGTTTCTCACCCTTCTTAATGCCGCAACCCCTTAATACAGTTCCTCATGTTGTGGTGACCCCCAACCATAAGATTATATTGGTTGAAGGTTCAGCAGGCCAACAACATCTAGAAGGCCATTGGTTGTCTGCACCATCCTTCATTGCCTACATGGAGTATTGGGAAGTGTTTGCATATCCTCGAAATCTGTGGATTCTGGTCCATAGCATGTCCAGATTCTGTAAATTAAAGGATAGATCCTGAAAGGGTTCCTGGTCAAAGTGGTCCCTGGTCAACTTGTTCCTGTTCAACATGGTCCCTGGTCAACATGGTCCCTGGTCAAAGTCGTCCCTGGTCAAGTGGTCCCTGGTCAACTAGTCCCTGATCAAAGTGGTCCATGGTCAAAGGGCTCCCTGGTCAACTGGTCCTGGTCAACTAGTCTCTGGTCAAAGTGGTCCCTGGTCAACTGGTACCTGGTCAACTGGTCCCTGGTTAAAGTGGTCCCCGGTCAAAGTATTCATAGTCAAAGTGGTCCTTGGTCAACTAGTCCCTGGTTATAGTAGTCCCTGGTCAAAGTGGTCCCTGATCAAGGTGGTCCCTGGTCAAGTGGTCCCTGGTTCAAAGTGGTCACTGGTCAAGTGGTCCCTGGTCAAGTGTCCTCTGGTCAAGTGCTTCCTGGTCAAAGTGGTCCCTGGTCAACTGTTCCTGGTCAACTAGTTCCAGGTCAAAGTGGTCCCTGGTCAAAGTGATCCCTGGTAACCTGTCCCTGGTCAAAGTGGTCCCTGGTCAACTGGTCCATGGTCAAAGTGGTCACTGGTCAAAGTATTCCTGGTCAAATTGGTCCTTGGTCAACTAATCCCTGGTTAAAGTAGACCCTGGTCAAAGTGGTCCCTGATCAAGGTGGTTCTTGGTCAACTGGTCCCTGGTCAAAAAAAGGTTGGGAACCTCTGGTCTACTGGGAAGGGTGACTAGCAGAGAAAGGCTGTGTCTCTCACCAGCTCCTATTTTAACTGGTTAGAATGGAGCAGCTGCAGAGGATTGAATTTGGGGCAAAGCAGGTGCTCTGCCACCTTCTGCTCCACCTGGCAGCCTCGATGCCCCACAACATCATGCGTCGATTCCTGGGTCAGACGGAGAAAACCGGATGGCAGCGGAGGCCCAAGAAACCTCCTCCCTTTCTCCCCAAGCCGTTGAGAAACTGTGTGTTTTGAATTTTGTCTTGATTTTTTCTCGACTTCAGCAGATTAAAGTTGAAATAACCTACAAATTACTTAATGTGTTGTAAATCTTCCGAAATTAAGGCCTAATGGGGAACACATGTCAGCAGGCGGAAGACAGAGCAGCGGCAGAGCGGGGTTTCCCTCGCAGCAAGGGAGGCAAGCCAGAAAGCGGGGAGGAGGCGCCAAAAAGAACAAGCCAGCGGGAAAGTTTGGCACTGCACCCCTCTTTCGTGCTCTTTTTCTGCACCCCAGAAGCATCCCTCAAGATTTGGCAGATGAGTGAGATAGAAGCAGGCAGCAATACGGCAGAAGGGAAGGTGAGGCACACAAAACTATCCTCCATTGCACTTTTAGCAGGATGTGTGCCCCTATGTCTTCCACCTGTACTTCTCTGCACACTTTCTCACTTGGGGGCTGCATGCTAGCACTGCCTTCTAGGAGGACTGGACGGAAGGAAGGGAAGGAGGAAGGAAAGAGAGAAAGAAGGAAGGATGGAAGGAGGAAAAGGGAAAGAGGGAGGAAACAGCAAAGGAAGGAAGGGAAGGAGAAAGGAAAGAGAAGGAAAGAGAAAGGAAGGGAAAGGAAGGAGGAGAGAAAAGGGGAAAGAGGGAAGGAAGAAGGGAAAAGGAAGGAAGGGAAGGAAAAAGGAAAGGAAGAAGGAAGGAAAGAGGGAAGGAAGGAAGGATGGAAGGAGAAAGAGGGAGAGAGGGAAGGAAGAGGAAAGAGGGAATGAAGGAAAAAAAAGGGGAAAAGGAAAAGAGAGGAAGGAAGGAGAAGAAGGAAGGGAAGGAAGGAAGAAAGGAAAAGGGAAGAGAGAGGAAAAAGGAAGGAAGGAAGGAAGAAGAAGAAAGGAAAGGAAGGAGGAGAAAAGAGAGAGGGAAGAAGGAAGTGAAAGAGAGGAAGGGAAGGAAGATGGAAGGAAGGAAAGGGAAAAGGAGAAAGAGGAAGAGGAAGGAAGGGAAAAAGGAAAGGAGGAAGGAAGAAAAGAGGGAAGGAAGGGGAAGAGGAGAAAGGGTGGAAGGGAAATGGAAAGAAGAAAGAGGGAAGGGGGAGAGAGGAAGGAGGAAGGAAAAAAAGGGGGAAGGATGGAAGGGTGAATGAATGGAAGGGAAGGAAGGAAAGAGAGAAGGAAGGATGAAGAAAGTGGAAAGGAATGGAGGGAGGAGAAGAGGGGGGAAGGGAGGGAGGAAAGAGAGAAGGAAGGAAAGCAAAAGGGGAAAGAGGGAGAAAGGGAGAGAGGAAGGAGAAAGGAAGAAGGAGGGAGGGAGAAAGAGAGAAAGGGAGGAAGGAAGGAAAAGGAAAGGAAGGAGATAGAGGGCGGGAAGGAGGACGGAAAGAGAGAAAGAAGGATAGGATGGTGAGAGAGACAGGAGGGCCTGAGAAAAGAGCCCAAGGGGCCACATCCGCCCCCCGGGCCTGGGTTTACCCAGAATTGCTGTAGAAGGATTCCTTCAAATGTTCCAAGATGATTGAATACAGGGAGAATGTAGTAGAGAACTGCTTCTTCCCCATCCAATAGCAACGATTCGTCCTTGCATATGAGGACAAAACAATCAAGGATTTACATCCCTGGACTGGTAATTTGGCTTGACAGGACAGCGGGATCTTTGGAGACAATCCGCAGAAATAATGGGCAGCGTGCACGCGTGAACCCAACACAGCAACGGCCAGGATAAAGTTCACATTTATTGGAAGGGCCATAAAATTATGGAAAGGAAAAGGGCACAGCCCATAAGATGCTCTGGAGCAAGTCCCAAGCAATGGCTCTTGATGCCTCCGGTTCTGGAGAGGCTATTTCAAGCAGTCGGGAAACTTGCCCTGTAGAGCAGAGCTTCCCACGAGAAGGTGAAGCTGATCCTATTTGTTTTTAGATAACTCTAGGTTTAATTCTATTTCAATGTTTAGAGCAGGTACGGGCAAACCCAGACCCGCGGGCCACATGCGGCCCCTTGGGCTCTTTTCTCAGGCCCTCCTCTCTCTCACCATCCTACCCTTCCTTCCTTCTCTCTTTCCTTCCTCCTTCTCGCCCTCTATCTCCTTCTTTCATCCTTCTCCCTTTCTCTCTTTAATCCTCCTCCCTTCCTTATCTCCCTCTTTCTCCTTCCCTACTTCCTTCCCCTCCACCCTTTCGTCCTTCCTTCCTTCTCTCACTCTTTCTTCTTTCTTCCCTTTTGTCCTTCCTTCCTTCTCTATTTCTTCCTCCTTCCTTCCTTCCTTCCTTTCTCCTTCCCTTTCACCCTTTTGTCCTTCCTTCCTTCTCTCTTTTCTTCTCCTTCCCTCCCCTTCTCTCCTTCCTTCCTTCCTTCCTCCATCCTTCCCTTCCACCCTCTCTTCCCTCCTTCTTCTTTCCTTCCTTCCTTTTTCTTCTTCCTTCCTCCTCTTTCCATCCTTCCCTTCCACCCTTTCATCCTTTTTTCCTTCCCTCTTTCCTCCTTCTCTCCTCTTTCTCTTTTCCTTCCCTTTTATCTTTCCTTCCTTCTCTCTTTTCTCCCCTCTCTTCCTCCCCTCCCTTTCTCCCTCTCCATTCCTTTCCACCCTTTCATCCTTCTTTCCTTCTTCTTTCTCCTTCCTTCCTTTCTTCCTTCCCTTCTTCCACCTCCTCCCTTTCCCTTTCTCCTTCTCCTTTCCCTCCCTTTCTTTTCCTTCCTTCTCTCTTTCCTTCCTTCTTACCTCTCTTTCCTCCCTCTTTCCTTTCCCTTCCACCTTTTGTCCTTCTTCCTTCTTTCCTTCCTCTCTCCTTTTCTCCTTCATCCTTCCCTTGTCTTTCCTTCCCTCTCTTTCCTTTTCCTTCCTTCATCCCTCTCCCTCCCTCCCTTCTTTCCTCTCTTTTCCCTTCCTCCTTCCTTCCTCTTCTTCTTTCTTCCTTCCCCTTGTCCTTCCTTCCCTTTTGTCTTTCTTTCCTTTCCCTCTTTCCCTTTCTCTTCCTTCCCTTTTGTCTTTCCTTCATTCTCTCTTTTCTCCCTCTCTCCCTTCCTTACCTCCCTGTTTCTCCCTCTCTCCCTTCCTTCTTTCCGACCATCCTTCCCTTCCACTCTTTTGTCCTTCCCTCCTTGTCTTTCCTTCCTCCTTAGCTCCCTTTCCTTCCTCTTTCTCTTTCTATCCTTCCCTTCCACCCTTTTGTCCTTCTTTCCACCTTCTCTCCATCTTTCTCCTCCATCCCTTCCCTTTTGTCTTTCCTCCCCTCTCTTTCCTTTATCCTTCCATTCATCCTTCTCTTCCTCCCTCTCTTCCTTCCTTCTCTTTTTCTTTCCTTCCTTCCTTCCTTCCTTCCTTCCTTCCTTCCTTCCTTCCGCCCCAAGCCCAGCGATGCCTGCCTGTTGCCTCTGCCCCTCCTTCCCTCCGCCTCGGCTCCTCTCCCTTTCCCATTTCAGCAGATTTCTCTCAAGTGCGCTGCCATATGGTTCCAGTTAAGGCCCATATTTTCTCCCCTTCGCCAATTGAAAAGGCACACTTTCGTCCACAGATTGCTCCGCCGGCTGGCTCGGCTTCTCCTTGGATTTCCCAAGAAGGGGGGGAAGGAAACCACACGCACCAAACCAAAACCAAAGCTTTGACATTTTAAATTAATTTACAGCCCCAAACAGCAGAAAAAGAAAAGAATCCAGAGAGTTTTAATAGGGTTGGAAGTAATGTTTTTTGGGGGGTAATCTTCTCCAGATTTTCACATTAACCTTTGGAACAGAGTTCACCCAGCTACTATGTTACTGGGTTTTTGTGAGACTGGCCTGGAAGCAACACATGAAAGGGGAAAGGAAGGAAATGGAGCACCAAAGGCAGTTTTTACACAGATGGGGAAAACGTGGAAGGGTTGGAAGCATCAAGTATCGAGACGACCCTTATTAGAAATGCCTGCATATAAGGGACACCATAAAGACAAAAGTACGTCTGCACATGTACAAAGTGCACTTCCATTCCCCTCTTACTGTCACATACTCAAGCGTTCTGTGACATTGAGTAATACAGATCGGAAGATCAATAGCATAGGCACGCTTGCTCCACCAATGTTTAACATCTACACAAATGACCAGCCACTGCCAAAAAAAAGGAAAGAGAGTTTCATCTATGCTGATGATCGTGTCATCACCACTCAAGCTTTGAAATGGTTGAACTGAAGCTCTCCAAAGATTTAGGTGTTCTTACTGCCAATTACAAGGAAAACAAGCTTGCAACATCAATGTTTAACATCTAGACAAATGACCAGCCACTGCCAGAAGGGATAAAGAGTTTCATCTATGCTGACGATCATGCCATCACCACTCAAGCTTTGAAATGGTTGAACTGAAGCTCTCTGAAGATTTAGGTGTTCTTACTCCCCATTACAAAGAAAACAAACTTGCACTCTCAACATTTGACATTTACACAAATGATCAGCCATTGCCAGAAAGGACAGAGTTTCATCTATGCTGACAATTGTGTCATCATCACTCAAGCTTTGAAATGGTTGAATTGAAGCTCTCTGAAGCTTTAGGTGCTCTTACTGCCAATTACAAGGAAAACAAGCTTGCACCATCAATGCTTAACATTTACACAAATGACCAGCTACTGCCAGAAGGGATAAAGAGTTTCATCTATGCTGACGATCATGCCATCACCGCTCAAGCAGGGAGCTTTGAAATAGTTGAACAGAAGCTCTCTGAAGCTTTACATGCTCTTACTGCCTGTTACAGGGGAAACCAGCGGATTCCTAATCCATCTAACACAGAGACGTGTGCTTTTCACCTTTAGAACAGACAAGCATTTTGAGCAATATCTTCAGAGATATCTAAAAGCAAAGGACACTTTTGCAAAACCAAAATATCCTTGCAAGACAACACGGACTGAATGTGTGCATCCTGTGATAATGCAGCGTGTCTCATTAAGAAGCACATCCACTGTTGTAGCATGGTATTCCACACTGGGCATGCCTACTCAGCAGCAGAGCAGCAAAGCACAAGGGCAGATGTAGTTGGTAGGTGTTCCTGCCACACCGAGGCCTACTCTCCATGGCACCCTATGCATTGATTTCAGATAACCCTTGGGCCTGATGCCAAGCTGACTGAAGGAAATACCCGCTTCCCAACCAGTGTTCCTGGGCAAGATGCCCAAGGACATTGAGGGAGGGAGAAAGAGGGTCCAAGATGCCTTCATGGCAGGGACTGATATGGAACTGAGATAGAGATACATTCCCCTTCCCTTTGCCAGTTTGCCAAGTGTGCCCAACTCTCTTTCCTAACCGAGCCGGAGGGATCCTTGTGTGTGCGCCCGCCGGGCAATGGGCCAAGATGGCACACGGTGGAATTGAGGGGAAACGCACCATGTGCTTGGAGAGGTGAAGGTTAAGGAGGCCCACAGTGGCACCTCTGGGGCGTGTGCCAAAAGCAGAGCATTTTCCAGAGACGGGGATTTGTGAGTTGGGTTGTCGCCCAATGCCAAGCGGTGGTTGGAGTCTGTTTCCCTCCCAAGGACCCCTCTTATTAGGGAAATGTTTAGATTAGTTTGATTTCCTTCCAGGGAGAAGGTACGGGACGTCACTCACAGCCTCTCTGCCCGCCTCTTTGGCTCCAAACATGCAACCAGCTGGGCAAGTTGCCATGGGGACCACTGTTTTCTTTTTTTTGCCAACGATGCGTGTTGCGTGTCAGGTTTACAGCCGTGGCCAGCCCCTCGCGAAGCCAAGAGGCAGCTGGAGGCTGGATTGTGGAAGGGGGATGATGTGGTGGCGTGGCCGGCACAAAAGGCAAACGGCTTTTTAATAGAGTGCCCTGCCAGCCTTTGAGGACTCAATAAAGCGCGGCGGAAGGCCCCCCGTGCACGGCCCTTTGAAGTGCCGCCTCTGCCAGGCAAAGGATGGGAAAGTTTGGAAGCGGCCCAAAGCGAGGCACTGCATCAGGCATCCCACGAGGCACATGAAGGCTGGCTTTTGTGAGCGCCACAGGTTGGCATCGGCTTGGCTCCCAGAATGAACAGCGCAGCGCAGGATAAGGTTGCCCATTTTGACACCAAGTAGCCAGAAGGATGCTTATCCTGCCAGAGAATGTAAGCAACGGAGGAGAAAGCCATCGGCCAAATTTCGAGGCAACAGGATGCCAACAAAAGGAGAGAAGCCTGATAGACAAACATAGCAAATACCCATCGAAAAGGGTATTTGCCCATTTCCCAAATGTGGTTGAAAATCAGCGCAAGAAAACTTGCAGGAACACTATACTACTTGCAGGAACATTTTAGCACAGCGAAACAAATTCCGACTTTCCTCACTTCCTGCACAAATTCCGACTTTCCTCACTTTCTGCACAAATTCTGACTTTCCTCACTTTCCGTACAAATTCTGACTTTCCTCACTTTCCGCACAAATTCTGACTTTCCTCACTTTCTGCACAAATTCTGACTTTCCTCACTTTCCGTACAAATTCCGACTTTCCTCACTTTCTGCACAAATTCCGACTTTCCTCACTTTCTGCACAAATTCTGGCTTTCCTTACTTTCTGCACAAATTCTGACTTTCCTCACTTTCCGTACAAATTCTGACTTTCCTCACTTTCTGCACAAATTCCGACTTTCCTCACTTTCTGCACAAATTCCGATTTTCCTCACTTTCCGCACAAATTCCAACTTTCTGCACTTTCTGGCGAAATAAAGAAAGTTGAACCACTATCCTAAAAACTCTTGTATGCGCATCTTTCCTATTCAGGTTGTCATCTTTAGCTCTATTGTAGAGCAAGAATCAGCAATGTTTCACTCTCAAAATGTTGTTGGGCTACAGCTCCCATCATCCTGCATGGCAGAAGATTGGACTAGATCAGTGGTTCCCAACCTTCCTAATGCCGCAACACCTTAATATGGTTCCTCATGTTGTGGTGACCCCGCCATATCTCCAGAAGCGACAAAGAGTTTCATCTATGCTGACGATCATGCCATCACCGCTCAAGCAGGGAGCTTTGAAATGGTTGAACAGAAGCTCTCCGAAGCTCTAGGTCAGTGTTTCTCAACCTTCCTAATGCCGTGACCCCTTCATACAGTTCCTCATGTTGTGGTGACCCCGAACCATAACATTATTTTTGTTGCTACTTCATCACTGGCATTTTGCTACTGTTCTGAATTGTCATGTAAATATCTGATTTGCAGGATGTATTTTCATTCACTGAACCAAACTGAACACAAATACCCAATATGCCCAAATATGAATACTGGTGGGGTTGGGGGGAATTTGATTTTGTATTTCGGAGTTGTAGTTGTTGGGATGTATAGTTCACCTAACAATCAAAGAGCATTCTGAACCCCACCAATGATGGAATTGAATCAAACTTGGCACACAGAACTCCCATAACCAAGAGAAAATACTGGAAGGGATTGGTGGGCATTGACCTTGAGTTTAGGAGTTGTAGTTCACCTACATCCAGAGAGCTCTGTGGACTCCAACAATAATAGATCTGAACCAAACTTGGCACGAATACTCAGTATGCCCAAATGCAAACTCTGGTGGAGTTTGGGGAACATAAACCTTAACATTTGTGAGTTGTAGTTGTTGGGACTTATAGTTCACCTACAATCAAAGAGCATTTTGAATGCCACCAACAATAGAACTGGGCCAAACTTCCCACACAGAACTCCCATGCCTTGGAGGGATTTGCTGGTGCAAGCCTTCCTCCCACCTCACATGCTCTCCCTCACCCATAGATTCGCACCACACTGCTATGTGTTGAGCATGCCTGCTCTCCCTGCCCCACTTGGAGTCTCAGAAATAGCCCTCCCCTTGGCTGAGAGGCCAGCCAATCACAGCAGAGGAGGGCCAATCACTGGCACGAGCCTCTTTCCAGCCTCACATGCTCTCCCTCGCCTGCAGATGTGCACCATGCTGCCATGTGTTGACCATGCCTGCTCTCCCCTCCCTGCTTGGAGTCTCAGAAACACCCTCCCCTTGGCCGAGAGGCCGGCCAATCACAGCAGAGGAGGACTTTTTTGGGAGGATTCCCTGTCTGTTTCCAAAAACCATTCTGCTCTGCAGGAGCCTTCACAAAACCCTCGGCTCGCCACCTCCTTCCTTGTTTTTGTCCCATTCCATCACCTGAACCGTAGCCCTTTGGTTCCTCTACTTCTGGCTTGAGCCTCTCCACTTGAGCAGGCACTCACTTACTCCCAAGTTTGGAAATCCAATCAATGCAATTGGCGGGGGGGGGGGGGGGATGAGAGGGAGGGGGGAGGCGGTGCCAGTTTCCCCCTATTTTGACAAGACAAATAAATGATTTAAGCAGGGGCGCTAATTGAGGAACGCTTTCCAGGAAAGCGCGGGAAACGTACGGCTTTCGTACACACAAACACGCTTTTAAACATATATATGCAATCCTTCTTTTAATATATTTCTTTTTTTGCAGGAAAAATATCTATCTCGAGGAAAACATAACGCACTGACATCTTTGTATTTTTGTTTTTTTGGGGGGTAATTATACTAAAGATGAAAAACTCATAATAAACATCTCCCAGTCCCCACCTGCTAACAGTAATTATAATAGACTCAACAATAAATGGTAAAGCAGAACAGAGCTGCATCTCGGGAATTCTCCAGGGTCTGTGGATTAGCTCGGAAAGCCTGAATGATTAAAATACACTAATTAAAATTTTGTGTTCCTTAGTAACTCGTCTGCCTGGGCCCCTGGTGTTGGCAAAATGGGAATTAACGTGACAAAAGCAACACAGAGGGTTTTTGTTTTAAATACAGAAGGGGGGCAACGAAAGGAGAGAGAGAGAGGGAAAAAAACCCTATATAAACAAGTTCTAGATCTTTGAGCGTGAAAAAGAAAATAGAAAACACACACATCTATCTATCTAAAAGTGACAAATGTGTATGTGGCAGAGGGGTCCATAGTTCCAAGTGCCGAGAAGCCTCCAAAGGCACTTCCTCCACTGACACTGCGGGTTAGAGCGAGAGCCATGAGCATGTCGCCCAACCCTTGCCAAAGTCCTCCCCAAACACCACACTGCCCAGCACCCAAGGAATGCTTTCATTCAGAGAGAATTTCATCCCAGATTTGACATGTTTCCTCCACCACAGACATCCCAGTGTTCCTTACGCTCTGATGGTGTGGAATTTGCATGATCCCACCCACTGCTTCTCTCTTAACTCTTTCCTACTCTTGCACAACAAACAGAACAGAATTAATCAGCAACTACACATACTGGAGGAGTTTGGGGACCATTTCATCCTGGATGTGACGTGTTTCCTCCACCACAGACATCCCAGTGTTTCTTACTTTCCGTTGGTATGGAATTTGCATGATCCCGCCCACTACCTCTCTCTTAACCCTTTCCCACTCTTTTCAACTCTGCACAGAGTTCCTTTGGGCTCCACCACAGACATCCCAGTGTTTTTTAACTCTCTGATGGTGTGGAATTTGCATGATCCCGCCCACTGCCTCTCTCTTAACTCTTTCCTACTCTTGCACAACAAACAGAGCAGAATTAATCAGCAACTACACATCCTGGAGGAGTTTGGGGATGCTTTCATTCGTGGACCCTTTCATCCTGGATGTGACATGTTTCCTCCACCACAGACATCCCAGTGTTTCTCACTCTCTGTTGGTGTGGAATTTGCATGATCCCGCCCACTGCCTCTCTCTTAATCTTTTCCTACTCTTGCACAACAAACAGAGCAGAATTAATCAGCAACTACACATACTGGAGGAGTTTGGGGATACCTTCATTCAGAGACCATTTCATCCTAGATGTGACGTGTTTCCTCCACCACAGACATCCCAGTGTTTCTTACTCTCCGTTGGTGTGGAATTTGCATGATCCCACCCACTACCTCTCTCTTAACCCTTTCCTACTCTTGCACAACAAACAGAGCAGAATTAATCAGCAACTACACATCCTGGAGGAGTTTGGGGATGCTTTCATTCAGGGACCATTTCATCCTAGATTTGACATGTTTCCTCCACCACAGGCAGGCATCCCAACGTTCCTTGTGTGGAATTTGCATGACCCTGCCCACTGTCTCTATGGCAAACACAGAAGAATTGATCCCCAACTGAACGGATTGGAGGGGTTTGGGGGACTGAGGCCAACCGTAAATACTGGCAGGATTTGGGGGTAATTGCCCTTGGCATATGGGAGTTGTAGTTCACCCATATTCAGAGAGCACTGCACTACAATTCCCAGCCGACGACAGATCTGGACCACACTTGGCACACGGGCGCATCATGGCCAACTGTGCATACAGGCCCAGTTTGGGAAGGATTGACACATGATTCTGGGAATTGTAGTTCACCCACATTGTTATGTATTCATAACAGAATTCACATTCTGGTTTTTTCCTAATTAATAGTGTTGCTAATGAAGTAAATGATATTGCCTAATACCCCAAAACAAACAATGCCTTTTTCAAATATAGTATATAATACGATTCGTTCAGAGGGATCAAAGTCACTGGACAAACCAAGGTTGGGGATGGGAACAGAGCTACACAATTCTTCTTTTCTTTCATGGGAAAGCAGAAAAGAGGGAAGAAGTCAGACTGGGACAAATGGAGGGTCATTCCCCCAACGGGGAGGAAAGCGTTTAAAAACAATTAGAGAAGCTAACAGAAAGAAGAGAGAGACGGAGCGAGCAAGCAAGCAAACAAGCGAGCAAGAGAAGAGAGAGGCACAATCTATGCAGTGGGCCTTCTCACTCTTCCTTTTCCGGACTTTGCGGATTCGCAACGGCCTGGGTTCCCATTCTCCCAAAGCCAACTTTGGCCCGACCAACGGCCCCCAAAAAGGCTTCTGCCCCACTGCAGCCGCACAAAAGAGATGGAACACTTTTGGGTTGCCCTTAGCAACCTAATTGCATCAGTACATTGCACACAGGAGCCAAACTAACTGAATTTTGATGAAAAGACGGCAGTAATTTACGGCATCACGAAATTAGTTGTCATGGCGACGGGTTAATTACATCTCAAATTAACAATGCAAGTGTGGTGAAATTAAATATAAATCATATTTTCTGCATAAATTATAGGGGTTGATTAGACCGGGGCTCGGGGAGAGGGAAAGGTTGCGCCGCCATGGGCCTACGCAGCTTTTTCGAAGCCGACAAGAGCGCCTTGGAAACACTGGCGAGGAAGGGAGGGCAAGGAAAGGGGAGGAAGTCGCCGGGAAAACGCTCCTCCACGACGCTCCGTTTGTAGATTTCCTTGAACTCGCTATCCCAGGGCTCCCTACATTTCATCTTCTAGTGAATTTCAAGAGATCAAGGGCTTTGTTGTTCTCTAAATAAAGATAGGCTCACTCTGGTTCAAAGTATATTCTAAACCAGGACTAAACAACAACAGAGTGTGGTTAAGATAGAAAAAGTTATTTATGAGAAGCTTGGAGAGGCCACAGCAGTTTGGTATTGCCAGAGCTGACTGGGAAGGACAAGATCTCGCCTCCTCTGCCACTCTTCCCTTGTTGTGTCAATGGAATAGAAACTATATTTACACTTTGAACTGAGTTTGTGTGATGCAAAAAAAAAAAAGATATATGGAATTGTATGAAAGTTGTATCAATGGGGTCTAACTGGGCTGAAGACACAATACTAAAATATCAAGGCCTGGAAAACAACT
Source organism: Anolis sagrei ordinatus (assembly GCF_025583915.1). NCBI lineage: Eukaryota > Metazoa > Chordata > Lepidosauria > Squamata > Anolidae > Anolis > Anolis sagrei. Next base: position 13,614,628 of record NW_026844811.1, on the reverse strand, counting down.
ATAATTGAAAAATGCTATAAGAACTGTGACAATGGTTAACTGTTGAACTTTTGGGGGAAAAGCATGTTTACATTATCAGAGACAATGGCTCTTTAAGTTAACGACATGTTTACAAGGTTCCTTACATTAAGAAAGAAGTCAACACAAGGCTCCTTACGTTTATCAACACCAATTAAGAAGAGTCAACATCTGTCCAGGAACTGACATGAAGCCAAGAAAAACATCTATCATGCATTTACAACTTTGGAACAACATTAGCAAGAAATATTGCTATAAATAAGAGACCTTATTACAATCCAAAAATCATGACAGACAGCGGCGCTGTTCACCTGCTATGCTCTGTTTCTTGGGAAGGAAAGAGATGGTGTATCTTTGGAAAGTGTCAGATCTGCTATGGGAAAGTAGGATTCTGGACAATGTATTGTTGAAGGCCGGAATCACTGGGTTGTTGTAGGTTTTTCCGGGCTACATGGCCATGGTCTAGAGGCATTCTCTCCTGACGTATCGCCTGCATCTATGGCAAGCATCCTCACTACCTCCGAGGATGCTTGCCATAGATGCAGGCGAAACGTCAGGAGAGAATGCCTCTAGACCATGGCCATATAGCCCAAAAAAACCTACAACAACCCAGGATTCTGGACACTTGCCTCCTTTTCTCAAGGGAAGAGAAAGGAGTGCAATTTTGGAGTCATGTATGTACAAAGTAGGCCAAGTCTACTGTCTGAACGATACAAGATCACTCATCTTAGCCTTCTCCGATCCTGTATCTGCTTACCAGGAAGCCAGCTCTAGGGAATGCAATGTCTTAATTCTGAGTAAACATGAATAATCTTGCATGCTTATCATTGGGCCCGATTCTTTCAAGACCTGCCCTGATTGTCAGCTCTTGCTTTCTGAGAAAGATCCAAGGCACTGACCAAGCTCTAATCATGGATGAAGGACCTCCAACCCTCTCAATGAATGTGTCTTCAGCTCATATCAGATCTGTCGAACGAGAACAGTGTTAAAGGAGTACAAGGCACATAATCCAAAATTCCAGAAGGGCAAGTGATTCACCTTTCCAATCCCTACATGACCTGGCATTCTTTGTGTGAAAGGATACCTTTCCACAAACATCACCTACTTGGCCCTTCAATGCACTGCGTTATCTCAGGACATCTTGTACATGCAAAATCTGTTAAATGCAGATTTTTAGGACTTTGTTCAACATATGTAAACATTGACACAGCAAGTGTCATCATAGTCCCGAACAATAGCAGATGTTGCCAAAGGCTAGGGCCTGGATTCTGGGACCTTCTCCGTGGTGGCATCTCAACTGAAAGCAAAGCTCTCTGTCTAGAGACAATCCACTACCCATAACCCTCTTGAATCTGGACTCCCATCCCATTATGCTGGGGATATGGAGCGTATGAGTCCCACACATTTGGAAGACTCCAAGTTGAGGGAGTCTGGAGTCTTGGACTGCTTATGGTCTGACAATCATCTGCTGGGGGATGCTCTACTTTGGATGTCCACCTCCAACTTCTATATATAAGAGAACTTATTACAATCCAAAAATTGTGACAGACAGCGGCGCTGTTTATCTGCTATGTTCTGCTTCATTGGAAGGAGAGAGACCCTCTTTGAAGAGGGTCAGATCTGCTATGGGAAAGCAGGCTGCCACCTATTTTATGATATCATTACAACAAGATGAATAAAGTAACTGGTTGGCACTTAATGGGCAGCCAAAGTGACCACTCCAACCAGGTTGTGTGCTCGGAGGCTGCAAAACACAGTCTGGAGGAACCTGTACTCATTGTGTTTTTTTAGAGGACCTACAAAGAAAAAGGTTGGGGAATTAATTATGCATTAAGGAAATTAATACAAGCCGTAGAAGACGGATAAATAACTAGTTAGCACTAAAAGTAAGAAGGAGTCGTGCCCAAAGTCAAATCTTCCGCTCGCTGGGAGGTGAAAGGAACAGAGTGCTTCAAGGATCATATCCACAGGAATGATTTTCTTCAATGCGACCTTGGAGGAGGAAAGAGGAGGCGAAGAGTAAACAGGAAGCCGGGGAAATGTGCTGACCACACAAAAAGTGGAAGGGACAGTCAATAGAGATGAGGATCAGAAAATTATGCGGCATGATCCTGAAAAATTCAGGGAAGTGCACCACCAAAATAGGATAGATATAGTGTCACTCAACACTTCTCTGACTTGGGTTGTCTAGAAATATCAGGGAAAGAGAGGGAGTGAGTAGTCCATCAAAGAGGCCACTACAAAGGGAGCCAGGGACCACTGGAATGTGAGAGGCAATGGCACTTTGGCTTGGCTGATCCACGGGTCCTTGCTCTTCAAGAAATCCAATCTTTTTAGAACAGTGGTTCCCAGCCTGTGGTCGTGGACCACCAGTGGTCCGCAAGAACTAAAATATGGTCTGCGGACTCACCGTTACTTCATCATTGCAACAATCTCCTGAAACCCTCTTCTAGTGCCGAAGTTTGCTAAATATGGTTTTCTCTGGGACAGCAGACGACGACTACTGTACTAATGTTGAAGAGTTGTCCCTGGTCAAAGTGGTCCCTGGTCAAGTGGTGCCTGGTTAATGTGGTCCCTGGTCAAGGTGGTCCCTGGTCAATGTGGTCCCTGGTTAATGTGGTCCCTGATCATAGTTGTCCCTGTTCAAGTGGTCCCTGATCAAGTGGTCCCTGATCAAGTGGTACTTGGTTAATGTGGTCCCTGGTCAAGTGGTGCCTGGTCAAAGTGTTCCCTTGTCAAGTGGTCCCTGATCAAAGTGGTCCCTGGTTAATGTGGTCCCTGATCATAGTTGTCCCTGTTCAAGTGGTCCCTGTTCAAATGGTCCCTGGTCAAGTGGTGCCTGGTCAAAGTAGTGCCTGGTCAAAATGGTCCCTGGTCATAGCGGTCCCTAGTCAAGTGGTCCCTGATCAAGTGGTCCATGGTTAATGTGGTCCCTGATCATAGTTGTCCCTGGTCTAATGGTCCCTGATCAAGTGGTCCATGGGCAAAGTGGTGCCTGGTCAAAATGGTCCCTGGTCATAGTGGTCCCTAGTCAAGTGGTCCTTGATCAAGTGGTGCCTGGTCAAAATGGTCCCAGGTCATAGTGGTCCCTGGTCAAGTGGTCCCAGGTCAAAAAAAGTTTGGGAATCACCGTTTTAGAAGAACATGAACCCAGTGAGTGTCCTACAAGGACACTGTCCTTCGAAGATATTGTTTTGCTTCTGCATCTCAAAAGCACACACTCCCTCCAAGCTAACGAAGAGCATCCCATGAATGACAAAGAGGTGAATCCCCCAGAAAAAACAGGACAATGCCACCCCAGCATCTTCCAAACAGTGCATCTCTTTCTAAGAATGGCCATCAGCTCCACCAGCGAAAGACAACACAAACATCCAAAGCATTGGTGTGGCTTCCAGGTAGCACTTCTCTTGAGAAGGAGGACCGCTTACATGGGAAATGCCATTTTCCGCAGGAGGTTCCCACCACAACGGGTCCTCTATGTCCTGCTCAATACTGGTGGCATTTCCAACACAGCAATAGGGAAACAAGGCAACCCTCTTGCATTTGAGAGATTCCAGAGGAGGCAGGGGAGAAGGTCAGCGGCCGTCCCAAACAAGGAGCGAATAGCTGCTCTATTAAACTCTTGGTGACCCTTCTGGAACGCAGGGGTGTTGCTGCTCCACAATGGGGCACAATTAACAGCAAGAAGGGAACGAGCTCCTAAAAATAAAGCAGCCACACCAACGCTCCCTGAGATGTACAAAGGGCCCTCAATGCCTTTTGTGCCTGGACCATCCCAACTCCTTCCGCAGCTTTGAGAGAAGGGCCACCAAGCTCAGAGTCCACACATGGCCAACGCAGAAAGCAATCCTTGCCAGGGAGCCTCCATTCCTTTTACATTATACATAGATCAGAGAGCACTGTCTGCTATAGGGCAACGTGCCATTTCCTCCTAAAAAGTTATCCAAATGGATCGGGAACACTCTGTTCTTCGGCCCTCTGACAGTTTGATATTAACGGCACATAAATATACCCGGGATGTAAATCCTCAATTATTTCACCCTTGGTTGCGGGGCTAATCATTTCATCATTTTCTCGCCACTGCGGTAGGAAACAAAACAGTCCTTCACGGAATTCTCCATTGCATCCAAACAATCTGAGGTATTGCAGAAAAATTGCTTGGCATAGGGAAAACCTGTGGACTTTCTGCACAGGAAACCATGTTTTATGGACAGAAAACAGGTTTTCTGGACAGAAAACACTGCTTTCTGAAAGAAAACACTTTCTGCACAGAAAACAACACTTTTTGCACAAAAAAGCTTTCTACACAGAAAGTAATGTTTTCTTCAGAGAATGTTTTCTGCACAGAAACAATGCTTTCGGCACAGAAAACAATATTTTTTTTTGCACTGAAAATGCACACAAAGTAATGTTTTCTTCACAGAAAATAATGTTTTCCACACAGAAAACAATGCTTTCTGCACGGAAAACAATGGTTTTTGCACTGAAAATGCTTTCTGCACATAAAAATGTTTTCTGCACCAAAACTATTTTTTTTGCTCAGAAACCCGTATGTAATTCTTTGTGCAGAATAATAATTCTCCAACACTGAAAGACATCTAATTCATCTATTATTCTTCCCAATCACTGTGAACTTTATTTTTTGAATAATAATGTTCCTTCTGATCCTATATACTAGGCAATCTTTCTAGCTTGGGGGTCCCATGGTGGGCCCGAACAGGGTGGATGGGCCCGAACAGGGTGGGTGGGCTGGGGGTGGGGGTTGATGGTAGATAGGAGAGGAAAAGCATATGCATTGTACATTGTCTTGTCTAGTCCTGATATAGAATCCTAGAGCTGGAAGAGGGAAGGATGGAAGGAAGGAGAAAGAAAGAGGGAAGGAGGGAGGGAAGAGGGAAGGAAGGAGGAAGGGAGAAAGAAGGAGGTAAGGAAGGAAGGAAGGAAGGAAGGAAGGGAAGAAAAAATAGAAGGGGGAAGGATAGAAATTATAGTGTGGGGGCGAATTTAAATAGGGGAACAATTACTGCCTGGGTTTCCCTTCAGGAAGCACTCAGATTGCTAGACGTAGACTGATTTGGGGGACCTGTCATACTGTTGCCATGTTGCAGACGGGAAGGGTGGGAAAGAGACATTGCCAGAGGCCTCCCCATACATTCGTGGCAAATCCTAACCTGGGGCTTTCTGAGTGTGTCCCAGAATTAGTCACTACGCTTGGCATCCCATTTTCATCAGAGTGATGCAATTGATGGGTTCCCCACACAGAATACCGGGAATGGAAGGTTTATGAGGATGCCAGAGCATTCTCGGTTAAGCATTTGCACAATAATCCCTTCCCACCTGAAATGAGAGAGAGAACGGGTTTCTGTGAGGTTTCGGTGGATGACTACAGCCTCCATAGGAAAAAGGTAAAGGTTGAGTCAGACTCAGGTCGGTGGTGCTCATCTCCATTTCTAAGCCGAAGAGCCAGTGTTGTCCGTAGACACCTCCAAGGTCATGTGGCCGGCATGACTGCATGGAGCACTGTTACCTTCCCGCAGAAGTAGTACCTATTGATCTCCTCACATTTGCATGTGAGGAGATCAATAGGTACCACTTCTGCAGGTTGCAGAAGCTGGAGTAACAGTGGGGGTTCACCTCGCTCCCTGGTTTCAAACTGTCAATCTTTCGTTCAGGAAGTTCCGCAGCTCAGCGGTTTAATCCGTTGCACCGCTACCGCAGCCTCTATGTTACATAGTGTTATTCAATTCTTGCTCATAGGAACAAAAACATCCAAAAGTTATCTCCATGCTCTATATCAGAGTTTCTCAACCTTCCTAATGCCGCAGCCCCTTAATACAGTCCCTCATGTTGTGGTGACCCCCAACCATAATATTATTTTTGTTACTGCTTCAGAACTGTAATTTTGCTCCTGTTATGAATTGTAATGTAAATATCTGATATGCAGGATGGCTTTCATTCCCTGGACCAAATTTGGCACAAATTTGGCACAAATACCCAAATTGGAATACTGGTGGGGTAGTGGGGGGATTGATTTTGTCATTTGGGAGTTGTAGTTGCTGGGATTTATAGTTCACCTACAATCACAGATCATTCTGAACGCTGCCAATGATAGCACACAGAACTCCCACGACCTACAGAAAATACTGGACGGGTTTGGTGGGCATTAACCTTGAGTTTGGGAGTTGTAGTTCATCTAGAAGAACTGTGGAATCAAGCAATGATGGATCTGGACCAGACTCGGCACAAATACTCAGTATGTCGAAATGTGGAGTTTGGGGAAAATAGACCTTGACATTTGGGAGTTGCATCTTTCCAAATTTCACACCCAAGATGCAATCGGTTTCGTAAGCCATTCCCCAACTTTCTTTTTCTTTCTCGAACTTTTCCCAGAAATCTTTCAAAATATATATATATCGGGAGTTCGAAAGTGGGTTCGAAAAAAGGGGAGGAAAGACCACGCAATCCAGGCAGCCGTCGTGATCGATAGCGGTGGATTTGCGTGCCCATTTCATTAATTTTTCAGCATGCATTTTATTTATCTATGCGCCGTACATCTACTGAAGTTTATACACTCGATCATATATATAAATATAGACACGCAGCAATCAATACGACATCCGCTTCGACCGAAATGGCTTCCATTAGGCCCCCTCCGCCTCTCCTCGGCCGCCCCAACCCGCCCCCGGTTCCCACAACCTGATGGCAGAGCACCTTGCGCCGCTTAGTCAGTTCCGATCTTCATTAGCGGTGACGCGTGGGCTCTATGCGCACCAGGAGGCATCCATGCGCCGGCCTGGAGAAGGCTTCCATTTACCTCAAGCTATGAAGGCTAAGAATAACACCCCCTTGGCAACCAAGAGCCAAAACAAGGGGAATCCATCTCATGCCATTATTCTGGGTCAATATGGTGGGCAGAGCTGGCACTGATGCCTTCCTTTCTTGGGCAAAGAACAAAGTTAGGCTGATAGAATCGTGTATGGAAGGGACCACAAGGACCATTCAGTCCAATTCCCATCACATGGGGTTGCGGTCCGGAACAACAGCACTCCAATCCCTTTCCAAAGAAGGAAAACGATCTATGCTAATGATCGTGCCATCATCACCCAAGCAGAGTTGAACAGAAGCTCTCCGAAGCTTGAGGTGCTCTTACTGCCTATCACAGGGATAACCAGCTTGCAACATCAATGTTCAACATTTACACAAATGTTTAGCCATTGCCAGAAGGGCCAGAGAGTTTCATCTATGCTGACGATCATGCCATCACCACCCAAGCAGAGTTGAACAGAAGCTCTCTAAAGCTTTACGTGCTCTTTCTGCCTATCACAAGGAACACCAGCTTGCAACATCAATGTTCAACATTTGCACAAATGTTCAGCCATTGCCAGACAGGACAGAGAGTTTCATCTATGCTGTTGACCATGCCATCACCACCCAAACAGGGTTGAACAGAAGCTCTCCGAAGCTTTAGTTGCTCTTACTGCCTATTACAGGGAACACCAGCTTGCAACATCAATGTTCAACATTTACACAAATGTTCAGCCATTGCCAGAAGAGAAAGCGAGTTTCATCTATGCTGATGATCAAGCCATCACCACCCAAGTAGAGTTGAACAGAAGCTCTCCGAAGCTTGAGGTGCTCTTACTGCCTATCAAAGGGAAAACCAGCTTCCAACATAAATGTTCAAGATTTATACAAATGTTCAGCTACTGCCAGAAGGGACAGAGTTTCATCTATGCTGACGATCATGCTATCACCACCCAAGCAGGGAGCTTTGAAACGGTTGAACAGAAGCTCTCTGAAGCTTTAGTTCCCTGCCTATTACAGGGAACACCAGCTTGCAACATCCATGTTCAAGATTTACACAAATGTTCAGCTACTGCCAGAAGGGACAGAGTTTCATCTATGCTGACGATCATGCCATCACCACCCAAGCAGGGTTGAACAGAAGCTCTCCGAAGCTTGAGGTGCCCTTACTGCCTATCACAGGGAAAACCAGCTTGCAACATCAATGTTCAACATTTACACAAATGTTCAGCCAATGCCAGAAGGGACAGAGATCTCCTCCATCAGCTAGCTTCCGGTCAAAGAAAATCTAAAAGTTTTGAACGTTGTTTGTGGTTTTTCTATACATTATGGCTATATTCTTAATTTGCTTCTGACACAATAAATAAAATAAATGTATGAAGCCATCATTTACAGTGAAGGTTTTTAAATAAATGTCTTCCTTTCTTTGAAATATCAATTTGTCCAAAGGGTTCGGGAAAATGTCATGAAAGTTTGCCTCTCTTGCCTTCCAACTCGTAGAATCGCACAACAACAACAAGAGAAAAGGGGGTGCTGGGGGCGGGGAAGCACTTCCTTCATGCATATGGAATTTTTGTGTGAAAAAATGGTATTTTAATGCTTTCTATTAAATTGGGACTAAAAGTGGTATCTTAATTTGCATGCATTAGCATATTTGCATATAGATCACTGCAATGGTGGGTGAGCAAAGAGTCTATAAATGAAAAATCTCTTAAAGGCACAGGCGCGTCGTCAAACCTACAGATCTCCTCCATCTCCAGATTCACTCTCTTTTGTGCATGTTTTGTGCAGTAGGTTGTCACAAGTTTTACATGCTGCTTTTGTAATGTGTGTGGGAGTCTTTATGTAAGACTCCCCCACCCCCCACTTGTATTTTCACAACACTGATTTGAATTTCTTTTGAAGGTTTTCCCATTCCTTTTGTCTTCTGCATTTATGGAGCTTCAAAGTTCCTGGTTGAAACTCGGTGTCTCAGTCCCCACTTCGGTCTCCAATCCATCCATTGGTGACAAAATGTCCTCCAGGTCAGTCTCCAGCTCACTCCTGCGTACAGTCTTGTTGAAGAATCCAAGAAGAGCCAGTTCAGTTAGTCAATTCCTTGTTGCCCGAGACACTCTCTGCTTCATTCAGGAAAATGCTGCACTCGCAGAGCTCAGGCGGTGTTGTATTTGAGTGTCAATGTTGACTTTGGTTTTCTGAATGTTCCATGAGAGGCCGAGCTTGTCATCAGTATACTGAAGTTCTATAACAGATGTTGTAGGTCTTCTTCTGAATGTGCACAGACTACGCTGTCATCGGCATATTGGAGTTCTATAACAGACAATGTATGTCTTCTTCTGAACGTGCACAGACTATCTTGTCATCAGCATACTGGAGTTCTGTAACAGATGTTGTAGGTCTTCTTCTGAATGTACACAGACTATCTTGTCATCAGCATACTGGAGTTCTGTAACAGATGTTGTAGATCTTCTTCTGAATGTACACAGACTATCTTGTCATCAGCATACTGGAGTTCTATAACAGATGTTGTAGGTCTTCTGAATGTGCACAGACTAGGTTGTCATCAGCGTATTGAAGTTCTATAACAAACAATGTAGGTCTTCTGAATGCGCACAGACTACGTTATCATTAGCATATTGGAGTTTTATAACAGATTGCTGTGACCTTGGTTTTGGCTTTCAGTCTACAGAGACTAAAAAGCTTGCCACCTGTCCAATAGATAATTTCCATTCCAGTGGGAAGCTTCTCATCAATCCAACCCCCTTTGAAACCAGCATCTCTTCTTAGATGGGTCAGTCAGGTAGTCTACAAGTAGAACATCATCCTTCCACTCATTCACAACAATGCTGCCCCTCTAACCGTTATAGGGAGAACAGTGGCCAAGTCCTGCCCTCAAAGAAGAAGCTTTCACTTGCCTATGGAGGGATAGCAAGGAAGAGATCACTCTGGGAATGAACTTCCAAAGCTTGGAAGCAGCCACCAAGAAGGTCCTTTCCTGGACTCCCAATAGAGGATCCCCTCATGATCCCCCCCCCCCCCCAGTGTTGAGAAATGCTGGGCTAGTGTAGCTTGACACGCCTTCCTCTTGGCATATTTCTCCCTTATGCCATTTTCAAGTTCCACAGCACTGCTGGTCACAGCTGACCTCCAGGTAGAGTGCTCAAGGGGTCTCAATGTCTTTGACACAGTTTTTAAGGTTGGCTTTAAGCCCATTTTTCAATCTTTTTTTCCTGTCCACCAACATTACATTTCCCGTTCTGGGCTAACGTAACTTGCTGTCCAGTCATGTTAAGGTTGTCTTAATCGTGGCATTACGATGCCCCCAGTTTCCTCTCGCCAGCAAATATCTCCCATTAACTCGGAGGGCAGCAGGGGGAAAATACAAGAGGAGAAATTTCACTGCTGTGAACACTTAAAAGGCTGGAAACCTTCAGAGCAGCAACTTTTTTCCATTCGGAGGAAAGCTGGGCGCATGACAGACGGATGGAGGGAAGGGGAAAGAGGAGGAGGAGAAGGGAAGGTGTCTTCTGGGGGGGAGAATATGGATCAGGCTGTCATCTGGAGAGCCATCTTCATCCAGAATTAATGCACTCAAGTTCTTTTGTTTTCCCTCTAAATGGTTTTAAAGAGACAGCCGGGGCTCGGCTCCGGACGGCGCGGAGCGGCCTTGCTTTGCCAACTTCAGCTGGCTCAAGCGTTTTGGAAAATGAACAAGCAGCACATCGGAGGATGCAGGAGCTGAGACCGCAACAAAAACACGGTCGGACCCCGAGCGAAAAGCGCCAAAGAAGGCAAGAGAGAGCCTGATGATGAGCCGAGCGGGAGAGATGGGCTGGTTATTTAGTGCCACGATGAAACCCACGCCGCAGCCGGGTGGGCTTGCAGATCGGCAATTTGCGGCTCCTTCCTGCGGGCAAAGCACTGGGGTGATTGGGAAGCTTGCAAGATAGCAGAGGGAGGAAAAGAGGGGAGCCCCTTGGTAGTGTCAGATTCGAAGTACTGCCCTTTGTATTGACAAGGAAGCCAACTTGATGCTGCTGGGGAAGGAGCGTCAAACTCATTTCCATCGAAGGTCACATCAGCCTTAGACCTGCCTTCGAAAGGATGATGAATCCATGGACGGACAACCCATGTTTCCCTAAAAATAAGATTAATTTCTGCTCCCAAAGATGCACTAGATCTTACTTTCATCCTGAACAGACAATGGACCTGGACCACATTTGACACAAAAATCCCCCATGACCAACAATAAATACTGGAGAGGCTTGGGGTTGGGGAAGGGGGGAAATCACCATGATGTATAGGAGTTGTAGGTACTGGGATTTATAGTTCGCCTGGAATCAAAGAGCACTCTGAACCCCACCAATAATGGACCTGGAACTAACTCGGCACACAGATCCCCCATGACCAACAAACAATACTGGAGAAGCTTGGGGAGGGGGGATTGACCTTGATGTACAGGAGTTGTAGGTACTGGGATTTATAGTTTGCACTCTGAACCCCACCAATGATGTAACTGGATCCGGCTTGGCACACAGATCCCCCATGACCAACAAACAATACTGGAGAAGCTTGTTTGGGGGGGAGGGGAGACTGACCTTGATGTATAGGAGTTGTAGATACTGGGATTTATAGTTCATCTGCATTCAAAGAGCACTCTGAATCCCACCAACGATGGAGGTGGAACTAACTCGGCACACAGACCCACTATGACCAACAAATAATACTGGAGAAGCTTGGGTGGTGGGGTGAGGTGGGGAATTGACCTTGATGTACAGGAGTTGTAGGTACTGGAATATAGTTTGCCTGGAATCAAAGAGCACTCTGAACTCCACCAACGAAAGATATAGAACTAACTTGGAGCACAGAACCCTCCCTCCTGCCCCATGACCAACAAAAAATACTGGAGGTCTTTGGAGGGATTTATAGGAGTTGTAGTTCACCTACATCCAGAGCGCACTATGAACCCAAACGATGATGGATCTGGACCAAACATACCCAATATGCCCAAGTTTGAATACTGGTGGGTTTTGAGGGCAATTGGCCTGGACATATTGGAGTTGTAGGTACTGAGATTTATAGTCCACCTGCAATCAAAGAGCACTTTGAACCCACCAATAATGGATCTGGAACTAACTCAGCACACAGATCCCCCACGACCAACAAAAAATATTGGAGGCCTTTAGGGGGATATATAGGAGTTGTAGTTCACCTACATCCAGAGAGGACTGTGAACCGAATCTGGACCAAACTTGGCACACAGACCCAATGTGACCAAGTTTGAATTTTGGGGAACTGCAGTTCACCCGCATCCTTATGCATTTTCTAACGGGAGCATTCATAACAAACAAGCTAGTAGCGAAAACTCAGGAATGTTCTCCTTCCTTGGTTGACTAAAGTGTATGAAGGCGCAGGTAATCTCCAGTGCCCTTCAATATCCAAATAGGTGCCTCTTACGGAGCGTTGAGTGGCATGTCAATGCATTTAAATTGGGCTGGCTGATCAACTCCGAGGCAGGTGATTAAAAATAACCGAATTAATTGGACATCCCCGCTCCAAGCTTCTAGCCCTCCTATTAAATAATTAAAGAGCAGCCACAACAAGTCCGGCTCAGGAAAAAAAAAAGAGGGTGAATGGCAGGGAGACGGGGGCTTTTGGAAGGTGGCTCCTCTATTTAATTCCCTCTGGCTTCTCTCACCAACTTTTCAACTGTCGACCTCAGTATCTCCCTCTCACTTGAAATACTCCACCTTGTTCATGGAGGATATCGTTTTGGTGATCCTGAAGGTCGGCAGTTCGAATCTATGGGACCGGGTGAGCTCCTGCTGTTAGCCCTAGCTCTTGCTAACATAGCAGTTCAAAAACATGCAAATGTGAGTATATAAATAGGTACCACTTTGGGGGAAGGGATAAGACACTCCAAGTAGTCGTGCAGGTAGCAAAAACACTCCCCCAGAGCCAGAGATGAGTACTGCCTCCAAAGCTGGAAATGAAAGGAGAAGTCTTTGCCTTTGTTTGTGTGTCTCACTGTATTATAGCAAGGCATTGCCAGGTCACACAACCAGAAGGTGACAACGCAGGCTCCTCAGCTTGGAAAAGGAGAACAGCACCTTCCCCAGAGCCAGAGATGAGCACCACCTCCAAAGCCAGAAATGAAAGGAGAAGCCTTTGCCTTTGTTTGTGTTTGTGGGTTTATTGTATTTTAGCAAGGCATTGAATACTTGCTGGTATCGGTTTACACTGTAATCTGCTCTGAGTCTATTATTATTATTATTATTATACTGACACAAAAACACAGTATGTCACAGCAAACGAAATATATATGCTGGGTTTTGTATCACAAAAGCGTCTAGGACTGTGTGGTGTATTTTCGAATGATGCGTGCAGATCCAAGTAAGGTGGTCTTTTGCAGTCGACATCATCATCATCATTATCATCATCATCATCATCATTACCAGGATGACTCTGGGTTTTCAGGAGTTGTAAGTCCAATGGATCTGGAGGACATGTTGTGGGGAAGGGTTATACAAGGAATCTTGACTTAAGAGTGTCCCAACTTATGAGCATTATTTAAACCAAGATGTTTTAAGGGAGTGTAGATGTTTTTTGGGCAACTGAAAAGAACACTCCCCCAGAGCCAGAGATGAGCACCGCCTCCAAAGCCGGAAATGAAAGGAGAAGCCTTTGCCTTTGTTTGTGTGTCTCACTGTATTATATCAAGGCATTGAATAACTGCCAGTATCTGTTTACACTGTAATCTGCTCTGAGTCTCCAAGGGGAGAAGGGTGGAATATAAATAAGGTGGTATTATTATTATTATTATTATTATTATTATTATTATTATTAACAGGATGACTCTGGTTTTTCGGAAGTTGTAAGTCCAACGGATCTGGAGGACCTGTTGTTGGGGATGGGTGATACAAGGAACCTCGACTTAAGAGTGTCCCAACTTAAGAGCATTATTTAAACCAAGATGTTTTAAGAGAGAGTAGATTTTTTGGGACAACTGAAAAGAGCTCTTCCTGAAAAGAACACTCCCCCAGAACTTTTCCTTTCATTTCCAAAGCCGGAAATGAAAGGAGAAGCCTTTGCCTTTGTTTGTGTTTGTGTGTCTCACTGTATTATAGCAAGGCATTGAATACTTGCCAGTATCTATTTACACTGTAATCTGCTCTGAGTCTCCAAGGGTAGAAGTGTGGAATATAAATAAGGTGGTATTATTATTATTATTATTATTATTATTATTATTATTATTATTATTATCAGGATGACTCTGGGTTTTCAAGAGTTGTAAGTCCAATGGTCTGGAGGACATGTTGTTGGGGAAGGGTGATACAAGGAACCTCGACTTAAGAGTGTCCCAACTTAAGAGCATTATTTAAACCAAGATGTTTTAAGGGGGAGTAGATGTTTTTTGGGCAACTGAAAAGAACATTCCACCAGAGCCAGAGATGAGCACCGCCTCCAAAGCCGGAAATGAAAGGAGAAGCCTTTGCCTTTGTTTGTGTTTGTGTGTCTCATTGTATTGGATTTTTGGGGGGAACTGAAAAGAACACTTCTAAAACTCTTCTCTCTCTCTCCCCCCCCTCTCTTTTGTGTGTGTGTGTGTTTATATATATATATGTTTTTGTACATAGGCATATTTCTGTCCCTAACACTTCAAAGAGATGTCTAGGTATATCAGTCTAACAGCTGAGAAACCTAAGTGCCTTGTGTGAATGCTAGTGGATATTTACTACTGAGAAGGTTGACTCAAGTGAGTTTTTAACTCTTCTCAGGGAAATTCCTGATTTTCCCAACTGGTTCTGAATGCCAGGGATATTGCTTGTGATAATAAAACCTGGTCTCACCAAAGGGGAGAAAACTACAGAGCCCTCTCTTCCAAACCTATTCCAAAAGAATTGAGGCCCTCTTATGCTTGAGAAGGTGGGGGGGGGGGGGTTGTTAGCAAGGATGGGGTGAGCCGGAGGAAGGACTGAGAGAGAACAGTAACAGGAATGGAGTTCAGCCGTTTTAATTATTCATTGGCCAGATGGATTCTTTTCCTGCCTTTCCCTTGTGTTTTTAAAGTGTGTGTGTGTGTGTGACATTTTTTAAAGGGGGGAGAAAGAAAGAACGTAGAAGGAAAGCGGGGTTTACCAAAAAGAGCCTCAAGGGAAAGTGCCAAAATTTGGTTTATTTGGTGCTTTCAAAACCAGAGTGAAGGAAGGAAGGAAGGGGGAAAGGATGGAGCGAGCAAGGGACAGAAAAGAGGAGGAGAGAGGCGGAGAAAGGGAACGAGAGAAGGGGGGCCAGGAGAAGAGGGCTTTGACCTTCTGTGAAGGAGATAAAAAATCCACCCGCCTCAGGGGACACCCAACTATCTAGCATATTGCTGTTAAAATGTCTGCAAAATTTAATACACTTGGCATGCCATCTAATCAGTCCTTGGAAACCAGAGGGTCTTTCTTTCTTTCTTTCTTTCTTTCTTTCGTTCCCCCCTCCTGCCTGCTCCTGCTCGCTCTCCCAGTGCCAGCTTTGGCAAAGGGGGTTCATCCCCCCCCACTTCAGGGCCTGCAAATGGCAAACTTAGTTCGTATGGGTTATTTCAATTTCAAAAAGAAAGGTGGAGGAACGTGTATGTGTGTGTATGTGTGTAATAGAGAGAGGGAGAGAGACAGCTGTTCCTTGTGCTTTCCAAAAAAATGGAAAAGTTTGTAGAGCGAACTTCATTGTTCAAGTAAATGGAGTTAAAGCAAGTGTGTGCTTCTAGAGCAGGTACGGCCCGCGGACCACATGCGGCCCCTTGGGCTCATTTCTCAGGCCTTCCTCTCTCTGTCACCATCCTATCATTCCTTCCTTCTCTCTTGCCTTACTCCTTCCTTTCCTCCCTCTTTCTCTTTCCCTTCCACCCCTTCGTCCATCCGTCCGTCCTTCCTTCCTTCACTCTCTCCATCTTTCTCCTTCCTTCCATCCTTCCCATCAACTCTTTCCTTCCTTCCTTTTCTCTTTCCTTCCTCCTTACTTCCCTCCCCTCCCCTCCCTCTTTCTCCTTCCATCTTTCCTTTCCACATTTTCTTTCCTTCCTTTTGTCTTTCCTTCCACCTTACTTCCCTCCCTTCCCTCTTTCTCCTTCCATCCTTCCTTTCCACTCTTTCTTTCCTTCCTTTTCTCTTTCCTTCCTCCTTACTTCCCTCCACTCCCTCTTTCTCCTTCTATCCTTCCTTTCCACTCTTTCTTTCCTTCCTTCTTTCCTTCCCTCCTTCTCCCTCCCTCCCTCTTTCTCCTTCCATCCTTCCTTCCATCTTTCTTTCCTTCCTTTTCTCTTTCCTTCCTTCTTCTTTCCTCCTTCTCTTCATCCTTCCTTCCACTCTTTCTTTCCTTCCTTTTCTCTTTCCTTCCTCTGTACTTCCCTCCCCTCCCTCTTTCTCCTTCCATCCTTCCTTTCCACTCTTTCTTTCCTTCCTTCTCTCTTTCCTTGCTCCTTCTCTCCCTCCCCTCCCTCATTCTCCTACCATCCTTCCCCTTCCACTCTTTCTTTCCTTCTCCCTTTCCTTCTTCCTCCCCTCCCTTGACTCTTCTCTTTCTCCTTCCTTCCCTCCTTCCCTCTTTCCTTCCTTCTTCCTTCCCCTTTTTCGTCCTTCTTTCCTCTTACTTCATCCTTCCCTCCCTTCCTTAACTCCCTCTTTCTCCCTCCCTCCTTCCTTTCCTTCTACACTTTTGTCCTTCCTTCCCTCTTTCCTCCTTCTTTCTCATTCCTTTCTTCTTTCTCCTTTTGTCATTTGGGAGTTGTAGTTGCTGGAATTTCGAGTTCACCTACAATCAAAGAGCATTCTGAACCCACCAACAATGGAATTGAACCAAATTTGGCACACAGAACTTCCATGACCAACAGAAAGTACTGAAAAGGTTTAGTGAGCAATGACCGTGAGTTTTGGAGTTGTTGTTCACCTACATCCAGAGAGCATTGTGGACTCAATGATAGATCTGGGCTAATATTGGCATGAATGCTCAATATGCCCAATTGTGAACACTGGTGGAGTTTGGGGATAATAGACTTTGACATTTGGGAGTTGTAGTTGCTGGGATTTATAGTTCACCTACAATCAAAGAGCATTCTGAACTCCGCCAATGATGGAATTGAACCAGTCTTGACACAATGAACTCTCTTGACCAACAGAAAATACTGGAAGGATTTGGTGGGCATTGACCTTGAGTTTGGGAGTTATAGTTCACCTACATCCAGAGAGCACTGTGGACCCAAACAATGATGGATCTGGACCAAACTTGGCACGAATACTCAATATGCCCAAATGGGAACACTGGTGGAGTTTGGGGAAAGTAGACCTTGACATTTGGGAGTTGTAGTTGCTGGGATTTAGAGTTCACCTACAATCAAAGAGCCCCTTGGACCTCACCAACGATAGAATTGGGGAGTTGATTAAAGACTTGGAGGAGTTTTCACCAATGGGGTGTTCTCATTTTATTGGAACCCGGCGCAAATAAGTACAGAATGGAATTTCAGTGGAAGTGTGGTTGGTTGACTTTTCAAAATACCTAAAGATTCCCCACCTTGTGTCCCCCAGTTGCCTCTCCGAGCGAGTGGAGCAAAAGATAAACGCTGAGCGGAGACGGTGTCAATGAAACGCTTCTCCGTAGCCTAAACTCCAGGTCAAGTAAAGGTAAATTTTGCCGTGATGCTGATTAAGGGCATTTGCTTAATTTGCATACATTATGCCGCTTCTGCTAATCATCGGGAAGTGGAAGCACTGAACCTCTGCACACCGCACGCTCACATCCCAAACCATTGCCGATCTTACGATACTCTTCAAAGCACCTGTCGGGATAGCCATATCCTTTCCTATTGAGGGCTAGAAACTTACTGTATATATTTGAGTATAAGCCTAGTTTTTCAGTCCCTTTTTTAGGCTGGAAAAGTCCCCCTCGGCTTATACTCGAGTCAAGGTTATTTATAATTTTACTCTATTATTATTACATTTATTATTTTTCTCTACTATTATTATTACATTTATTATTTTATTCTATTTATTATTGTTACTACATGTATTATTTTATGATATTATTACTGGTATTATTATTATTATTATTATTACTTTTATAATTTTACTCTATTATTATTACATTTATAACTTTACTCTATTATTGTTGTTATTATTATTATTGCATTTATTATTTTATTCTATTTATTATTGTTACTACATGTATTATTTTATGATATTATTATTATTATTTATTATTATTATTATTATTATTATTATTATTACCCTGGTTTGTTGTAGTTTTTTCGGGCTATATGGCCATGTTCTAGAGGCATTCTCTCCTGACGTTTCGCCTGCATCTATGGCAAGCATCCTCAGAGGTAGTGAGGTCTGTTGGAACTAGGAAAAAGGGGTTTATATATCTGTGGAATGACCAGGGTGGGACAAAGGACTCTTGTCTGTTGGAGCTAGGTGTGAATGTTTCAACTTACCACCTTGATTAGCATTTGATGGCCTGGCAGTGCCTGGAGCAATCTTTTGTTGAGAGATGATTAGTGCCTGTTTTTTTCCCCTCTGTTGTTTTGCTGTTGTAATTTTTGAGTTTTTTAATACTGGTAGCCAGATTTTGTTCATTTTCATGGTTTCTTCCTTTCTGTTGAAATTGTCCACATGCTTGTGGATTTCAATGGCTTCTCTGTGTAGTCTGACATGGTGGTTGTGAGAGTGGTCCAGCTTATACTCGAGTATATACGGTACGTGGTTTTTGTTTTCTAAAGCAAGTGCAGAGTGTGTCAGGATGTTGAATCTCACCGTCAATATTACAGAAGAACTACAAATTTACTTATATTGTATCAAAATAATTTAATGGTCTAGCAGTTTTCAAGGTGTGGCTTCTTACTGCCTGGGGGGATCCTTTGTTGAAAGGTGTATTAGCTGTCCCTGTGTTAAACAGGGATGTGTTATTGCCCCAACCTTATTCTCCATCTTCATCACTATGATACTTCATTTTGTTGATGGGAAGCTTCCCAACAGAGTGGAAATCATCTATCGGACAGATGGCAAGCTATTTAACCTCAGCAGACTGAAAGCCAAGGTTACAACAACATCTGTTATAGAACTCCAGTATGCTGATGACAATGTCATCTGTGCGCATTCAGAAGAAGACCTACATGCAACTCTAAACACCTTTACAGAAGAATACGAGAAGCTCGGCCTGTCATTGAACATCGAGAAAACCAAGGTGCCCTTCTAGCAGTCACCAGCCAATCCCTTTCCAATGCCAGAAATACAGCTTAATGGTGTAACATTAGAAAACGTTGACTATTTCTGCTCTCTTGGCAGCCACCTCTCCACCAAAGTCAACATAGACATTGAAATGCAACACTGCCTGAGCTCTGCGAGTACAGCATTTTTCCGAATGAAGCAGAGAGTGTTTGAAGACCGGGACATCCGTAGGGAGAACATGGTGCTTGTTTACAAAGCTATTCCCCTCCCAACCCTGCTATACACCTGTGAAACGTGGACTGTCTACAGACGTTACACTCAACTCCTGGAACGATTCCATCAGCGCTGCCTCCAAAAAATCCTGCAAATCTCTTCGGACAAAACAAGAAGCAAAGACCACCAGCATTGAAGCGATGCTCCTCTGCCATCAACTCTGTTGTGCCCGACCACCGTCTCCCAAAGCAGTTGCTCTACTCCGAACTCAAGAATGGAAAACGGAATGTGGGTGGGCAGGAAAAGAGATTGAAAGATGGGCTCAAAGCCAACCTTAAAAACTCTGGCATAGACACTGAGAACTGGGAAGCCCTGGTCCTTGAGCGCTCCAGGTGGAGGTCAGCTGTGTCCAGCAGTGCTGTAGAATTTGAAGAGGCACGAATAGAGGGCAAAAGAGAGAAATGTGCCAAGAGGAAGGTGTGTCAAGTCAACCCTGACTGGGACCGTCTTCCACCTGGAAACCAGTGACCTCACTGCAGGAGAATATGCAGGTCACCTACGGACCCACCGCCAGGACACTGATCTTGGAAGACAATCCTACTCGGACAATGAGGGATCGCCTAAGTAAGTAAGTAAGCTGTCCCTGGTTGTTGCTTGTCTGGAGTTCCCCTGTTTTTGAATGTTGTTCTTTATTTAGTGTTATGATTTTAAAGAAGCCATTGAAATCCCCAGAAAGGAAGAAACCATGAAAATGAACACAATCTGGCTAATCACCTCTCAAGAAAGGATTCAACCATAGATGGAGACCTCACAACCTCTGAGGATACCTACCATAGATGGAGGTGGAGATGTCTACCTCCAAAATCCATCAAGAGGGAAACCAGCAGTTGCTTTGTTTTGCTTTCTAAGTATTCCGCCTCTGCAGATGTTAAATAGGACTCAGTGTCGAAAGTCTGCCAAATATCCCACCTGTGGATGCACCAGCATGTGTAGGTTTGGGCCGCACTGCGTGGTGGTCTCTCGTGGCGCACACGTCGCCTTGATCCAGCGCATCCACCCAGGCTGCCTTCATGGGGAGCAGAGAGAGGGAGAAGGCAACATCTGAGAAGGGGGAGCCCATCTCCTCTGATGCTCCTTATTGAGTCGGACAGCTGCCTCGGCTACGACACGGCATGAAAGGAAACGGCTCCCCGGAGAGCAAACACACCCAACAGTTGTTGCGGCGGCTGCGTGTGTCACGAGAGCTCAGCTGTTCAGAGCAGGAAGGACCTTCCAAACTGCGATCTGGGCTGAGACACAAGGTCCCCGTGTACCATTCCCAAACTGCTCCAAAGAGTGGACCAGCAATGGACTGGAGCCATATTTATGCCATCCGCTATGATGGTTTCTTTGGGGACGTTTTTGGCAACCCAGAAGGGACCCTCTCTGGTTCATGGGCCACCCCTCTTGCGGAACAACAGTCCAGAGAAACTGAGACCATATTCACATTAGCACGTAACCAGATTTTGGCGTGACCGTGAAGCAGAACAGACAACTCAGCATCTCTATGCTTGTCCACAATGTCCTGCCTCTTGTACAGAGGAAGAATTGTATTGTCGAAGGCTTTCATGGCCAGAATCACTGGGTTGCTGTAAGTTTTTTGGGCTGCCTGGCTATGTTCCAGAAGCATTCTCTCCTGACGTTTCGCCTGTATCTATAGTAGGCATCCTAAGAGGTTGTGAGGACTGGGTTGTTGTAGGTTTGTCGGGCTATATGGCCATGTTCCAGAAGCATTCTCTCCTGACATTTTGCCTCCATCTATGGCAGGCATCCTCAGAGGTTGTGAGGACTGGGTTGTTGTAGGTTTGTCGGGCTATATGGTCATGTTCCAGCAGTATTCTCTCCTGATGTTTCGCCTCCATCTATGGCAGGCATCCTCAGAGGTTGTGAGGACTGGGTTGTTGTAGGTTTTTCGGGCTCTATGGCCATGTCCCAGAAGCATTCTCTCCTGATGTTTTGCCTCCATCTATGGCAGGCATCCTCAGAGGTTGTGGGGTCTGTTGGAAACTAGACAAGTGGGGTTTATATCCCTGTGGGATGATGTCCAGGATGGGAGAAAGAACTCTGGTCTGCTGGTGGTAGGTGTGAATGTAGCAACTGGCAACCTTGATTAGCATTTAATGGCCTAGCAGTTTTCAAGGTCTGGCTTCTTACTGCCTGGGGGCATCCTTTGTTGGGAGGTGATTATTGTTTCTTGTCTGGAACGAACTCTTGTCTCTTTGAGGCAGGTGTGAATGTTTCAATTGGCCACCTTGATTAGAATTTAATGGCCTAGCAGTTTTCAAGGTGTGACTTCTTACTGCCTGGGGGAATCCTTTGTTGAGAGGTGATTATTGTTTTTTACCTGGAAAGCAGTCTTTTTTGTTTGAGGCAGGTATGAATGTTGCAATTGGCCAGCTTGATTCACATTTAATGGCCTAGCAGTTTTCAAGGTCTGGCTTCTTACTGCCTGGGGGAATCTTTTCTTGAGAGGTGATTAGTTGGAAACTAGGAATGTCCAGGGTGGGAGAAAGAACTCTGGTCTGCTTGAAGTAGGTGTGAATCAAGCAATTGGGCACCTTGATTAGCATTTAATGGATTACCAGTTTTCAAGGTGTTTCTTCTTACTGCCTGGGGGAATCCTTTGTTGGGAGCTGATTATTGTTTTTTTGCCTGGGAAGCAGTATTTTTTTTGAGGTAGGTATGAATGTTGCAATTGGCCACCTTGATTCACATTTAATGGCTTAGCAGTTTTCAAGGTGGGCTTCTTACTGTCTGGGGGAATCCTTTGTTGAGAGGTGATTAGTTGGAAACTAGGAATGTCCAGTGTGGGAGAAAGAACTCTGGTCTATTTGAGGTAGGTGTGAATGTAGCAATTGGCTACCTTGATTAGCATTTAATGGCCTAGCACTTTTCAAGGGGTGGCTTCTTACCGCCTGGGGGAATCCTTTGTTGGGACATCCAACAGATATACAAACCCCATTTTCCTAGTTTCCTGGGACCAAGTGAGTGAGAATGGGCTCCAAATCTCCCAGGAGAAAAACATCTGTCATGACTGCTTTAAATCGCTCACAAGGGAGGAGAAGGGATTTCACTCCCTTGGCGGATACACGAACTCCCGGGAGAAAAGGAGTTCCCAGAAAGAGTCTCTTGACACCTGCCCTGGCTTCCCTGAATCCCAGGCAGGTCTGTGCTAAGTCTCCCAAGGTGGAGACGAGGAAAGTGAGAGGAAAAACTCAATTACTGGCTTAAGACCCCCGAAAGGGGAGGCAGACCTGAGGGAGAAAAAGCGGAAGGCGGAGGGTAAACAACACAAGGGGATTTACGCAGGAAAAGGAGAAGGGAGACCTTCGGAGCAGACCATAAATTTGGATTTCTAATTACTTTCTCGTGTTTTTCAGCACTCCTCAGTCAGGTTTGATTAAAATTCCTTTCAAAAAGAAGGAGACATCATGTCAGGGGAGTCTCCTCTCTACCAGGTCAGACAGTTGACAAAATGCATCTCGGGACAATGGAGTGTCAACAACAACAACAACAACAATGTCCAGGATGGGAGAAAGAACTCCCATCTTTCTTTCTCCCATCCTGGACATTCCACAGATATGCAAACCCCACTTGCTTAATTTCCAACAGACCTCACAACCTCTGAGGATGCCTGCCATAGATGTGGGTGAAATGTCAGGAGATAATGCTTCTGCAACATGGCCAGACAGCCCGGAAAACTCGCAGCAACCCAGTGATTCCAGCCATGAAAGTCTTTGACAACACATTAAGGATGTATTGTTTCCCCCCCGCTATCCAGAGATAGACACTCTTGCTCAACAGTACTTACTGAATGTCAATGTTGGAGCATTCTGGGAGTTGTAGTCCTTTTGATCTGCCTATCTTTCTGTCCATAAGATTTTGTTTAGCAGTTTCCCCCAAATAAACAAAAAAGTACAAATACAAAAAAAGGACAGGAGAAGATAAACCAGTGTTTCTCAACTTTCCTAATGCCGCGACCCCTTAATGCAGTTCCTCATGTTGTGGTGACCCCTACAAATGTAGGAAGTGACAAAGAGTTTCATCTATGCTGACGATCATACCATCACCGCTCAAGCAGAGAGCTTTGAAATGGTTGAACAGAAGCTCTCTGAAGCTCTAGGTCAGTGTTTCTCAACTTTCCTAATGCCGTGACCCCTGAATACAGTTCCTCATGTTGTGTTGACCCCCAACCATAACATTATTTCAGTTGCTACTTCATCACTGTCATTTTGCTACTGGTATGAATATCTGATATGCAGGATGTATTTTCATTAACTGGCCTAAATTTGGCACAAATACCCAAAACGCCCAAATTTGAATATTGGTGGGGTTGGGGAGGGGGATTGATTTTGTCATTTGGGAGTTGTAGTTGCTGGGATTTATAGTTCACCTATGATTAGAGAGCATTCTGATTCCCACCAATGATGGAATTGAACCAAACTTGGCACACAGATCTCCCACGACCAACAGAAAATACTTTGGTGGGCATTGACCTTGAGTTTTGGAGTTGTAGTTCAACTCCATACAGAGAGCACTGTGGACTCAAACAATGATGGATCTGTACCAAACTTGGCACGAATACTCAATATTCCGAAATGTGAACCCATGCCTTGAAGGGACTTCCTGGCACGAGCCTCCCTCCAGCCTTGCATGCTCTCCCTTGCCCGTACGCAGTGGTGGCCCTAGGTAATTTTCAATGGTAAGCAAACAGTATTTTGCCCTCCCCCCCCAATCACTGATATATATTTTCTATTAACTCCCACAACGAACAGAAAGTATATACCAGTGATTGGGGGGGGGGGGGGTTGCGCCAAAATACTGTTTGCTTACCATTGAAATTTACCTAGGGCCGCCTCTGTGTATAGGCAAGGGAGAGCATGCAAGGCTGGAGGGAGGCCATATTTGGTTCAATTCCATCATTGGTGGAGTTCAGAATGCTCTTTGATCATTGGTGGAGTTCAGAATGCGATTTGATTGTATACATCCCAGTAACTACAACTCGCATATGTCAAGGTCTATTTTTCCCCAAGAGCGCCTCAAGAGCGCCCCTGGGCAAAATCAACTATACTGCAAATGCTTACTTTGCGTAATGGGTTGAGCCACCCCTGCCCGTACGCACACACCACGCTGCTATGCACCGAGCACGCCTGCTCTCCCCTCCACACTTGGAGTCTCAGAAAGAGCCCTCCCCTTAGCTGTAGGCCAGCCAATCACTGCGGAGGAGGGCTTTTGGTGGGAGGATTTGCCCTCTGTTTCCAAAATGGAAGAGCAGGACAGGCGGAGAGAATTTCAATCTTGTTTGCTAAGACCATCAGAAATATATGTTTTTTGATGGTCCTTGGCGACCCCTCTGAAACACTCTTGCGACCCACCCCCCAGGTACAGGTACGGCTATACCAGGAGCTCCAACTTCTTTTCCTTTCTATTGAGTGTTTGCATGTATTTCTAAGTTCCATGCATTTTGCAATAAGGTGGCTTCCCTTAGTTTGCAATAATAGGGCCAATGACCCATCAGTTATCATTATGTTCTTTAGTTCTTTCCTCTTGGAAATCTACTAAAGGACTCTGTTTGGTAAGGACCACTCGCGGCAGTCATAAAGCAATTTGGACCGGGTGTAGGGGCCCAGGCCAGCAGAGCTTAAGCCAGATTGCCCAAGGAGGGGTCAAGGATTTCCCTTGTAAAAGGAAGAAACAGTTTATGAAGAAAGTGATGTGTCCCTTGTGGACAAGATTTAAGCAAGCCACCAGTTGATTCAAAGCCTTGAAATATTTGTTTGATTTATTGAAGATTTAAGCAACAATAAAAACTCTGTTGAACTTTCTAAGTCTTTAAAAGAACTTCGTGTGGGGAAATCCGAAAGGTCTCTCAGCCGAGGCACCCTGAGGCATTCAGAAAACACATCCTGTCTACAGACTCTTTCACAGGCCCAGCGCGTGACAGCCTGAACCTCCAGGTTGAGAAACACTGAATTAGGAGCATTATGGGAGTTGTAGTCATATCGATCTGCCTTTTTAAGCTTTTCTCTGAAATAAACAAAAAAGTACAAATACCAAACAAACAAACAAAAAAACAAGACACACGAAAATACAGAGAAAGATGTACAGTGACTTCCAACTTCCTTCTCTGCAGTCATAGTCAGTCCCAATATAATTCAACCCCTTTCATTACAGCCCTATATCGTGCCCCTTCCACAGATCCAATCCTGAATATATCTATTACTCCTCTTCCACAGATCAAATGCTTTGCAATGATCCAAACCCAACATTATCAGATCACTTTTTTTTGCTGCAGCGGTTGCACAAAGATCGCAAAGGGCGTCCGTACAGCTCAACTCTTGGTGCTCCTTCCCTTTTGCCCCGTTCTCAAGTGATGGAGTCCGCTTCCCCTTTGGGACTCGGAGCCTCCTCCTTCTTGCCGATTGGCACAAAGGCACATCTCGGAGGGCTGCCGGAGCGCTCCTTATGCTCACACGCTGCCACCCACTTCCCTCTTTATTAATACGCTATTTATCACCAGCGCGGGCTTTTAATACCGTTTTGGCTTAATGTCGTTAATGAAACATAAATACCCAGCGCTAATGATGTTGGTCAGGAGGCAGGCCGGGCAATTGGCAAGATTGCAGGAGGCAGGCCAAACCACTTCGCCCGGCGCGCGTGCCGATGTGTGTGCGCAAGAGGATGCAAACGACAACAGGCTAACAGCTCCTGTTCCGGGAAGAGAAAAACCTCGAGAAAGCCACAGCTGGAAAATGGGTGAAGCGCTTGAAAGGACTGCTGGTAGGTTTTAAGTCACACCTTAAAACCCACACCAAAAAAAATTCCACACCAATGGAGAGAGTCAGAAACACTGGGATGCATGTGGTGGAGGAAACTATCAATTCCTGTTTGCTGTGTGCCATAGGAAAGAGTAGGAAAGGGTTAGGGGAGAGGCAGTGAGCAGGGTCATGCAAATTCCACACCAATGGAGAGAGTCAGAAACACTGGGGTGTCTGGGGGGACGAGAAACAGAAAATCTAGGATGGAATGGTTGCCGTATGAAACCCTTCACTTGGGTGGTGGGCAGTGTGGTGTTTGTGGAGGACACTGGCAGGGCTCTTAGACATGTTTACGGCACTCGCTATAACCTGCAATGTCATTGGAGGGAGGCCCTTTGTTGTCTCCTGAGTAATGAGAGCTTCCTACCTGCCCTTTTGCCTTTCCTTCTTTCTCTCTTCCCTCCCTCTTTCTCTCTCCCTACATTCTCTTCTACCCTTTTTTTCCTTCCACCCTTTCCTCCCTCCTTCTTTCTCCTTTCATCCTTCTCTCTTTTCCTTCCTCTTTCCATCCTTCCCTCTTTCCTCCCTCCTCCTTGTCTTTTCTTCCTTCCCTCTTTCCTCGCTCCTTCCCTCTCTTCCTCTTTCTCCTTCCATCCTTCCCTTCCACCTTGTCATCTTCCCTTCCTTCCCTTTTGTCTTTCATTCCTTCCCTCTTTCCTCCCTCCTACCCTCTCATCCTCTTTCTCCTTCCATCCTTCCCTTCCACCTTGTCATCTTCTCTTCCTTCCCTTTTGTCTTTCCTTCCTTCCCTCTTTCCTCCCTCCTTCCCTCTTTCTCCTTTCATCCTTTCCTTCCACCTTGTCATCTTCTCTCCCTTCCCTTTTTTTTCATTCCTTCCCTCTTTCCTCCCTCCTTCCCTCTCTCCCTCTTTCGCCTTTCATCCTTTCCTTCCACCTTGTCATCTTTTCTTCCTCCCCTTTTGTCTTTCCTTCCTTCCCTCTTTCCTCCCTCCTTCCCTCTCTCCCTCTTTCTCCTTCTATCCTTTCCTTCCACCTTGTCATCTTCTCTTCTTTCCCTTTTTTCATTCCTTCCCTCTTTCCTTCCCTCTCTTCCTCTTTCCATCCTTCCCTTCCACCTTGTCATCTTCTCTTCCTTCCCTTTTGTCTTTCATTCCTTCCCTCTTTCCTCTCTCCCTCCCTCTCTCCCTTTTTCTCCTTCCATCCTTCCCTTCCACCTTTTCTTCCTTCCTTCCTTTTGTCTTTCCTTCCCTCCCTTCTTTCCTCCCTCCCTCACTCTCCTTCCATCCTTCTTTCCTTTCCTCCCTTTCGTCCTTCTTTCCTCCTCTCTTTCCTTCCTTCTTCCCTTCCTTCCATCACTGGGTAGCCATTCCTCCTAGCAGGGAGTGCTAACATGGGACCCCCAAGTTAGAAAGTTTGCCCAGGCCTGCTCTATATCCTACCCCAAGGGGGAAAGGGTGATACAATCTACACCTGTGGCTGCCAACTACGAGTGCTTGGTGGAGGTAAAGGATACAGATGTGCCCCACCATCGTCTGAAAGGTGAAGACCACCTTGGCTTCTCTGGCCCTACAGATGATTCTCCCAGGCTGACCTATTCCTTGCCTGCTTGTAGGTATCTCCTCCTCCTCCTCCTCCGCCTCCTCCCAAGGGCTGTAAATCCCCTCCTGCGTTTCCCCGTCCCTGCCGCAGCCCCCTCTCTTTTCCCCCCAATGTCACCCCGCAGCCTCTCGGGAGCACGGGACTCATTTGCTGGGGGTTTGGCCTAACTCGTCTCAGCGGCTAATCCCTCGGGTGTCTCCTGTCAGATTATTAATTAGCTAAAGCGGATCGGCCCTGGAATAACATGCAGGGGGACCTCAGAGAAAACAGGACCGCGTGAGGCCGGGCATGTGGCGCTTGAAAGGAACCCGCCTGCATGCTCACAACCGCCGCCACCATTCGGGAAGAGCTCTTCCTCTTGGTGGGCCATCACTGCACCAATGGGACTCTGAAGGAAGTGGGGTCTTCACAGTTTTGCATCAGAGCCACGCCGGAAGGCACTCAAGTCAAACAACCCCATTTGTTACTGTTGGGTTTCCCATCTTGAGCTTCACTTTTGGATCTTTGCCTTGTGCTCTTCCTCTTTAGGAAATGACGGGCATAAGCCTCCATTTTCATCAGGCTTCCAAAGCTTCTTGAACCCGCAAAACACAGCCCTGAAACCGGCACATGCATAAAGCCCCCCTCCAATCCAAAAGCGAAGAGTTTGCAAATCGTTCCAATTGTTTACACTGCTTTCAATTACAATTGGGTTAATCATGGATTATATTTGAGTCTCGTGTATCCGACCTTCACGTATCCGACATTCTGTCTTATCCGACTCTCTTATCCTACAACTCCAAGAAATCCCAGCCAGTTCATTGGGTTATTCATGGATTATATTACAGTACAGTCTCACATATCTGAACTTCGCTTATCCGACATTCCGACTTATCCAATGCACTTATCCTGCAACTCCCAATAATCCAGTCAGTTAGGATTTCTGGACATTGAAGGCCAAAACATCTGGAGATCTTCAGGTTGAGAACCACTGATCTAGAGCAAACTTGATCTAGAGCAAACCCCACCGTTGATGCACCAGTAGCTAAAGTTTGCCCAACATGGCAAACTTTAGCTACTGATGGAGTTTCAGGGGGTTCACCTGAAACAGATTAATCAATATATAAATCGATACGAAGTTGATAAAAGGTAGAGAGCCAGGAGGTTGGAAGTATGCCCACCACAGGCACGAGCAGCTTCAGCAGAAAAGCCAGGAAAGGAGATTCCACCTGAACATTAGGAAGAACTTTCTGACTGTGAGAGCTGTTCAACAGCGGAACTCTCTACTCCAAAGTGTGGTGGAGGCTCCTTCTATGGAGGCTTTTAAACAGAGGCTGGATGGCCATCTGTTGGGGGTGCTTTGAATGCAATTTTCCTGCTTCTTGGCAGGAGGTTGGACTGGATAGCCCACAAGGTCTCTTCCAATGCTGATTCTTTTCTATGATATACAGTTCCTCTCTTTGTACAAGAATATTCCCATGTTTCTATAAGCGCACAATGCATGCATGGGGCACTCTGAGATACAAACTTGGTACACTTTGAGAAACACTTGGGACATGAACTTCTCCGACCTCAATAGCTGCACCTCCTTCCGGGGACCCGAGCTTCACAACCTCCTCTCTCACTCGCCTTCCTGTTGGGCTCCCCGTTTAGGATGGCTTTTGATTCAAGCCGTTGAAGCTGAAATATGGAGCTACAATGGCACTAAACCTTCATTACCAGCTCTTAACACAGATTACTTAGAAAAGGGGGAGGGGAAAGGGGGGCCCTTTAATTGCTTTTCCCCATTAGCATTTCCGGAGGAGAACACACTGATTAATCCAAAGAGGCGTTCTGCGGACGACAGATGCGACCACCGTCCCTGCCCTCCTCCTTCTCTGCGGTCCAGTTTGGGAATGACTGGGACAACCTCCTTTGCACACCTTAGTAACATTGAGGAGACAGGGAACAACATCCCAGGTGCATCCAAGGGGAGAAAAGTGTGGACGTATGAAGTGAAGCCATTTAAAAGAAGCGCGAAGAATTGGATTTCATTTCAAGTGAGTTCCCTGCAGAACGTGGAAGGAACGAGTGTCTAGTTATAAAAGGTAGAGCAGGGCGCAGTTTCAGGAAAGGTTATCTAGCAAGTTAAACTTACAAAGTGCCCAAGTGCTAAGGAATTGTAGGCGAGCTCTCCAAGGATATTAAAGCGTGTTTGAGCTTGGGAGTAAACAATACTGAAAAAAACATAGTTGGTATATCTTGTACAGTAGAGTCTCGCCTATCCGACATAAACAGACTGACAGAACGTTGGATAAACGAAAATGTCGGATAATACGGAGTCTCCTACTGTTATCCGTCTGACGCGGCACTAGACATCTAGAATACTAACAACAGAGACTCAAAGAGTTAAGGCAAGGCAACACCCCGGGGCCAAAGAGGCCCAGATGAAAGAGGAGCATGGAAATCACTGAGAGAAAGAGGGAAGACGCATCTAGGCATCCTCCCTCTAGGAAGAGACTTAAGTCCAACCTGGAGGTATTTCTAACCAGGTTCTGGGTTCCAGGTACAGTAGAGTCTCGCTTATCCGACATAAACGGGCCAGCCGAACATCGGATAAACAGAAATGTTGGATAATACAGAGTCTCCTACTGCTACCTGTCTGACGCGGCACTAGACGTGTAGAATACTAACAACAGGGACTCAAAGAGTTAAGGCAAGGCAACACCCCGGAGCCAGAGAGGCCCAGATGAAAGAGGAGCATGGAAATCACTGAGGGAAAGAGGGAAGACGCGTCTAGGCATCCTCCCTCTAGGCAGAGACTTAAGTCTGACCTGGAGGTATTTCTAACCAGGTTCTGGGTTCCAGGTACAGTAGAGTCTCGCTTATCTGACATAAACGGGCCAGCCGAACATCGGATAAACGAAAATGCCGGATAATATGGAGTCTCCTACTGTTGCCTGTCTGATGTGGCGCTAGACATCTAGAATACTAACAGGGACTCAAAGAGTTAAGGCAAAGCAATGCCCTGGGGGCCAGAGAGGCCCAGCAGGTAGTGCCCAGATGCGGAAGAGGAGCGTGGAAGTCACAGAGGGAAGGAGGAAGGACACTTCCGCTTCTGGTCCTGCCTCTTTCCCCCCTTTCTTCCCTCCTCCTCCTCCTCCTCGTCTTGCCTTTTTCACTTATTGGGAATGGAGAGAGAGTTGGGAAGCGCTCCTTTAATTGAAGGGAAAATGCTGGGGGGAAAGGAGGCCGTCGGATAAGATCGTCGGATAAGAAGGAATGTTGGATAAACGTAGGTTGGATAAGCGAGACTCAACTGTATAAGGCAACCAGTTTGAGTTAGGCCAATATATGAAGATGATGATCATGATCGTGATGGGGTGTGTGTGTGTATAGAAATAAAAATAAAAATAAATAAAAATGTAATGTTCGTTTGTGGGATTAACATAACTCCAAAAAAAAGCCAAAAAAATAGAATAAAACATTGCAATGCATATGCAAAACCACATATATACACATATATATACACACAAAACACATATACACAGACTGGACCACAGCAATGCGTGGCAGGGGACGGCTAGTGTGTGTGTGTGTATACGCACTCGGTTTGTTTTTAGTGACATCATAGCTCAARAACTGCTGGACGAATTGATGCCAAATTTGCCCACAACACACATAACCCAAAAGTGACCATCACTCAGAAAAAACATCAAAAAAACACAGCAACAGGGACTTAACCCCCCCCCCCCAACCTAGAATACACTACAGCGCATGTGTGCAAATGACTTACCTCCCCCCCCCCCACAGGAGGGAAAACTAACCAAACAGATGTCCCACCTCTCTCAAGGATGCAAACAAGCTAAGCAACGGGTYGTAAAGGAAACCCTTAACTCAGGTGAACTCTCAAACAAGGCTCAAGATCACTGGTTCAAATCTTCACTTGTTATTGTTGTTTAGAGGAAGAACTAAGAGCCAGAAAATGTATTAAAGAATAAAAATAATCCAAAAGAATTAGCAAAACTCAACAAGAGATCCCGACGGAAGCTGCTCCTTTTCCAAAGACCTACCCAAACAAAGATGTTGGGAACGCGGCCATCTTCAACACTCAATCCCACCCCTTTAAATTGAGTCCTGCTGGCCAATGGCAGAGAAAGGAAGACATTAAGGCACATATAAATACACACTTCAAAGGTAAGTTCCCCCCCAGTTCTTTCAACAACAGACCACACTTTTAATAGGGCACCACGTCAGGGAAACATGCCTTGCACATTTTCCCTTCTCACTGGTCCAAATGTGGAAACCTTGTATGCTTATGTATTTCCTTCATTTTCAAAATATTTGGTGTAAGAATCCTTATGTTCAAATTATTTATTACTAGCTTGGGTATCCGGTGTTACCCAGGTTATTTCCATTGTATGAAACGCATAAGGTTGTTGGTGAACTACAACTCCCACCATGCCAGGTTAACCCCAGAGAACAAGGTGGTGGGTGAACTACAACTCCCATCAGGCCAAGTTTAACCCCCAAGCCACTCCATCAGTACTTAAAGTTGCTTATGTTAGGCAAGTTTGCTCTACATGCACCATTGGTGGGGTTCAGTGTGCTCTCTGTCTGTAGGGCAAACTACAACTCCCACTATGCTAAGTCAGTCCACTGAGACCCTTCCAGTAGGTTGAGTTAGTTATGGGGGTTCTGTGTGCCAAGTTTGGTCCAGGTCCACCATCGACGGAGGTCACCGTTTCGCTGGTTGTGGGTGAACTACAACTCCCAGAAAAAGTCAGTTCCTCTCAAACCCCTCTAGTAAATCAAATTTTGGCGTATTGGGTACGTGTGCCAAGTTTGGCCCATGATCCATCGGTGTTTGGGTTCACAATGCTCGGTGGAGGCCACTGCTTCCCTGATTGTGGGTCAACTACAACTTCCAGAAAGGAAGATCAGTTCCCCCAAACTCCACCAGTAATCACATTTCCATATATTAGGCATGTGTGCCTAGTGTGATCCAGATCCATCAGTGTTCACAGGGCTCTCTGGATGTAGGTGAACTACAACTCCCTCAAATCAAGGTGAATTTTCCTCAAAGATATCCTGTATTTTTTTACTGGTCATGGGGGCTCTGTGTGCCAAGTTTGGTCCAATTCCCTCTTTGGTGGAGAACAGAGTGCTCCTTGATTGAAGGTGAACTATAAATCCCAGTATCTACAACTCCAAAATGCCCAGGCCAATTTCCCTCAAAACCCACCAGTATTCAAATTTGGGTATATTACGTAAGCATGCCAAGTTTGGTCCAGATCCATCAGTGTTTGGGCTCATAGTGTGCTATGGATGTAGGTGAACTACAACTCAAAAATCCCCTAAAGACCTCCAATATTTTTTGTTGCTCATGGGGATTCTGTGTGCCAAGTTTGTACCAGGTCCATCACTGGTGGAGTTCAGAGACTCCATATTATCCGACATTTTCCTTTATCCGACATTCTGACAGCTTGTATATGTTGGATGAGCGAGACTCTACATTATTATTATTATTATTAATAATAATAATAATAATAATAATAATAATAAATTATTTTACTGCCACAAAAACACAGTATGTCAAAGCAAATGAGATATTACTGTTATTATTATAATATTAATAATAATAATAATTAATAATAATGTAGAGTCTCGCTCATCCAACATATACAAACCATCAGAATGTCGGATAAAGGAAAATAAGAATAATAAATCATTTTACTGACACAAAAACACAGTATGTCACAGCAAATGAGATATTATTATTATTATTATTATTATTATATTATTATTATTATTATTATTATTAATGTAGAGTCTCGCTCATCCAACATATACAAGCTGTCAGAATGTCGGATAAAGGAAAATAATAATAATAAATTATTTTACTGACAGAAAAACACAGTATGTCACAGCAAATGAGATATTATTATTATTATTAATTATTATTATTATTATGATCCCATCTTTCTCCCCATGGGAGACTCAAGGTGACTATGTTGTGACCATTTGGGGAGGAAAACATAAGAACGTCCCGGACACCACAAAAATACACAAATATAATGTCCTACAAAATTTATACACCTTTACTAGCTCATAGTAATTATGGGAGGTAAGGACATTTATAAACGTGATAATAAACGATTGAATCCGAGTTACGCATTCCATTTTAAATTGCAATTTGATGTCGGGTGTTCAAATTGTGGCTCCTGTGCAACAAGGCATTGCTCACATTGTTGAAACGCGGAGTTGCAAACCTCTTGTCTTATCTCCTATTGGAATCTTTAATCATAGTATGGGTGGATACAATTTTGGGGGAAAAATTGCCAAATAAAATTCCAGCATTATAAGCTGTTTGGGGTGTATACCTTTTTGGGACGAGAGGGAGGGAAGGAGATGTTTATCAAAAAGATGGATCCGATGCTAATGGTTCAGGTCATCTTCCGGTGGGTGGCATTCGGATGGGTGAGGCTCCCTGCTGTTTACAACTCCACAATCCCAGTCGGGATGGCTTGATAAATCTCACCATGGTCAACTCTTACGTGAGATTCCTTGACCCACAGCCCTTGGGGTAAAGCATGGATCACAACATACATTACACGATGTATCTTTCCCCCAAAAAAGGGCACATATTTCGCTAAATTCTATTGTTAGTCCTGAGCTACTAATCCAAATAGGTTGATTCATCATTCAACAATTGGTTGAATGGCTCAACTCCAGTTCTGGACGAGACAACAAGACTGAAGCCATCGCAAGGAAAGGAAATGCAATGCAACGTGTAGAGAAAAACAGAAGTGTTCAGAAATAGACATCTTCAGTTAAACTCAATTTCAATCAAGGAAGAAAAGGATGGAAGGAGAAAGAGGGAGAGAGGGAAGGATGGAAGGAAGGAAGACGAGACGAAAGCAAGGAAGGGAAGGAGGAAGGAAAAAGAGAGGGAAGGGAAGGAAGGATAAAGAGAGAAGGAAGGAAAGAGGGAGAGAGGGAAGGAAGGAAAGACAAAAGGGAGGGAAGGAAGGAAAGACAAAAGGGAAGGGAATGAGGGAAGGATAAAGGAAAGAAAAAAGGGAGGAAAGACAAAAGGGAAGGGAGGAAGCAATAAGAGGAGGAGAGGAAAGAAAGGACAAAAGAGGAAGGAGAAAGATGGGAGGGAGGGAGATAGGGAGGAAGGAAAGAGAGAGACCCGGGAGTTGGAAGCGCCCAGCCACCCTTGTGTAAGGGCCTGTCGGCAGGGATCGACGTGCAGTAACGACAAGGGAAGGCACGTACCCCGTCAGAGACTGCGAGGGAAGGAAGGATGAGAAGGCGGAGAGGAAGGATGGACGGAGAAAGAGGGATGGAAGGGAGGAAGGAAAGAGAGAAGGAAGGAAAAACAAAAGGGAGGGAAGGATGAAACGACAAAAAGGTGGGAATGGAGGGAGGGAGAAAGGAAGGGAGGGAGGGAGGGAGGAAAAAGAGAACGGAGGAAAGACAAAAGGGAAGGAAAAAAGGAGTAAGAGGGAGAGAGGGAAGGAAGTATGAAAGAGTGGAAGAATGGAAGGAGACAGAGGGATGGAAAGGAGGGAGGGACAGAAGAAGGAAAGAGAAAAGGAAGAAAAAACAAAAAGGGAGGGAAGGATGGAAAGACAAAAGAGTGGAAGGGAATGGAGGAAAGGAGAAAAAGAGAGGGAAGGGAGGGAGGGACGGAAGAAGGAAAGAGAGAAGGAAGGAAAGACGAAAAGGAAGAAGGAAGGAAGAAAAAGAAGGAGAGAAGGGAACACGGCCCGTCCACGGTGGCCGTGCCCCGGGGACAGTCGGACGCGCGCCGGCAGGCTGCCCGGTGGGCCGGGCAGGCGACCCGCGTGCTGGCCGGCGGAGAGAGAAGAGAGGATAGGAGGTTGAGAGAGAGGGGGGCCTGAGAAAAGAGTCCAAGGGGCTGTATTTTGCCCACGGGCCTGGGATTACCCATATCTGCACTAAAGTCTATGAGGAATGGATAGCTCTTTCCATTCGAAAGGCTTTCCCGAGTCTGGTGCCCTTTGGACGTTAGCACTACAACGCTTACTGTTTCTAGCCCATCAAGACCAATTACGATGAGGCTTTAAGCCAACACATCTGATGGGAGAAGGCGACCATGTTGGAGAAGGCAACCCTTGAAGACACCCATGTTGGAGAAGGAGACCTTTGAAACGATTGGTCTCACTCCTCAAAGTAGAAAGAACCGTGGGAGAATCGAGTCCTCCAACATGGAGCAGATGCCAAATTTGGTTCACCTGCAGCCATTCTGTTTTTGAGGCCCTCGACTTGTTATCAGCAGGAAATCAGGAGTCTTGCCTCATCCGGGTTTGAAGCTCCCTTTTCAAGCATGCTCATTTCACAACAACTCGGGCAACCATTCAATACGCCATCAAACACCCAAGTACTAATATATGTGGGAAGGAGAGAATCTATAGATGTAGATAAGGTTCACGGGAACACACCCGGACAAGAGTAGTATGCAAACTACGTGGTGAAAGATCTAGGACAAGCACAGAATTTGCGGGAAGGATCAATTTCATTAGCTTCTCAGAGACCTATTCTATAGCCAAACTGGAAACACATGGCAAACTCTGAACACTACAAGACAATCTCATGAAGGTGTCCACGCATTCCCCAGGACTTCGCGATTACCATTCAGGGCAGGACCTTTATCACGGTGGCAACCACCATGAAGATCTTCCCTCTGAGATCAGACAACCTTAGATTTTTAATGCAGGTTGAAAACCGAACCCTTTCCGGGAAGCCTTTCCATGAAGGCGTTGGATTCATGGGCAAAGAAAGTAACTTGTTATTTTGTGTGCTGTGCATCTTGTATATTTCATTATCACTGGACACCATTGGTTAAAATCCTTGACTTCTAGAGACCACAGCATTTGTATTTATCTATAACACAGTGACAGTAAATAAGTAAACAATGACTACATTCAATCATTGGTCTATATCAGTGGTTCTCAACCTGTTGTCTGTGGACCACCAGTGGTCTGCAAGAACTAAAATATGGTCCATGGCCTCATTGGTGGTCCACGGACCACAGGTTGGGAACCACTCATGGAAGACCACCTTATGTAGTGATTGATTGAGAGCTCCATGTTAGTTACTGTTTTGTGCCTTCAAGTTCACTGTTCTGTGCCTTTCTGAAACCCAACTGTAGGGTCTTCCTGGCATAACTCTGAACACTAAGTTCACATCCCCACTCTGCATTGGAAGTCCCGTTCTCTCCTCCTTAGAGCAGTGGTTCCCTGGTCAAGTGGTCCCTGGTCAAAGTGGTCCCTGGTCCCTGATCAGGTAGTCCCAACTTGAACAGGGACTACCTGATCAGGGACCACTTTGACCAGGGACCACTTGACCAGGGACTACTTGACCAGGGACTATTTGACCAGGGATCACTTTGAGCAGGGACCACTTGGCCAGGGACTAGTTTGACCAGAGACCATTTGACCAGGGACCACTTTGACCAGAGACCACTCAACCAGGGACCACTTTGACCAAAGACCATTCAACCAGGACTACTTTGACCAGAGACCACTTTGGCCAGAGACCACTTTGACCAGAGACCACCTGACCAGAGACCACTTTGACCAGAGACCACTTTGACCAAAGACCAGAGACCACTTTGGCCAAGGACCACTTTGACCAGGGACCACTTTGACCAGAGACCACTTGACCAGGGACCACTCTCCAACATTAGTACAAAAAGGGTTACGAATCAGTGTTTGGCCAACTTTTGATTCAGTTTGGGGTGCCCATTCAGAAAATTACATTGGATAGACCACATCATATCTAGCCTCTGATACAGAATATGGTCAGCGACCGGGAAGGAGTGGCAGGTGGCGTGAAAGGAGTGGAAATAAATTAAATAAAATAAATAAAGAGAGAGGAGGCTCACGGATCAGATTTTCGTCCTCGCGGCCCACTGGTGGTCCACGGCCCACAGGTTAAGGGTCTTGAAGAGGGGATGTGGGAGCAAAGAGGAATTGGGACATTGTGGGACAGGATTGATCCATATTGTTCCTGCCAAATTGGGACAACTGGGGACTGGCTTCCCTTCACCAATGGGTTGTCTCCTCTGCTTTTCCTTTCGCTCTCTGTGCTCCGCTCTCTGCAGCCGTCAAGCAAACATCTGATCGAAGGCCTGGGGGAGGGAGGTTAGAACTGTCTGGTCTTGTTATGAGTGAAGGTCATTGATCCAATACAGACCAGGAGATGGAAAAACAGGGATGGGAAGTTTGGAAGGAAGAGCGACAGAGAGCCAAGGCAAGCCGGCGCAAACAGCGCGAGGGGAGGGGAGGACGGAGCGAGGAGCGTCTGGAGCCGGGTTTCACACTCCAAGACCCAAGGGCTGCTGTCAGGCCCGTCCTTCATGCTCACATCTTGTCACACTAGAGGTCAGGTCTCCCATGCGTTCCTGGAGAGCTGAGCTGATCCATATGGCAGGCAATATGTTAACAATATGGATTGGCCAAACATCAGGCCCGAGCAGATGGAGGCGACAACCCGGCTCTTTGCCCAGAGATGCCTTTCTTCGCCCCTCCCTCCTCCTCCCGTGCAGAGAATTAAATAAAATATAAAATACATCTAGACACATCTCTAAAGTGGAAATACATATACGTGTTTGGCAGGGACGTCCACTTACACAGACAAACATGTACAACCCCTGCCAGTGTCCTCCACCAACACAAGACTGCCCACCACCCAAGTGAAAGCTTTCATACAGGAGCAATTTCATCCTAGATTATATGTGTTTCCTCCACCACAGACATCCCAGTTCTATCTATCTATCTATCTATCTATCTATCTATCTATCTATCTATCTATCTATCTATCTATCTATCCACATAATATATGTGTATGTGGCTGGGGTGTCCACTTACACAGACAAGCTCCTGCCTCCACACATAGCTATAGCTCCCATTACTTAGGAAACACCAAAGGCTCCCCCTCCAATGATATCGCAGGTTATAGTGAGTGCCATGAACGTGTCCAAGAGCCCTGCCAATGTCCTCCACAAACACCACATTGCCCACCACCCAAGTGAAAGCTTTCATACGGGGGCAATTTCATCCTAGATTATATGTGTTTCCTCCACCACAGACATCCCAGTTCTATCTATCTATCTATCTATCTATCTATCTATCTATCTATCTATCTATGCAGATAATATGTGTGTGTGGCTGGGGTGTCCACTTACACAGACAAGCTTCTGCCTCCACACATAGCTATAGCTCCCACTACTCAGGAAACACCAAAGGCTCCCCCTCCAATGACATTTCAGGTTATAGTGAGTGCTATGAACATGTCCAAGAGCCCTATCAATGTCCTCCACAAACACCACACTGTCCACCATCCAAGTGAAGACTTTCATATGGGGGCCATATCATCCTAGATTTTCTGTGTTTCCTCCACCACAGACATCCCAGTGTTTATTTTATGTGTTTCCTCCACCACAGGCATCCCAGTGTTTCTGACTCTCTCCATTGGTGTGCAACTTGCATGACCCTGCCCAATGCCTCTCCCATAACCCTTTCCTACTCTTTCCTACGTCACACAGCAAATAGAGGAGTTGTAGTTCACCCACATCCAGGGAAACAGTTGTGAAACTTCCAACGATGACGGACCTGGACTAAAACTTGTCACACAGAACCCACATGACTAACTCAACTTACTGGAAGGGTTTGAGGGGACTGATTCACCATCATGGGAGTTGTAGTTTACCCTACAGCCAGAGAGCACACTGAACCCCACCGATTCATGCACTCAAAGCAAATTTGCTCAACATAACAAACTTGAAATACTTATGGAGTTTCCTAGGGTTATGCTGGCATGATCGGAGTTGTAGTTCACCCACTACCTTATCCATTGTGTACAATTAAAAGTTGACATTTTCAAACAACACCGGGTATGCAAGCTAATAATAACAAAAAGATAACACACCAAGGCCCAAAGAACTGGGTAAGTGAGAGTCCAATTTTGGGCATAGTTGTGTCCGTTTTTGGGGTAAACTAGTGTTGGATCCAATGAGAACCACCCACAGAGGAAGCTGTCAGGAGAATCTTCTTCTGGAGGCTCAAGACAAATGGGTAGTTAGGTCAAACAGCTCGGCAAAAGGACAACATCTTGCTTTGAATGAGCATGTGCCCAGGGCTCAAAGAGGATTGTATATGTTATCTGGCTAACCCTTATTACGAGCAGTATCTGTGGGGAGGGCTGCAGATTATTGGCCCAGCTTTCCCGTGTCTGAGAGCTCAGAGACCCCCCGCCTACCAACCCATACCCACAATGCCTAGGTTGATAATCTCAGATGGTATAAGACAGAGGGATTGATCAGCAAGTGAACACACTAGAGACGCTAGGGGAGAATACATCATGATTGATAGGAGTTGGAGGTGCTGCGACCTCCACTGATGATGGACCTGGACCAAACTTGGCACACAGAAACCCCATGACAAACTCAACCTACTGGAGGCTTTTGAGGGGACTGACTCACCATAGTGGGAGTTTTCAATTAGGCCAGGCATCACTGGGTACCCAAACTGATTATTATTATTATTTGAAACACAACAAGATGAGTCCACAGGAGACACTCTGCTGGCTGTTGTATTGGATCACATGTCGAACACTTCCCAAGTGTCTAGGACTGTGTAATGTATCGGCGAATAATGCGTGCAGATCCCAGTAAGGTGGCCTTTTGCAGCTGGAAGATGGTAATTTTGTCTGCGCCGATTGTGTTTAAGTGCACGACACGGTCTTGAGGCACTGCACCCAGTGTGCCGATCACTACTGGGACCACCCTGACTGGCTTATGGCAGAGTCTTGGCAGTCATTATTATTATTATTATTATTATTATTATTATTATTATTATGAAACTGAGAACCCTGGCCAGCTGCTCTTCCATGAAGCTAGAACTTTCATGAAGATAGAACTTTCATGAAGCTAAAACTTCCACAAAGCTAGAACTTCCACAAAGCTAGAACTTCCACAAAACTAGGACTTCCACGAAGCCAGCACTTCCACAAAGCTAGAACTTCCATGAAGCTAAAATTTCCATGAAGCTAGAACTTCCATGAAACTAAAATTTCCATGAAGCTAGCTAGAACTTCCATGAAACTAGAATTTCCATGGAGCTAGATCTTCCATGAACCTAAAATTTCCATGAAGCTAGAACTTCCATGAAACTAGAACATCAGTGAAGCTAGAACTTCAATGAATCTAGAATGTACGTGAAGCTAGAACTTCCATGAAACTAGAACACCAATGAAGCTAGAACACCAGTGAATCTAGAATTTCCATGAAGCTAGAACTTCCATGAATCTTGAAGTTCCATGAAGCTAGAATTTCCATGGAGCTAGAACTTCCATGAACCTAAAATTTCCATGAAGCTAGAACTTCCATGAAACGAGAACATCAATGAAGCTAGAACTTCTATGAATCTAGAATTTCCATGAATCTAGAACTTCTATGAACCTTGAATCTATGAATCTTGGTTCCATGAAGATAGAACTTCCATGAACTTCCATAAAACTAGAATTTCCATGAAGCTAGAATTTCCATGAAGCTAGAATTTCCATGAAGCTAGAACTTCCATGAAGCTAAAACTTCCATGTACCTAGAACTTCAAGGCTTTTTGGGAATCAACAAGCCAGCAATCCAAGTTTGGACACAAAACGAAAGAAGGCAGAACAAGAAGGCAGCAGGCAAGGCCAGCTTGCTCATAAACTATGCATTCCCAACGATTTCAGTGTAGAGCTGCGCGACAGAAAGATCTATATGTCTCCCCCATGCCCTAAACAGGAAACCTCAAGGGATGGGGCAAGGGAGTCTACATTGCCAGGTCAGATATACATTTTCCAGCGAGTGAGACAGATGTGTGGCACAACATATCTATCGTCAAGCCTTGCGTAGCTCTCGGTGATTGGCAAACATTGTACACAATTTCGAGTAATGCAAACATTTCCTTTCTTAAGACAGCCATTAGAAGAACACTCAAAGTGGTTGTCGTAAGGAGGCATTGAGGTTCGTACACACAATAGGGATCCATGTTGACCTTCAATGCAAGCCTAGGATCATCATCTATGTTGATTTGAGCATGACACAAGGAAACTCGTACCTTGTATCCAAGATGCTGGGCTTGAAGTCCATGCCAAATCACACGTTGAGGAGGGAACGTCAAGATCTGCCAACTCTAATAGGATCCCTAAACCTGGGGATGTCTCTTGGCCCTGAGGACAGAAGATACAAGAATTAAATACATATATCCCTTTCCATATCACGTTACATAAGAACAAAAGAAACATTCAACAGTACCGTATATACTCGAGTATAAACCGACCGAATTTTTGCACCTAATTTTCGCACAAAAATCTGAGAAAATGTATTGACTTGAGTCTAAGCCGAGGGTGGGAAATGCAGCAGATAGATACCAATAAAATTACATTAATTGAGGTATCTGTAGGTTAAATGTTTTTGAATGTTTGTATGTCAAAGAAAAACAGTAAACTAGCTCTTTAATTGGAAAAGGAGGATCAACAAAAACAATATTAAATTAAATTGATTTAATGTATAAGTTGTTGTAACAGTTTATGCCCATGTTTTTGTTTTATATTGTATGTTTTTGTATTATTTTGGATATGTGGAAACCGCTCTGAGTCCCCTAGGGGAGATAAGGCAATATATAAATAATGATGATGATGATGATGATGATGATGATGATGATGATTATTATTATGGGAAAATAGACCTTGACATTTGAGAGTTGTAGTTGTTGAGGTTTATAGTTCACCTATAATCAAAGAGCATTCTGAACTCCGCCAACGATGGAATTGAACCAATCTGGACACACTGAATGAACTCCCCTGACCAACAGA
The DNA here is from genome assembly GCF_025583915.1 of Anolis sagrei ordinatus. NCBI lineage: Eukaryota > Metazoa > Chordata > Lepidosauria > Squamata > Anolidae > Anolis > Anolis sagrei. The sequence goes on along the minus strand of NW_026844811.1, from coordinate 13,572,121 downwards.
AAATACTGGAAGGGTTTGGTGGGCATTGACCTTGAGTTTAGGAGTTGTAGTTCACCTACATCCAGAGAGCAATGTGGACTCAAACAATGATAGATCTGGACCAATCTTGGCATGAATGTTCAATATGCCCAATTGTGAACACTGGTGGAGTTTGAGGAAAATAGACCTTGACATTTGGGAGTTGTAGTTGCTGGGATTTATAGTTTACTTACAGTCAAAGAGCATTCTGAACCCCACCAATGATAAAATTGGGCCAAACCTCCCACAGAGAGCCCCCATGCATTGAAGGCACTTGCAGACATGAACCTCCCTGCAGCCTTGCATGCTCTCCCTCGCCCACACATGAGTATCACGCTGCAATGCACCGAGCACGCCTGCTCTCCCCTCCCCCCTTGAAGTCTCAGAAACAGCCCTCCCCTTGGCTGAGAGGCCAGCCAATCACAGCTGAGGACGGCTTTTGTTGGAAGGATTCGCCATCTGTTTCCAAAAAGGAAGAGAAGGATAGGTGGAGAGATCTTCTGCCTGAAGGGATTTGCTGGTGCGAACCTCCCTCCAGTCTTGCACACTCTCCTTCGCCGTCATGCGCAGTGCACACCTGCTCTCCCCTCTCCACTTGGGAGAGGGATTTGCTGGCATGAGCCTCCCTCCAGCTGGTGCGAGCCTCCCTCCAGCCTTGCACACCCTTCCTTGCTGACATGTGCAAAGCACGCCTGCTCTCCCCTCTCCGCTTGAGAGAGGGATTTGCTGGCGCGAGCCTCCCTCTGGCCTTGCACACCATCCCTCACTGACATGCGCAATGCACGCCTGCTCTCCCCTCTCCGCTTGGAGCCTCAGGAACAGCCCTCCCTTTGACTGACAGGCCGGCCAAAAGCAAGAGCAGGAGAGGCAGAGAAATCTTCATCCTTCTCTGCCAAAGGGGTTCCAAAGACCATCTTGGTCTTTGGCGACCCTCTGAAACCGCCCCCCCAGGGGTCCCGACCCCCAGGTTGAGAAACGCTGACTTAGAAACAAAGTCCATGGAGATCATAGGGTTTACAGCCAAAATGCCCGCGGGATCCCACTGCTTGGACTCTCTTGCCACCTTTGCCTCTCTCCAAAAAGCAAACATCAGGTGCAAATGTCAACTTTAGAAAGAAAAACAGAAAAATGCGTGCACATCCCTAACGCCAAGATAAGGTTTCTTTTTATTCCAGAGGGAAAAAAAGAAAAGAAACGAAAAAGACACACACGGTGTTGCCAAGATTCGCTGGCGATAGGTGACGGGCCAAAGCAAACGCCGCCCGAAAGAAGCCGAAACCTTGCAACTAACAACCTCCTTTGTGTCAATTTAAGCAAATATTGTGGCGTTTCCATGGCAATCCCTGCTTTGAATATCCACAACACTCACTTTTTTTCAACATGAGAAAAAAGGGCTTTTCCTGTTTGTGCTTCAGCGATACAACCTGTAAATATTTTCTGCCTGAATGCACGTTCCCTGCAGAAGGCCTGGAAGGGAGGTAAAAGGGAAAGCCCTTCCTCCTCAGGAAGGACTCCGATTTGGGGAATTTGTGGTTCTCCCTCACCTGCGGAACGAAATCTGGAAAGGTTTACGGAAGAAGCAGTGGGTGGGTTCATGCAAATTCCACACCAATGGAGAGAATAAGAAACACTGGGGTGTCTGTGGTGGAGGAAACACATAATAATAAAAAACATGCATGTGTGTGTGCATCTAGGGTGTCCACTTGCACAGACAAGCTCCATTCTCTACAAAAACTATAGCTCCCACTACTCAGGAGACACCAAAGGCCCTTCAGGTTATAGTGAGTGCCATGAATATGTTCAAGAGCCCTGCCAATGTCCTCTCCAAACACCACACTGCCCACCACCCAAGGAATGCTTTCATTCGGGGACCATTTCATCCTAGATTGTACGTGCTTCCTCCACCACAGACATCCCAGTGCTTCTTATTCTCTCTAGTGTTCCTTACTTTCTTCTGCTTCTCCCTTAACCCTTTCCTACTCTTATCAACTCTGTCTGCATAACAAACAGAGCAGAACTAACCAGCTACTCAACATACTGGGATTGGCTCCACATGATGGAAGTTGCAGTTCATGGTGAAACAAGTCAGAGCACTGTGACCGCCACTGACAACGGACCTGGACCACATTTGGCACACAGAACCCCCATGACTAAAGAAAAATACTGGAGAAGTTTGGGGGGAATTCACTTTGATTTATAGCCATTGTACATACTAGGATTTATAGTTCACCTGCAATCAAAGACCACTCTAGACCCCACCATCAATGGCCCTGGACCTCACTTGGCACACAGAACCTCCATGGCCAACTAAAAATGCTGGAGGGTCTGAGGGGAACTGACCTTCATTTCTGAGTTGTAGTTCACCTACATCTAGAGATACTATGACCACCACTGATGACGGATCTGGACCAAACTTGGCACACAGAACCCCTATGACCAACTGAAAATACTGGAGGGGTTTGAGGGGAACTGACCTTTATTTCTGGGAGTTGTAGTTCACCTATATCTAGTGATACTATGACCACCACTGATGACGGATCTGGACCAAACTTGGCACACAGAACCCCTACGACCAACTGAACCTACTGGAGGGAATTGAGGGGACTAACCCACCACAGTGGGAGCTGTAGTTTATCCTGCAGCCAGAGATCACACTGATCTTGAGTAAACTTGCCCAACATGACAAATTTTAAGTACTGATGGAGTTTCAGGGGGCTAACCCAGCATCATGGGAGTTGTAGTTCACCCACGACCTTATGTATTTTGTAAAATTAAAAAAATGACTTTTTCGAATAACCTGGACTACCTACAGACATTGAACCAAAAGACCAAAAAGGTCTTTTGGTCTTTTGGTCTCTCCTTCTCGGCAGAGCCCCTTCCCATAAGATTCCCACAAGATTGCCCTAGACTTCCACTGTGGCCAAGCAGTGGTTAATTGCATTTTCTGGATTTCCTGGCAGCAACGGCCTGGCGCCAGGCTCCAAACATCAGCCTGCCCTGGAACTTTGGGGAAGTCCACTTCCTGTGGGATTTTCGCATGCTCTGGAAAGGTTGGCTCATCCAACAGGAAGTGTTTGTCCAGGACGCAGCAATCTCCATCAGAGCTCCAAACGTCAGAGGACGCAGCTTTCAAGGAACTCAAACATGTGGATACGCACCAGCAGGTACACATACACACATCTACACACATATACACTCTGGAGTCATTCATGTAATTCAATGACCCAATGATGAAAAATAGAAGCCTGGAATAAAATGCTACAAACCACACAGGTTACTTGCAATGAGTTACTTTTTTCTATACCAGTGGTTCCCAACCTTTTTCTGACCACTCTCCAACATTAGTACCAAAAGGGTTATGAATCGGTTCGGTCAACATTGTCAAAAATATTAAATATTATCTAAGCACTGAAAGGGTTAAATCGATGCAACGCCTCTGCAAAAGCTGCAGTTCAATATAAGCAGCCATCAGTCAGTGTGAGAGATCGCTGTGTGAGAAGGCCTCAGTGTGAGGTAGGCCTCAGTGTGTGAAGGCCTAGTATGAGGATGCCTCATTGGGAAAGAGAGCTCCAGTGTGAAGGCTGCTGTGTGTAAAAAGCTACTGTGTGGAGCTCCTGTATAACTTTGGTGTAGTAACTGGGAGGTCGGGACCATATTTTAGTTCTTGCGGACCACTTGTGGTTCATCGAGAAGGCCTCAGTGTGAGGTAGGCCTCCGTATGTGAAGGCCTAGTATGAGGATGCCTCATTGGGAGAGACAGCTCCAGTGTGAAGGCTGCTGTGTGTAAAATGCTACTGTGTAGAGCTCCTGTATAACTTTGGTGTGGTAACTGGGAGGCCGGGGACCATATTTTAGTTCTTGCAGACCACTGGTGGTTCATCGACAAGGCCTCAGTGTGAGGTAGGCTCAGTGTGTGAAGGCCTAGTATGAGGATGCCTCAGTGGGAGAGAGAGCTCCAGTGTGAAGGCTGCTGTGTGTAAAAAGCTACTATGGGGAGCTCCTCTATAACTTGGTGTAGTAACTGGCAGGCCGGGGACCATATTTTAGTTCTTGCAGACCACTGGTGGTTTATGGACCACAGGTTGGAAACCACTACTCTAAGGAGAAGAGAGCAGGACTTGCTCAAAGCCCCTTTATGGATTTTCAAGGCAGAGTTAACCAAGGTGACCAATGGCAACATTCACACTTGCCTCCAACAGGCAAGAAATCTTTCTTCCACCCTGGACATTCCAAAGATATATAATCCAGCCTCAATGCCTGGCTGCTTCCTGCCTGGGAGAATCCTTTATTGGGATGTTAACCAAGGTGGCCAATGGCAACATTCACACTTGCCTCCAACAGGCAAGAGTTCTTTCTCCCACCCTGGATATTCCACACATATATAATCCAGCCTCAATGCCTGGCTGCTTCCTGCCTGGGGGAATCCTTTGTTGGGATGCTAATCAAGATGGCAAGTTGCAACATTCACACGTGTCTCAAGCAGACAAGAGTTCTTTCTCCCACCCTGGACATTCCACAGATATATAATCCAGCCTCAATGCCTGGCTGCTTCCTGCCTGAAGGAATCCTTTGTTGGGATGCACTCAAGGTGGCAAATTGCAACATTCACACGTATAAACCTCACTTACTTGGTTTCCAACAGACCTCACAACCCCTAAGGATGCCTGCCATAGATGTGGGCCAAACGCCAGGAGATAATGCTTCTGGAACATGGCCAGGAAGCCCAGAAAACTCACAACAACCCACACTTGAAAAATTCAGGGTACAATGAAGTCACTCCACAGGATCCGAAGACCCTTTTCAAAGTCACAGTACTATAGGATAGCATTACATGAGCTTTGCAGGCCCAACACGGCTCTCTTAGGTCTTTATTATCCCGCTTTTCCTACAGCGCAGGCCTTGTATGAATGGAAAGAGAGCACTTTGCAGCTCAAAGGCAATCCATCATAGCCCCAAAGGACAATGACAAACAAATAAGATTCATGTGAAAACCAAACACTGGACTGACGTAGTTTGAAAGCCTTTAAAGACCTAATAAAAGAAGAAGACAGGGATGCAATAGGGTCCATTAAAAGACCCTTCCGAAGCAGTCAGTTAGTGGCCAAATACACAACAGAAGGAGAACAACGAGGGAAGAGATCGCCCAACCTGAAGGTTTCGATATGTGGAACCATTTTTGCACACAGGGTCCTCGCTGAGCCGCATTTCCTCCTTCTTCGCAATGTTTGATCTGCAAAGCGGCTCCTCCCCGTCACCTTTGTCAGGTGAGTCAAGGAATGGGGGCTGATGGAGGGGGCCGAGATAAATGTCAAAAGTTTACTCTGGACTCCCTCCATCTTCCCAGCAGACAATGGGCAGGAGGAAACGCGGTGAAAGAGTAGGATTTACTGTACCCACCCCCTGCGCTGTCCTGGGAGGGCCCGCCTCACCCAACACAACCTCTTCTATAGGAAAACAAATAGACCAGCCCAAAGCAGAATTAGAGAAATAAAGCAAAAAAAGAAAAGGTGGAGGGGAACTAGCCGGTGCTGTTGGTTCAGCCGAGCCTAAGCTGTTGTTATTTGTTAGGTTGGCACGCAATCACCTTGGCAATGCCCAGGAGGGAGGTTGGAAAAATGGCTCGCAATGAGAGCGGAAACAAGATGTCAACGTGACAATACCACTTTAGTGCTGCTAATAGCATTTTTTGGGACTTGGGGGGGAAGGGATTAGGATGACTTGACCCCCAAAACTAGTTGCTGTTGTTGGGAACAACTAATCCCCTGGTTTTCGTCTTTTCACTTGTTTCAAGAATGCGGGTTTGCTGGTCAAATTCACTCTCACTATGTCTCTTTCATAAGAAGGATGTGAAACATGTCAACAACTACGAAGGTTATCCATAAAGTAAGGTTACAAGACATGTAGCTCTCGCGGGGAATTTTCACAGGGGAAGTTGGTACCACTACCGTGGGAAGCCAGCGGAAGCAAACGAGCAGTGCCGGTCGTCAGTAGCTCATCAACTGGCTCGTCGAGCAGTGCAAAGTTTGCGCTGTATGGGGGATATCGGGAAAGTATGATTACAAGGCACGTAGCTATCACGGGGAATTTTCGTGGAGTAAGTTGGTACCACTGCCGTGTAGCAGGAAGCCAGCGGAAGAGAACAAGCAGTGCCAGTTGTCAGTAGCTCACTGACTGGTTCATCAAACAGTGTGAAGTTCACACCATATGAGGGATATCCGGAAAGTAAGGTTACACGGGGAATTTTCCCTTCCCTTCCATCCTTTTCTCCTTCCTTCCCTCTCTCCCTTTCTCCTTCCTTCYTTCTCTCTTTCCTTCCCTCCTTGCTTCTATTCTTCCCTTCCACCCTTTTGTGCTTCCCCCCTTCCTTCCCTATTATCTTTCCTTCCTTCTCTATTCCCTTCCTCCTTCCCTTCCTTCCTTCCTTGCATCGTTCCCTTGTGCCCTTCCATCTTTCCTTCCTTTGCTTTTCCCTTCCTTCCCTTTTCCCTCCCTCCTTCCCTCTCCCCCTCTTTCTCCTGCCATCCCTTCCTTTTGTCCTTCCTTCCTCCTTCCCTCCTTCCTTCTATCCTTCCCTTCCACCCTTTTGTGCTTCCTTCCTTCCCTTTGGCTTTTCTTCCTTCTCTCTTCCCTTCCTTTCTTCCTTCCCTTCCATCCTTCCACCCTTTCCTTTTGGCTTTCCTTCCTTCCCTCTTCCTCCTTCCCTCACTCCCTCTTTCTCCTTCCATCCCTTCCTCCCTTTTGTACTTTCTCCTTCCCTTCTTCCTTCTATCCTTCCCTTCCACCTTTTTGTGCTTCCTTCCTTCCCTTTTGTCTTTCCTTCCTTCTCTCTTCCCTTCCTTCCTTGCCTTCCACCCTTTCAGCCTCCCTTTCTTTCCTTTTGTCTTCCCTTCCTTCCTGCTTTCCTCCCTCCTCCCCTCTCTCCTTCCTCCTTCCATCCCTTCTTCCCTTTCGTCCTTCCTTCCTTCTCTCTTCCCTTTCGCTTCCCCTTCCTTCCTTTCTTCCTTCCCTTCCTTCCCTCTTCCTGCCCTCCTTCCCTTTCTCTCCTTCCTTCCCTTTCATCCTTCCTTTCCTTACCTCTTCCCTTCCTTCTTTCTTCACTTCCTCCTTCCCTTTCTCCTGCTAAAGTTTGCCCATGCCTAATTTGTGGAAATGGGGCTAATTTTGAGACTCAAGTGACTATAGACACTAGCCCTCTTTCTTCCAGAGTGACTGGTCACACAAAGGCAACATCATTTGAGATCACCATCTTATTTTTATCTTGTCCTCAGAGGATTCGTTCTCAGCCTTATAGGAAATAACAATTGGGAAACCAACCATCCATGAAGCGATCTGACCTTCCCAAGGAGCCACCTGCGCTGCTGGCCAATGTAGTATTTTGTGGCCATTAATTCTTTACATTAACTATGCATTATGGGAACAAATAACTGGGCTGTGACAAGCCGTGTTTGTGAAACTCTCACGTGTCGGAAAACGTGTCGTCCACCTTCTCCCAAGTCTTCAAAGGAGAAGATTATTGTAGCCCAACATGCTAAACTAGGATTATCTCCATACATTGGGGCGCATTTGGAAAACTCAGTCACCGCAAAAAAATAAAATAATGTATGATCAGTCTATCTGGAAACTTTGAAGAGAGCTGTGAAAACTTTGAAGGCGTAATTATTGGCAAGCCTGCTGGGTTCAGTTTTAATATTGAACAGTGGACACACCTTGCAGATAAGATGATAAAAAGCACGGATCCTGGGAATGAAGGCTCCAGAAGACTTCTAAGCTGGTGCTGCACCCAAAATTCATAGCAGGGTTTCGTTTACTTATACATACTTTACCTTCTTCCCACCTTGTTTAAGGCCATTGTCTCAAAGGGGAAGCAACTATGAACATGGCCCACAGATCACTGAAAATAGGGAAAGGCAGGCTCACAATGAACAATGCATTTGGTTGCTTAGGGCAGTGGTTCTCAACCTGTGGGTCCCCAGGTGCTTTGGCCTACAACTCCCAGAAATCCCATCCAGTTTACCAACCATTAGGATTTCTGGGAATTGAAGGTCAAAGCATCCACAGGTCGAGAATCACTGATCTAGATGGTCCTTGAGGGCCTCCTATGGTCACTATATAGATCTAGATGGTCCTTGARGGCCTCCTAAGGTCACTATATAGCTCTAGATGGTCCTAGAGGGCCTCCTAAGCTCACTATATAAATCTAGATGGTCCTAGAGGGCCTCCTAAGCTCACTATATAAATCTAGATGGTCCTTGAGGGCCTCTTAAGCTCACTATATAGATCTAGAYCAGAGGTTCTCAACCTGTGGGTCCCCAGWTGTTTTGRCCTACAACWMCCAGAAATCCYAWCTAGTTWRYMAACTAKATRGGATTTCTGGGAGTTGAAGGCCAAAACATYTGGGGACCCACAGGTTGAAAACCACTGGCTTACGGAAAGAACAAATGGTYACTCRGGAAGCAGGGGAAACAAGTGATTCCATTAGGACAGTGGTTCCCAACCTGTAGTCCATAGACAGCCAGTGGTCTGCAAGAACTAAAATATGGTCCGCGGCCATCACTGTTACTACATAGTTGCAACGAGAGCAACTGATCTCGTGAAAAGAATGGAACATCTCCTCCAAATACATCTGGCTACAAAAACTCCACGGCAGCTTCACTTTTGGTTTGCCATATGTAACAAATGACTTGAAGGTGTGCAACAATTTTAAGGACTTCTTTTAATCCTAACTATTTTTCTTTCTTGCCGCTGGTTTCACACCAACTTTATACAGCAAAGCTCTTCCATTATTAGCTTTCTGAAGTGCTACCTTTAATCATCTCATTCATATATATATATGCCATCTGGAAATTTGCAAAAAAATCCAATTGCAAAAAATAAATCCAATTTAAAAAATCTATTTAATTACAGAGGGTTAAATTTGATCTCTGTCCCTCCTGCTCACAGGTTGAGACTATGTGATATTAAGGTCTTAGATCTATAGATATATATCTGCAATGAAAAAGAAGACAGCACAAGATGTGTACATCTCTGCCACGACACTCAAGGAAAAGCAACCTTGGCATAAGGAAAACAAGCAACAGAGTGTGGCATTGGGCAATAGGAGACAACCTTTTTAGTCGGGTCAGAAATAGCCCCTTACCTGGTCTCCTGTAATAAAGCTGGATCACCTTCGGGCGATCAAGCTGGCAGACCTACCAGGGAAGCAGAGGTTTCCATCTTCCGTCCTCTGCTGCCAAAGAGCCCTCACCCATTAGCATAGCTATGTGCCAACACAGCGAAACTGTTTTTGGGTGGATTTATTTCCAAGGGTAGGGTGAGATATTTGAAGCAACCTCAAAAGGTGAGCTAGAGACTTGGAATTGATCCCCAGGTTGGAGAGAAAGGAAGGAAAACCTCCTCCAGGCAGATTGGCTAGTGACCCTGACAATGCCTTTCCACCTCTCGTTCTTGCCATCATTGCACTCTAGCGTCTCTTGGGACAACATGTTATCCAGTGTCAACATCAGTGCCAACCCAATGCCTGCACTCTGGATGGGGAAGGGGACCTTTTGTTGTTGTGGTGGTGGTGGGGGGAGACTAATGGACTACATGGACAGTCCTGATTTCGGCTCTGGGCTGAGAGGGGCGGTATATAAATATCGTAAATAAATCTATTTATCTATATATAAATGCTCTGTGCATAATGAGTACCTTAAAAACAAAAGAACCAATGAACGAAATCACACCAAATTTGGCAACAAAACGTCTCACAACACAAGGAGTGTCCATCACTCAAAAAATTATGATTTTGTCATTTGGGAGTTGTAGTTGCTGGGATTTATAGTTCACCTATAATCAAAGAGCATTCCGAACCCCACCAACAATTGAATTGAACCAAACTTGGCACACGGAACTCCCATAACCAACAGAAAACACTAGAAGGGTTTGGTGGGTATTGACCTTGATATTTGGGAGTTGTAGTTACTGGAATTTATAGTTCCCCTACAATCAAAGAGCATTCTGAACTCCACCAACAATGGAATTGAACCAAACTTGGCACACAGAACTCCCATGACCCTCAGAAAATACCAAAAGGGCTTGGTGGGCATTGACTGAATTTTGGAATTGTAGTTCACCTCCATCCAGAGAACACTGTGGACTCAGACAATGATGGATCTGGACCAAACTTGACAGGTATACTCAGTATGCCCAAATGTGAACACAGATGGAGCTTTGGGGATGGGAGTTGTAGTTGCTGGGATTTATAGTTCACCTACAATCAAAGAGAATTGTGAACCCCACCAACGATGGAATTGGGCCAAACATCCCACACAGAAGCCCCATGACCAACAGAAAATACTGTGTTTTCTGGTGGTCTTGGTGACCTTTCTGACATCCCCCTGGTGACCCCTCCCCCCCGGGGTCTTGACTTCCCAGGTTGCGAAATGCTGCCGTAAGGCCATCCAGTCCAACTCCCTTCACCAGGGTAAGAAAACATAATCAAAGCCCTCTGACAAAGGACCATCCAGCCATTTACACACACACACACACACACACATATGTATATGACAGATGCAGTATCAAAGACTTGAAAGGGACCCCTAAAGAAGGACAATGATATGTTGCATGTTCCAGAGTGGGCAAACCAGACAATCTCCACATCAACACTGATAAAGAAACAACAAGAAATACTGTTTACCCACAAGAATAAAGACATTACATATATTAGAAACCAACACTTTCTCATTACTTTATTTTCCAGTTGACCAGACTGGGCCACAGCAACGCGTGGCAGGGAACCGCTAGTAATAAATAAATAAATACATGAGAGGAACCTCCTGGGTATTGACTACGGATGTGTGATCCGTTAAAAATGGTTCAAAAGTCATGACAAAACTTGCAGGCACTTGCGCTTCATTTCTGAAGTGTTTCTAAAGCAGTGGTTCTCAACCTTCCGAATGCCGCAACCCCTCAATACAGTTTCCCATGTTGTGGTGACTCCCAACCATTAAATTATTTTAGTTGCTACTTCATCACTGTCATTTTGCTACTGTGTTGAATCGTCATGTAAATATCTGATATACAGGGTGTATTTTCATTCACTGCACTAAATATGGCACAAATACCCAATACGCCCAAATCTGAATAGCGGATTGTGGGGTGGGGGTGGGGGGGGGGGGGGGGGTTGATTTGTCATTTGGGAATTGTAGTTGCTGGGATATATAGTTCCCCTACAATCAAAGAGCATTCTGGACTCCATCAATGATGGAATTGAGCCAAACTTGGCACACAGAATTCCCATGACTAACAGAAAATACTGGGTTTGGTGACCTTGAGTTTTGGAGTTGTAGTTCACCTACATCCAGAGCACACTGTGGACTCAAACAGTGATAGATCTGGACCAAACTTGGCACAAATACTTAATATTCCGAAATGTGAACATTAGTGGAATCTGGGAAATAGACTTTTGACATTTGGAATTCATAGTTCACCTGTGGGGGTTGCAAGGGGGTTTCAGAGGGGTCACCAAAGACCATCAGAAAACAGAGAAGGCTGAAGATCTCTCTGCCTGTCCTTCTCTTCCTTTTTGGAAACAAACAACAGCAATCCTCCCACCAAAAGCCCTCCTCCGCCGTGATTGTCCAACCTCTCTGCCAAGGAGAGGGCTGTTTCTGAGACTCCAAGCAGGGAGGGAAGAGGAGGCATGCTCAGCACATGACAGTGTGGTGTGCATGTGCGGGCAAGGGAGAGCATGCGAGGCTGGAGGAAGGCTTACACCAGTGAGTCCCTTCAAGGCATGGCGGTTCTGTGTGGAATGTCTGGCCCAATTCTATCATGGGTAGGGTTCAGAATGCTCTTTGTAACTGAATCATAAATCCCAGCAACTACAACTCCCAAATGTCAATGTCTTTCCCCCAAACTCCACCAGTATTCATATTTAGGTATATTGAGTGTTCGTGCTAAGTTTGGTCCATATCTATTAATGTTTGCGTCCACAATGTTCTCTGGTTGGAGGTGAACTACAACTCCAAAATTCAAGGTCAATGCCCAACAAACTCTGTTGGTCATGGGAGTTCTGTGTGACATGTTTGATTCCATTCCATCATTGGTGGAGTTCAGAATGCTCTTTGATTGTAGGTGAACTATAAATCCCAGCAACTACAACTCCTAAATGTCAAGGTCTATTTTCCCCAAACTCCACCAGTGTTGACATTTTGGCATATTAAGTATTCATACCAAGTTTAGTCCAGATCTACCTATATCCAGTGCTCTCTGGATATAGGTGAACTACAACTCCAAAATTCAAGGTCAATGCCCACCAAACCCTAGTTCTGGGCACCAAGTTTGGTTGAATTTGGTCCAGTGGATGAAAATACATCCTGCATACCCAAAATTTACATTACAATGTATTACAGTTATGAAGCAGTGACGACAATAATTGTAAGGTTGGGGTCACCACAATATGAGATGTATTAACTGATTGCGGCATTAGGGAGGTTGAGGAACACTGGGCTGCATGCATTCGGGACGCATACCTTTTCTTAAAAGACAGGACTCTTGTCAAGGTGTGAAGGAGCTTCCCTCTCCTGGAGTATTCTATGCAAAGGCAGACTCGCAAACCTTTCCTTATCTCCTAATAAATATCAAGGCTGCCGAGAGATGCCTATCTTTTCCCCTCCTTCTTGAACCATGCTTGGTGACCCATTTTTCCAAAGCCGGGTACGATGCAATCCGGGCCCTGGAGTGCTGGAGCTTTCCCAAAAAAAGCCGGGAGATTTTGCAACGATTACAGCAACCGGGGAGAAGTAATAGAAAAGTAATAAGTGATCAAAGCGGCGGGTGGTGAAGCCGGAGACGTTGGGCAATTCGGCAGAAAGCCTTCCTACACAGCTGGGATCTTCCGGGGACGCTGCAAACAAACAGGACTGGCGAGGGTTGGCATGGCAAGCTGGCTTGCATTCCTCAACAAGAAACAGGGCAAAGTTGCTGCTTTTGCAACCGTTTGGTTGTAGAACCCAGAAAACACACCGAGGGAAGGCGGGTTAGGCACAACACTGGGCAATAGGAGGAAAGTGCTCCAGTTGGTCATTGAGAGGAGGCTATGGGACGATAGCATTGTGCCCCATACAAATGTTGCAATGGCCAGTATCACATCCACCGACACACCAGTCAGTTTTTATATGCAATGTGTATACTTCTGTTTACTTCTGGCCCAATCTTGGCCATCCTGAGTCCCCTTGTGGGGAGAAGGGCGGGATAGAAATGTATGCAATAATAATAATAATAATAATAATAATAATAATAATAATAATACTGCGTGTATCATTCGAAAATACATCACATAGTCCTAGACGCTTGGGAAGTGTTCGACTTGTGATTTTGTGATACGAAATCCAGCATATAGATCTTGTTTGCTGTGACATACTGTGCTTTTGTGTCAATAATAATAACAATAATAATAATAATAATATGAATGTGACTGCAATGTGTACACGCAATACGTATACTTCTGTTTACTTCTACTATACGAATGTGACCACATGCCACCGGAGATTGCTATTCAGCTGCTCCGGAAGCAAAATAGAGAGATTATCACAAAGGATTACCATGTCACCCACTTCAGAGGAAATGTGCTACAAAACAGGAGCTTTTTTGTTGAGTTCCAAAGACAGAGAAGCAGATGGTGAAAACAGAAGATCTGCCTGCCTCAAGGGAGATTGCTTCCTCCATCAATGTTTAACATCTACACAAATGACCAGCCACTGCCAGAAGGGATGGAGATTTTAATCTATGCTGACGACTGTGCCATCACCACTCAAGCAGGGAGCTTTGAAAGGGTTGAACAGAAGCTCTCCAAAGCTTTAGGTGCTCCTACTGCCTCTTACAGCGAAAACCAGGTTACACCATCAATGTTTCACATTTACACAAATGACCAGCCACTGCAAGAATGGACAAAGAGTTTCATCTATGCTGACAATCGGGTCATCACCGCCCACGCAGGGAACTTTGAAATGGTTGAACAGAAGCTCTCCAAAGCTTCTTTTACTGCCTATCACAGGGAAAACCAGCTTGCAACTTCACATTTACACAAATGTTCATCCACTGCCAGAGGGGACAGAGAGTTTCATCTATGCTGATGATTGTGCCATCACCACTCAAGCAAGGAGCTTTGAAATGGTTGAACAGGAGCTTTCTGAAGCTTTATGTGCTCTTACTGCCTATTACAGGGAAAACCAGCTGATTCCTAATCCATCTAAAACTCAAACTTTTCACCTTAAGAACAGGCAAGCATCTCAAGCCCTGAGGATTACCTGGGAAGGAATCCCACTGGAGCATTGCAGCACATCAAAATAGTTGGGAGTCACTCTGGACTGTGCTTTGACTTACAAGAAGCACTGGTTGACTATCAAGCAAAATGTGAGTGCTAGAAATATTATCATATGAAAGCTGACTGGCACAACCTGGGGATCAAAAGCAGACACAGTGAAGACTTCTTGCACTTTGCTACTGAATACTGGGCAAACTTTGGCCCTCCAGGTGTTTCGGACTTCAGCTCCCACAATTCCTTCAATACATGGACGACATACTCATAACACACGCATGGGCCAACTTGGGCCTTCCATCCAGGTATTTTGGACTTCAACTCCTACAATTCCTTCAGTACGTGGACAACATCCTTCAATACGTGGATGACATACTGACAGCACAGGCATGGGTCAACTTGGGTCCTCCCTCCAGGTGTTTTGGACTTCAACTCCCACAATTCCTTCAGTACATGAACAATATCCTTCAATACATGGATGACATACTTATAGCACATGCATGGGCCAACTTGGGTCCTCCATCTAGGTCTTTTGGACTCCAACTCCCACAACAGCCTAAGGTGCTTTCCTTTTCTCTCACAGTCGCTTATGTTGAAGTCCCAAAACACCTGGAGGGCCGAAGTTTGCCCATGCCTGCCCAAGAGTCTCAATGCACTGAGGCACCTTTTAAGAAAAGTGTAAGCCACAACGCGCCTAAATCTGCAGGACTGGAGGGAGTGGAAAGATGAAGGAGGTGATGAGGGAAGGGCCCAGCTGGAGTGTATAAAAGTTTATGGAAATCGTGATAAGATCTGGTAACACTACGATCCCAGGGGTTATCTGATGAAACCAACAGGTAGGAGATTCAGAGGAGATGAAATAAAAAATGTCTTGACAGGGTACATCATTAACATGGGGAATTTGGTCCCAGAAACAGAGATTCAGGGGGGCTAAGTACCCTTAAGGCCATTAACAAGAGCCGCCAACCCCTGCCAAAGTCCTCCACAAACACAATCCTGCCCACCACCCAAGTGAAGCCTTTCATGAAGGCACAATTTCGTCCTAGGTTTTCTGTGTTTCCTCCACCACAGACATCCCAGTGTTTCTGTCTCTCTCCATTGTTGTGAATTTGCATGATCCCGCCCACTGCCTCTCCCTTAACCCTCTTCTGTGCGGCACAGCAAACAGAGCAGGATTAATCTGCAATTGGGGGTTGGGGGACTGACTCGACATGATGGAAGTTGTAGTTCACCCTGCATCAAGAGTACTGTGACCCCTACCAATAATGGACCTGAACCATATTTGGCACACAGAACATCCATGACCAACGCAGAATACAAGAGAGCTTTGGGGGAATTGGTCTTGATATTTGATAGTTGTAGCTACTGGGATTTATAGTTCACCTGCAATCAAAAAGCACTCTGAACCTCACCAACAATGGGCATGAGTCTAACACAGAACCTCCATGTCCAGCAAAAAACACTGGAGGGCTTTGCAGGGAAATCTCCTTGATTTGGGAAGTTTGGCTCAATTCTATCGTTGGTGGTGTTCCTTTGATTGTAGGTGAACTATAAATCCCAGCAACTTCAACTCCCAAATGTCGAGGTCTATTTCCCTAAATTCTATTTGGGCATTTTAAGTATTCATGCCGAGTTTGGTCCAGATCTATTTTAGTCTGAGTCTGCAGTTCTCTCTGGATGTAGGTGAACTACAACTCCAAAACTCAAGGTCAATGCTGACCGAAGCCTCCTAGTATTTGCTGTTGGTCATAGGAGTTCTGTGTGCCAAGTTTGGTTCAATTTCATCATTGGTGGAGTTCAGAATTCTCTTTGATTGTAGGGAACTATAAATCCCAGTAACTACAACTCCCAAATATCAAGGTCTTTTTTCCCCAACCCCACCAGTTTTCACATATGGGTATATTGAGGATTTGTGCCAAACTTGTTTCAGGCAATGAAAATACATCCTGAATATCAGATATTTACATTACAATTCAGAGCAATAGTAAAGTAACAGTTGTGAAGTAGTAACAAAAATAATGTTATGGTTGCGGTGTCAACACAACGTGAGGAACTGCATTAAGGGTCGCGGCATTAGGAAGGTGGAGAAAGACTGCTCTAGGGACAAACAACTCTGGTGGCAACCAATTTCCACAGTTGCCCAAGAGCAGGATGATAATGAAGAAAGACTTACCAAATCCAATAGTCAATCATTTTGGAAGAAACGTATAGACAGAGATATGTTGTGCTCAGCATATTAAGGGTGAGAAAAGAAAAAGAAAGGAAGAAACTATCTTCATCTTACTACAAAATCCCATTTGATGTGTTGTGGCACGAAAGTGTTTTTCACTGCATTTTTACAGCATGATCTCATGTACCCTGCAAAACGGGGTACGCCCAAAACAGCAGGTATTTTATGGGATCCACGCAGAGCAAATATATACACAATTAAGGAAAACACCACTCGCCGGGAGAGAGGCAGAGGCAGCAAGAAAAGAGTATTGGTAAATATTGAAATCAGCTGGCATCGGTGCCAGCTCCACTCCCAAAGAGAGAGGTTTGCAACATTAATATTGAGATATATCTGGAGATATATATACGTGTTTGCTCAAAGTCGAGAGCCAGCATAATTTTCCAGGAGCCAGTTAGTGGGAAAACTGGATTCTTGACCTCTGTTGTGCAGGTGGAAATCGCCCAGCCAGCATTTTTAGCGGGTCAGGTACATGGATTTCTGCATATTTGGATACATTTGTGTATTTAATGACCATTTTCCTGGAACCATGAGGCTGGAAACGCATTTAGGCCTCGGCCAAGGATGTGCCAACTATTAACTTAAAGAGTATCTATGCCCTGCATAAACTATACACATTAATCCAACTGGATAATTTATACAATCCATATATTTAGGGATATAAGCACATTAATTGCATGTTAATTAATCAGCACGGACAAGGCGAGTTGGGTAATCAAGCTGTTCGCTGCAATTCACAAACTCTACTTATCCCTATTTAAATATCCAAGTAGGGTCTTGCTTAAGTAACATAAACAAGCTGGCAGAACGTCAGATAACCGAAAATGTCGGACAATACGGAGTCTCCTAATGTTACCCATCTGGCACAGCACAAGACACCTAGAATACTAACAACAGGGACTCAAAGAGTTGAGGCAAGGCAACACTCCGGGACCAGAGAGGCCCAGATGGAAGAATAGCATGGAAATCAAAGAGGGAAAGAACGAAGCTGCATCTAGGCATCTTCCCTCTAGGCAAAGACTTAAGTCCAACCTGGAGGTATTTCTAACCAGGTTCTGGGTTCCAGGTACAGTGGAGTCTCGCTTATCTGACATAAATGGGACAACAGAACGTCAGATAAACGAAAATGTCAGATAATATGGAGTCTCCTACTGTTACCCATCTGAGGCGGCGCTAGACACCCAGAATACTAACAACAGGGACTCAAAGAGTTAAGGCAAGGCAATGCCCTGGGGCCAGAGAGGCCCAGACGGAAGAGGAGAATGGAAATCACTGAGAGAAAGAGGGAAGATGCTTCTAGGCATCCTCCCTCTAGGCAGAGATTTAACTCTGACCAGGAGGTATTTCTAACCAAGTTCTGGGTTCCAGGTACAGTAGGATCTCACTTATCCAACATAAACAAGCCAGCGGAACGTCATATAAAAGAAAATGTCAGATAGGGAGTCTCCTACTCTTACTCATCTGACGCGGCACTAGACACCTAGAATATTAACAACAGGGACTCAAAGAGTTAAGGCAAGGCAATGCCCCGAGGCCAGAGAGGCCCAGACGGAAGAGCTGCATGGAAATCACCGCGGGAAAGAGGGAAGACACATCTAGGCATCCTCCCTCTAGGCAAAGACTTAAGTCTGACCTGGAGGTATTTCTAACCAAGTTCTGGGTTCCAGGTACAGAGGAGTCCTGCTTATCTGACATAAACAGGCCAGCAGAACATCAGACAAATGAAAATGTCGGATAATACGGAGTCTCCTACTGTTACCCATCTGACACGCCACTAAACACCTAGAATACTAATAACAGGAACTCAAAGATTTAAGGCAAGGCAATGCCCCGGGGCTAGAGAGGCCCAGATGGAAGAGGCGCATGGAAATCACCGAAGGAAAGAGGTAGATGTTTCCGCTTCCGGTCCTGCCTCTTTTCCCCCTTTCCTCTCTCTTCCTCCTCCTCCTTGGAAGATAAGCTTCCAGTCCACACAAGAGTGATACAAAGAGAAAATGCTTCCTTGGGATACAACCAGGATGACCCAGACTTTGCCGTGGTAATGGTTTTTTTTTTTTTTACCTGCCTTCAGAGTCAGCACCGGCCCTGTTTTCCTTTCCTCCCAATCTCCTTTTTAACAGGCAAAATGTTTGGAGAAGTTTATGGAGCCTTTAAAAAAATCCGACAACAATCAAGTGGCTTAAACAAAAAAGGGCGTGTTGCCACAGGGAGGCCAGGCAGCCATAGAAACCACCAGTCCTTTGCGTTGGCCCAGGTGGAAACACGGGCGTTGCAGAAGACACAATTCCCTTCCCAAAAAATTTAAAAGAGTCACTTAGAACTAAAAACAGTGGGAAGAAAAATGCAACATTCACCTTTCACACATATGTCAAGGCCAGTAAAAGGGGGGGGGGCATACATCTCTGTTTCTTCCTGCTCACTTTGAGTGCAAACGAAATATAATCCGTCAATGCACATCTCCGTGACTTCAGATCTATATCAGTGGTTCCCAACTTTTTATTTGACCAGGGATCACTTGACCAGGGTCCACTTGACCAGGGACCACTTTGTCCAGGGACCACTTTGACCAGGGACCACTTTGTCCAGGATCTACTTTGTCCAGGGTCCACTTTGACCAGGGACCACTTGACCAGGGACCACTTTGTCCAGGGACCACTTTGACCAGGCACCACTTTGATCAGGAACCACTTTGTCCAGGGACCACTTTAACCAAGGGCCACTTTGACCAGGGACCACTTTGATGAGCAACCACTTTAACCAGGCACCACTTTGATCAGGAACCACTTTGACCAGGGACCACTTTGACCAGAGTGCACTTTGACCATGGACCACTTTGATGAGCAACCACTTTGACCAGGGACCACTTTGATGAGCAACCACTTTGACCAGGGACCACTTTGACCAGAGTGCACTTTGACCAGGGACCACTTTGACCAGGGACCACTTTGATGAGAGATCACTTTGACCAGATACCACTTAGACCAGGGACCACTCTCCAAAATTAGTACCGAAAGTGTTACAAATCAGTTTTTGGTCACCTTTAGATTCGGTTTGGTTATTTGGGGTACTGATTCAGAAAACTGCGTTGAATAGACCACATCAGCTCTACTTTCTGATATACAAAACATATGCCATCCAGTAGTCACCATCTGCTTGCCTACAGGAAATCATATTTAATAATCTAGAGCTGATGTGGTAGTACTAATCTTGCATGGGTAGTCAGCCTCTCCCCTCCTGACATCCCTGTTGCCTCGGGACTATAAGAGGGTTTTGTGAGGCCAGACGTTTTCGTTGTCATGTTGTTTTAAGGCAATGGTGTAGTAATGGTGACCATATTTTTATTCTTGCAAACCACTGGAGGTCCATGGACCACAGGTTGGGAATGACATCTCCAGGACTTCCTATCTTTGCGCTATATGAATCAGCCAGAGCCTTATGCTCCTTGGGGAGAACCTTTTGGTCCTATCACTAACACAGCATGCAGGAGATAACCTTCTTAGTGGTGGTCCTCAAAGAAGGTTAAGCTGCCTTTCCTGCTTTCACCAGAAGCTAAAGACCTTTTCACTTCAACACAAACTGGTTTCCGAGGGTCATTTTATGCTAAAGATAATAATAATAATAATAATAATAATAATAATTATTATTATTATTATTATTATTATTATTATTATTATTTCAGGTATTTGTACCCCGCCCTTCTCAACCCCCCCAACCCCCCTGGACAGGGGGCTTCTGTTGTCGATTGTTTCCTTATGTGTTTGAAATTATTCCACGTGTCTTAAAATTCTACGGTATTTTGTTACAAAACGAGCTGGTTATTTTATTTCGGGGCTGTTTCACGCTTTCACGTTTTGGTAACCTGGGGAAAAGGCAGGGAATAAATAACACACAAAGTCAGTAATCCATTGCGGGAAGGAGCGGATTGAAAGGGTCAAGAGCAAGCCAGGGCACCCCCAAAAGTGTGCTCTTCTAATACAGATAATTGAGTTAAAGTGTGAGGATTTGCTGCCCTTAAGCCTCCCAAGAGCGAGTTCTTTCACCTTAAAGAAAGGAGAGGTGACACCAGCAGTGGATGTTTTTGTCCTGGACTGACTGTAGAAAACACCAGGGAAATCCACCAATGAAAACAAGGAAACGCCTGACCAGGCAACACCAAGGTGTGGTCAAGATGGCAAAGGTTATTTATATGGAACAAGATGCAAGCAAGGAGAGGATGCGGCAGATTGCTTTTGTCTGAGCCCCCTGGGAAAAGGACAACACTCAGCCCCCTATTGTTGTATGTCAGCCTGTGATTGTGTCTGATATTCATCTTGATGTTCATGATGGGAATGATCTCCATGTTGATGTTCATGATGGGAATGGGAATGGTGTTCCTGATGATGGGCCTGGGAATGAGGGTTTGCTCGGGCCAGAGTTAAGTTCAGGAGAGAGTCCTGAGCAAGGCCACATTCCTGGGAGAAGCCTCTTACCACTTTTCTCAGAACAACTGTTTGAAAATGATGCAGAGATTGATTTGCCAGTTGCAGGAGTTAATGAAGGAGAGGATAGTGAAACCATGGACAGAAAGCAAAGTTTTAGTAAACCGAGGCAGAGCTTTCAAAGACTGAGGTGATCAGTTCGTCTACAACAAAAGAGAGATAACAAACCGTTATTTGGTGGGAAAGTCAAGAAAAATATTTTCCTTTCAGTTTTTGGGTTCTGGAAAAGGTTTATAGTGATTCATGAGAGACAGTTACCTCAGTCGATTCAATGTTGTTATTTTATCACGGCCTTGCTTTCAAGTGCTCTGAGTTTCATGTACCAAGTTTTTGTCAAGCTTAAGTTTTGCCTATGGGATTTTCATGCTGTTTTGCTTCATGGTTTCAAGTATCTTGCTTGGATTTCTATATACTAATGGATCTTGTTTCCCTTTGAAGCTTATGGACTATCTTGGGTTTTGGACTTTTACTGATTTGCTATTTTTTAACTGATTTGCCTATAAAGATTCTACAATAAATTGCTGATTTTACCTAGCTGGTGTGGTGTTTAAGTTCAGAGGTGTTCCTGCTCTGGTGTACGACATCTATCTCCACTCGTTTGGTTGTAAGCAGAGGACAAAGGGGGAAAGTGGAAGGAGGAGAGAGATATAGGCATTTTTAAAAAGTGGGTTGATGGGTTAATCAAGACGGTCCCTGCCCCATTGGGACGGTTGGAAAGAACACAATACAAAGAAGATTATGATCTAATCTGCTCTTGGGTTTACATTTCGATTTGAATGTTCTAAGAAGTGAGAAGGAGGGAGAGAAGGAGTGGTAAAGGAGTTGTTGTTGTTGATCATCATCTGTGTGGTACATTCTGTACAAAAGTTCAAAACAGGCAATCCCGAGTTACAAACATCTGACTGACAATTGACTCCTAGTTAGGAACAGGGCTGAGGCAACAGGAAGTGAGAGAAATCTACCTTTCAGAAGGGAAATCTACTACTGGAAGAGTTATTATCATGAGGAGAAAGAGTCTCCACTGAAGCTTTATCTCCAATGTTTGTTTTCACAAGCCACATTTTTCAAAATCAAATTCTTACAGTGACAGAAAGTGAGAGGAAATCTTCTGAACAGGGGCATAAACAGTAAAACGAACACAGGGGTGTTCACCCTTCCCTATGCTATCCAAAGCTTACAGTAGAGTCTCACTTATCTGACATAAACGGGCCAGCAGAACGTCAGATAAATGAAAATGTCAGATAATACAGATTCTCCTATTGTTACCTGTCTGACACGGCACTAGACACCTAGAAGACTAACAACAAGGACTTGAAGAGTTAAAGCAAGGTGACACCCCGGGACCAGAGAGGCCCAGATGGAAGACGAGCATGGAAATCATTGAGGAAAAGAAGGAGGACACTTCTGCTTCCGGTCCTGCCTCTTTTCCCCTTTCCTCCTTCCTCTTCCTCCTTGTCTTGCCTATATATATATATTATATACACACACACACACACACACACACACATAATACATACATACATACACACACACACACACATACACACACACTAGCTTGGAGACCTGGTGATGCCCAGGTTATTTGAGAAAGGCATTGTGTGCCAAGGTTGGTCTTTATCAGATATTTATGTGGCTCGCAGTGGTCTCAGGAAGGTACTGCGAGTTAGTGTTAGTGAAGTTAGTGAAGGTACTGCGAGTCCCATTGTCCATGGCCCATACTCCTTCAAACCTCAACAGGATGTAGAGTGGGTCATGGGCGCTCTGCGTGCGAATTTTGGTCTTGATCAGTCATTGCATGAGTATCGCAGCGGTCGGGAAGTGAGTGGAGGTACTTCAAGTCCAATCATCTGTGGTCCAGCCTCCTCGAAACTGCACCAGGATGTAGAGTGGGTCATGGGGCCTCTGTGTGCAAAGTTTGATCTTGATCAGTCATTGGATGAGGGTTGTAGTGGTCTTGGGAAGTGAGTGGAGATACTTCAAGTCCCATCATCCATGGTCCGCCCTCCTCCAAACTACAGTAGGATGTAGAATGGGTCATGGGGGTTCTGTGTGCCAAGTTTGGTCTTTATTGGTCTTTGTTGGGGGCCACAGTGATCTGTGGGAACTGAAGGTTCGGTCACCCGTGCTGGTCACAGTGGCCTGTGAAAGTGGCAGCAAATCAGAAAGCTGCCACATACATACCGACATACAAACATTCACTTTTATTATATGTATATATGGAGTTACACTGTTCCAACTTACATACAAATTCAACTTACGAGCAAATCTACAGAACCTATCTCGTTCATAACTCAGGGTGTTCGCTACCGATACGAAGCTGGTGAGATCTCTAGAAATATCAGAGACGGACACTTTGAGCGCACCCGTTTCTCCTCGTCTTTGCCACATCAAGCAGTGAGTGGCGCAAGTCTCAGCTGTGGATGCCAGGGAAGTTTTGCTTACTCCACATTTCAGAGCGAAACAACCGAATTTGCACTTCCGAGCCAAATGTGTGGGTTAGAGCAGCGTGGATCTTTCAGCAGTGGAGTCCAAATTTTATGACGGTTCTCAGCTGAAAGAAAAAGGCATGCAATGCACCGATTTTGAAGAGAAATGCTCACAAAAATACACAATGTAGAGTGGCACAACATGAAAGGATCCAGACAACATTCCTCAACAATCTGACAAAAGACAACAGAAAATTCCTGAGAGCCAGCTTGACGGAACTGAATGGCTTAAAAGCACACACACAATAATTGAAAAGAAAAGGGATTTTTTGGTACCGGTTACTGGCCTCGCCAGTCACCCATAAAAAATAAGTGGGAGAGTCACGTAAAGTGAGAGAAAAAAGGCTTAATTAGAGAGAGTGAGATGTTTTCCCACACCGGCTCAAACAGGGAGTACTTTTGATGTCAGGAGGGAAAGTATGATTCATGGGCATGCGTCTTTGCAAGGTAGGACTGGGTTTTGCAAAAGTTGCACTCTCTGAGCACCTGCATAGCTCAAGCCTGAACAATGTAACAGTATACAAAAGTCCCAGGCTCAGCCAGACCAATCAGCATCATGCATCTTATTTTACAGTTGACACACACACGTTAACTGATCTCTTACATCCCCCAACAATATTATCCTGCATCAATAGGAGTCTAGTGTCTAGATCCAGGGAAGGCATGCTCCCCATGCTCTATTCTGCCTTGGTCAGACCACACCTGGAATCACACTGTGTCCAATTCTGGGCACCACCATTGAAGGGAGATGTTGACTTTAAGCTGAATTGTGTCGAGAGGAAGAGGGAAACTCAAAGGATCAAGGGTCTGGAGAACAAGCCCTATGAGGAGCGGCTTAAAGAGCTGGGCATGCTTAGCCTGCAGAAGAGAAGGCTGAGAGAAGACTCAAGAGCCATGGATCAAAATGTGAGGGGAAGTCCTAGGGAAGAGGGAGCAAGCTTGTTTTCTGCTGCCCTGGAGACTAGGACACGGAACAATATATAATAACATAATTCTAATATATATTATTAATTAAACAATAACTAATAATAATAATAATAATAATATAAAAATAAATGTCGTAAAAATAAATAAATGGCTTCAAACTACAGAAAAGAGGATTCCACCTGAACATGATTAGAACTTACTAATGATGAGAGCCGTTCAGCAGTGGAACTCTCTGCCCTGAAGGGTGGTGGAGGCTCCTTCTTTGTAAGCTTTGAAACAGAGGCTGGATGGCCATCTGTCAGGGGTGTTTTGAATGCGATTTTCCTGCTTCTTGGCAGAATGGGGTTGGACTGGATGGCCCACCAGGTCTCTTCCAAGCCTTATGATTCTATGTTGTGAACTCCATGTTGTGGGGATCCTGGGCCCATAACCCAAACATGGGTCAACTTGGGACCTCCAGGTGCTTTGGACTTCAACTCCCACAATTCCTAACAGCCTAACAGTTGACTCATGTTTGGGTTATGAGCCCAGGATACCCACAACAAAGATCATACCTGGTGTAGAATGAAATAAGCCCATGAGATCTCTTCCAACTCTATGAGTCTTTTATTCTAAGGAGGGTGGAGGTGGTGGAGGCTCCTTCTATAGAGGCTTTGATACAGAGGCTGGATGGCCATCTGTTGGGGTGCTTTGAATTTGATTTTCCTGCTTCTTGGCAGAATGGGATTGGACTGGATGGCCCATGAGGGCTCGTCCAACTCTATGAGTCCATTATTCTAAGGAGGATGGAGGTGGATGCTAGCTCCTTCTATAGAGGCTTTGATACAGAGGCTGGATGGCCATCTGTTGGGGTGCTTTGAATTTGATTTTCCTGCTTCTTGGCAGAATGGGATTGGACTGGATGGCCCATGAGGGCTCGTCCAACTCTATGAGTCCATTATTCTAAGGAGGATGGAGGTGGTGGTAGCTCCTTCTATAGAGGCTTTGATACAGAGGCTGGATGGCCATCTGTTGGGGTGCTTTGAATTTGATTTTCCTGCTTCTTGGCAGAATGGGATTGGACTGGATGGCCCACGAGGGCTCGTCCAACTCTATGAGTCCATTATTCTAAGGAGGATGGAGGTGGTGGTAGTTCCTTCTATAGAGGCTTTGATACAGAGGCTGGATGGCCATCTGTTGGGGTACATTGAATTTGATTTTCCTGCTTCTTGGCAGAATGGGATATGAGTCCATTATTCTAAGGAGGATGGAGGTGGTGGTAGCTCCTTCTATAGAGGCTTTGATACAGAGGCTGGATGGCCATCTGTTGGGGTGCTTTGAATTTGATTTTCCTGCTTCTTGGCAGAATGGGATTGGACTAGATGGCCCACGAGGGCTCGTCCAACTCTATGAGTCCATTATTCTAAGGAGGATGGAGGTGGTGGTAGTTCCTTCTATAGAGGCTTTGATACAGAGGCTGGATGGCCATCTGTTGGGGTACATTGAATTTGATTTTCCTGCTTCTTGGCAGAATGGGATATGAGTCCATTATTCTAAGGAGGATGGAGGTGGTGGTAGCTCCTTCTATAGAGGCTTTGATACAGAGGCTGGATGGCCATCTGTTGGGGTGCTTTGAATTTGATTTTCCTGCTTCTTGGCAGAATGGGATTGGACTGGATGGCCCACGAGGGCTCGTCCAACTCTATGAGTCCATTATTCTAAGGAGGATGGAGGTGGTGGTAGCTCCTTCTATAGAGGCTTTGATACAGAGGCTGGATGGCCATCTGTTGGGGTGCTTTGAATTTGATTTTCCTGCTTCTTGGCAGAATGGGATTGGACTGGATGGCCCATGAGGGCTCATCCAACTCTATGAGTCCATTATTCTAAGGAGGATGGAGGTGGTGGTAGCTCCTTCTATAGAGGCTTTGATACAGAGGCTGGATGGCCATCTGTTGGGGTGCTTTGAATTTGATTTTCCTGCTTCTTGGCAGAATGGGATTGGACTGGATGGCCCACGAGGGCTCGTCCAACTCTATGAGTCCATTATTCTAAGGAGGGCGGAGGTGGTGGTATCTCCTATAGAGGCTTTGAAACAGAGGCTGGATGGCTATCTGTTGGGGGTGCTTTGAATTTGATTTTCCTGCTTCTTGGCAGAATGGGATTGGACTGGATGGCCTACGAGGGCTTGTCCAACTCTATGAGTCTATTATTCTAAGGAGGATGGAGGTGGTGGTAGCTCCTTCTATAGAGGCTTTTAAGCAGAGGCTGGATGGCCATCTGTCAGTGGTGCTTTGAATCTGATTTTCTTGCTTTTTGGAAGACTGGATGCCCCACAAGGTCTCCTCCAACTCTAGGATTCTATGATTCTAAGAGAGAAGGGAGTGACCCAATCCACTCCCTGTAGGTTCTTCCTGCTTCCCAAGGTGGACATCTGTGGATGTCAGAGATACGCAGAGCGTCCAAGGACTCCCAGAGGCTGTGAGGGCTGGACGAGTGCGTCAACCATTCCGGCATCGACCTCTCCGGCTCATTCAAATATTTCCCTTTCTCTTCTTTTTTTTTTAATTTAATGTCCCCCATAATTCATCTGTCCCCAAAGATAATCAATAGAGGCTGTAATGAAAATTTGAGCCATATTTTACGATCCGCTTGCAGGAGAAAGGACCTCATCAGCAGGACCGGCCTTGGCTTGCGGCAGCGCTCCCAACTACAGGACCGGTCCCCCTCCCTCCCTCCCTCGCTACCTTTGGGACTCCTCCTGGCCATCTATTTCTCCCCGGCACAAACCCCGTCTTGACTGCTTCATAGTCCTATGAGAAGGTATCTTGAGGATGGCTTCCCACAAAGGACAGTGCAAGAGAGGTGTGAAAAGCAACTGCCTGATTCCACTGGTCCAGCTGTGGGTGGAAACTCCCAACTCGGTGGACAAAACAACCCAACAATCACTTGCTAGGATGCAAAACAATACCTTGCTATGTGTTGAAAGGAGACACAAAACAGACATCTAAAGCAGTGGTTCCCAACCTGTGGTCTGTGGACCACCAGTGGTCTGCAGCCTCACTATTCGTACAACGTTGCCTCAAAACCACATGGCAACGAAAGCGGCTGGTCTCGCAAAACCCGCTTATAGTGCCGAGACTTATTACATATGGTTTTCTGTGGGCAAGCAGATGGCGACTATTGCATGGCATATATTCTGGATCAGAAACTAGAGCTGAGGTGGTCTATCTAATGCAATTTTCTGAATCAGCTGGTGTGGTTTATGTAATGCAATTTTCTGAATCAGCTGATGTGGTCTATCCAGTGCAATTTTCTGAATCAGCTGGTGTGGTTTATCCAATGCAATTTTCTGGATCAGCTGATGTGGTCTATCCAATGCAATTTTCTGAATCAGCTGATGTGGTCTATCTAATGCAATTTTCTGAATCAGCTGATGTGGTCTCTCCAATGCAATTTTCTGAATCAGCTGATGTGGTCTATCCAATGCAATTTTATGAATCAGCTGATGTGGTCTATCCAATGCAATTTTCAGAATCAGCTGATGTGGTCTATCCAGTGCAATTTTCGGAATCAGCAGATGTGATCTATCTAATGCAATTTTCTGAATTAGCTGATATGGTCTATCTAATGCAATTTTCTGAATTAGTTGATGTGGTCTACCCAATGCAATTTTCTGAATCAGCTGATGTGGTCTATCCAATGCAATTTTCTGAATCAGCTGATGTGGTCTATCCAATGCAATTTTCTGAATCAGCTGATGTGATGTATCCAATGCATATTTCTGATTCAGCACGCCAAATAACCACACAGAATCTGAAGTTGACCCCAAACCAATTCATAACCCTTTTGGTACTAATGTTGGAGAGTGGTCCCTGGTCAAGTGGTCCCTGGTCAAAAAAGGTTGGGAACCACTGATCTAAAGGAAAGGAAGGATGTAAGTGAAACACAAATGAAGGAACAAACAAACTACCTCCAAGGGGTGTAGCAAAGGGTGGCTTGGACGCATTAAAGTTTAATTGACCTGACTCCATTAGACACACTGAAAATATTAAAGAACACATTGTTTCTACTCAGACCTAGATGAAATAGGTTCGGCCTGGCATTACGGCATCCACCTGGGATCGTTCTCCTACTGGAGACGGTGGCTTATGTTCCAAAGCGAGTGAAGCACAGTCTGACCTTCATGGCTATTTGTCAAACTGTACTTTCATCCTAAAGAGCTCCCTGTGTATGTGGCAGCTGAATATGAGACTTTCATTCTGTTTTGGGCACTTTGGGGGATTATTCCGATGTTTTCCCTGCAGTTTCAAAAAGTCTCAGATATTATATTCAACTGCCTTAAATGAGTCGAAGACACTGGGACACCAACATCTGTGTCATTTTTGTAGCCCTGCAGACTGTGGGCCAATTTGATGCCCCGAGTGTCAGACTGAAAACGGAAGACAGGACCCCCGGGAACTCTGTTCCTGGAACCTCTCCCCACCTGATTCCCAGAAGCAGGGCATATTTCACCTTCCGGAGCTGCCAGTGTCCGGAGGGAGTCGGACATTACACATCAGGGGCTTCGTTTTGCTGAAATGCAATGACCAAAGCAAAGCAGGCAAACGTCAGGGATTTATGGCTGTAAGAGTCACGGCAGCAGAAACAACGGCAGCACATGGCAAATATGCTTAGTGAAACCCAACCATGTAGTTGGTATGGTGGTTTCCTCACAAGACCAATCATCTATCAGACAGTTGGAAAGCTATTTGACCTCAGCAGACTGAAAGCCAAAACCAAGGTCACAACAATATTAATTACAGAATTCCAATATGCTGATGATAATATAGCCTGTGCACACTCAGAAGACGACCTATAACGTCTGTTATAAAACTCCAATATGCTGACCCATTTAAGGTTGAATTGGGTGTCAAACAGGGGTGAGGTATTGCCCCAACCTTATTTTCCATCTTCATCTCTATGATACGTCATCTCATTGATGGGAAGCTTCCCACCAGAGTGGAAATTATCTATCAGACAAATGGCAAGCTTTTTTTTTTTGTCGTGTCAGGAGCAACTTGAGAAACTGCAAGTCGCTTCTGGTGTGAGAGAATTGGCCGTCTGCAAGGACATTGCCCAGGGGACGTCCGGATGATTTGATGTTTTTATCATCCTTGTGGGAGGCTTCTCTCATGTCCCGTATGAGGAGCTGGAGCTGATAGAGGGAGCTCATCCACCTCTCCCTGGATTCGAACCTGCGACCTGTCGGTCTTCAGTCCTGCCGGCACAGGGGTTTAACACTCCCATGGCAAGCTATTAAACCTCAGCAGACTGAAAGCCAAAACCAAGGTCACAACAACATCTGTTATAGAACTCCAATATGCTGATGATAACAGTCTGTGCGCATTCAGAAGAAGACCTACAAGCCACTCTAAACACCTCTCCAGAAGCATACAAGAAGTTTGGCTTCTGACTGAACATCGAGAAAACCAAAGTCCTCTTCTACCAGCCAATCCCTCTGCAATGCCAGAAATACAGCTTAATGGTGTAACACTAAAAATGTTGACTATTTCCGCTCCCTTGGCAGCTACCTCTCCATAAAAGTCAACATTTACACTGAAATACAACACCGCCTGAGCTCTATGGGTGCAGCATTTTTCTGAATGAAGCAGAGAGTGTTTGAGGATCGGGAGATTCATAGGAAGACCAAGGGGCTTGTTTATAAAGCTACTGTCCTCCCAAACCTGCTATACGACTGTGAAACATGGACTGCCTACAGACGTCACACTCAGCTCCTGGAACGATTCCTTCAGCATTGCCTCCGAAAACTCCTGCAAACCTTATGGGAAGACAGCCGGACAAATGTCAGCATGCTGGAAGAAGCAAAGACCACCAACACTGAAGCAATACTCCTATGCTATCAACTACGCTGGACTGGCCACGCTGTCCAAATACCCGATCACCACCTCCCAAAGGACTTAGTACACTTGCAACTCAAGAATGGGAAACACAATGTTGGTGGACAGGAAAGAAGATTGAAAGATGCACTTAAATCTAACCTTAAAAACTGTGGCATAGACACTGAGAGAGAACGGAGAAGCTCTGACCCTTGAGCCCTCTACCGGGAGGTCAGCTGTGACTAGCACTGCTGCAGAATTGAAAGAGGCATGAATGGAGAAATGTGCCGAGAGAAAGAAGGCGCGTCAAGTCAACCCTGACCTGGACCACCTTCCACCTGGAAACTAATGTCTTCAGTGTGGAAGAAGGTCAAGAGTAGGGCTCCACCATCACCTACGTATCCACCACCAAGACACTACACTTGGAAGCCTGTCATTCTTGGACAACAAGAGATCGCTTAAGTAAGTAACTAGGAAGTTCACAGGCCAAGACAACAGCTCTGGTCTCTTGCCTCGATATACTCGGAATACAGGTTGTCATTTGATAGCGTTTCCCGTAGCACACTCCGCCATGAGACAGCCAGCCTCCAAGCACACCAGCCACGAGATCCATTGCCTAAAGTGACAACTTGGCCAGCTCTGGGTCCCCGGAGCCCACTAATTGCTTTTCCCCGTCTTAAAAGCCAGGCGGCATCTTCATCAAGACAGCGAGTCAGAACTCGAAAGCACAGAGATGTCATCACTTCCCTGGCAGATGACACCCAAGGAGGTCCACACCAGACACTTCTGGAGAAGGGACCTGATGCTGGAATCTTATGGTGTAACCTCTTGGTCCTGACACTGCTTACATATGTCGAACTCAGATGTGTTGGACTGTGGATGATGGAATTACAAAATATCTGGGTTGGGGAAGGCAGATCTGACCATTGGGTTGGAAGATCAGAGGAATCCAAGAATAAAATCAAAGAACAGATGAAGTTTTTGAATATCTACAACTCTGTCAACAATTTTTTTTCGTGTCAGGAGCGACTTGAGAAACAACAAGTCGCTTCTGGTGTGAGAAAATTGGTCGTCTGCAAGGACGTTGCCCAAGGGACGTCTGGATGTTTTACCATCCTGTGGGAGGCTTCTCTCATGTCCCCACATGAGAAGCTGGAGCTGACAGACAGGAGCTCACTTGGCTCCCCAGATTTGAACTGTCAACCTTTCGGTCAGCAGTCTTTCTGGTGTGAGAAAATTGGCTGTCTGCAAGGACGTTGCCCAAGGGATGCCTGGGTGTTTTACTATCCTGTGGGAGGCTTCTCTCATGCCCCCACACGAGAAGCTGGAGCTGACAGACAGGAGCTCACCTGGCTCCCCAGATTCAAACCATCAACATTTCAGTCAGCAGTCTTTCTGGTGTGAGAAAATTGGCTGTCTGCAAGGACGTTGCCCAGGGGGTGCCTGGATGTTTTACCATCCTGTGGGAGGCTTCTCTAATGTGCCCACATGAGAAGCTGGAGCTGACAGACAGGAGCTCACTTGGCTCCCCAGATTTGAACTGTCAACCTTTTGGTCAGCAGTCCTTCTGGTGTGAGAGAATTGGCTATCTGCAAGGATGTTGCCCAGGGGACGCCCGGATGTGTTATCATCCTGTGGGAGGCTTCTCTCATGTCCCTGCATGGGATGCTGGAGCTGACACACAGGAGCTCACCTGGCTCCCCAGATTCGAACTGTCAACCTTTCAGTGAGCAGTCTTTCTGCTTTCAGAAAACTGGCTGTCTGCAAGGACGTTGCCCAGGGGACGCCTGGATGTATTAACAGCATCACATGTCCCCGCATGCGATGCTGGAGTTGACAGATGGGAGCTCACACTGCTCTCCAGATTTGAACTGCCAACCTTTCGATCAGCAGTCCTTCTGGTGTGAGAGAATTGGCCATTTGCAGGGACGTTGCCCAGGGAGTTACCATCCTGTGTGAGGCTTCTCTCATGTCCCCTGCATGGGATGCTGGAGCTGACAGACGGGAGCTCACACTGCTCTCCAGATTTGAATCACTGACCTTTCGGTCAGCAGTCCTGCTGGCACAAGGGTATAACCCATTGTGTCACCAGGGACTCCTGCTTGTATAAATCCAGGTTTCTTATTCCCACAGGAAGAAGAGTAAGAAATCTGCCCACCGCCCTGACTTCTCCACATTTGCCCTGGATGATCTCAGAATGGAGGAATGCACATAAACAGCCCGCTTGTGGCACTCCTGGCTGCCTCCTTCCACCTCCCCTCAGGCTTTGGCTTCAACAAGGGCCACCCAACGGAACGGCTCATCCCTTGCTTACCCATTTGGGGGGCTTTGGTCCCTGGGAAGGGTGCAAAGGCATAGAAAGGGACACTCAAGCATTGGTGTGTCATATGCGAGCAGAATCAAGGATGTTGCATCCAATCCAAAACTCTTCCAGGAGGAAAAACAAAGCGTTCACAGGCTTTGGAAAGAGCGAGAGCGCGCAATTTTGGGCACACAGGTGAGAGAGGCGCACGTGTGGGAACTGTGGGGCACACCCAAACGGAGCCCCAACTTTGCTGGCACCGATGCAAAGAGCCAGGCAGGAAATTCCAAGAAAATGGGCCTGCGTTGGTCTCTTCACCTGTTGGGAGGGACCTGGCCTGACCTCCTTCACCCCTTCATCCAGGTAAATCATCGCTGGGATGCTTGTTAAAGGCTGTTTTCACAGGGAAACATTTTCCCAATCTGATTCTTGATTCTGCCATTTGGGAGTTGTAGTTGCTGGGATATATAGTTCACCTACAATCAAAGAATTCAACCAAACCTGGAGCACAGAATTCCCATGACCAACAGAAAACACTGGTGGAATTTGGGGGAAATAGATTTGATATTTGGGAGTGGGAGTTGCTGGGATTTGTAGTTCACCTACAATCAAAGAGCATTCTGAACTCCACCAGCGATGGAATTGAATCAAACATGGCACAYAGAACTCCCATGACCAACAGAAAATACTGGTAGGGTTTGCTGGGCACTGACCTTGAGTTTTGGAGTTGTAGTTCACCTATATCCAGAGAGCACCGGATATAGGTGGATCTGGACTAAACTTGGCATGAATACTCAATAYGCCCAAATGTCAACACTCGTGGACTTTGGGGAAAATATACCTTGACATTTAGGAGTTGCAGTTGCTGGGATTTATAGTTCACCTACAATCAAAGAGCATTATGAACTCCACCAATGATGGAATTGAACCAAATTGGGTACACAGAAYTCCCACGACCAACAGAAAATACTGGAAGGGTTTGGTGGGCATTGACCTTGAGTTTTGGATTTGTAGTTCACCTACATTCAGAGAGCACTGTGGACTCAAACAATGATGGCTCTGGACCAAACTTGGCACCAATACTCAATATGCCCAAATGTGAACACTTGTGGAGTTTGGGGAAAATAGACCTTGACATTTGGGAGTTGTAGTTGCTGGGATGTATAGGTCACCTACAATCAAAGAATAGGAGTGTGGATGATGCTCCACATTCCTATTCAGATTGGAGGGAGTGGGAGAGAAGCGCCAAGGAAATTTTTGCAAAGTCTTACAAAAACCTTTGTATGGAGATGTCTAATCTTGATCTCCTGAAGATCAAGAGACGGAGATGTGGGAGATAGATCTGTAGCCATAAGGAGTGCCTTTGAAAAAAAATGTTGCACTGCCCATTTCTCCCCCTCCACTCCTCCGCTTCCTCACAAGCCACTATGATATCAGGCTCCTTGTTCCAATTCTAGGAGGAATCACATCCGCTTCTAAAAAGACTTTGAGGATTTTGTGGCTTTCGCTGCTTGCCGCGGGGAAACGTATGGATCACTTTCTCCAATACGTAAAGCTAAATGTTTCCCCTTGACATTAAGTCTAGCCAAGTCCAACTCTGAGGGGTGGTGCTCATCTCCCAAAGATCTGGCTTTGCCCGTAGACACCTCCTAGGTCATTCCATGACTGCATGGAGTGCCGTTATCTTCCCTATTCTGCTATTGATGAAAACCCCATCGGGCAAGTGGAGGGCGTCATTTTGGAAAATCAGCACGTGACCATTTGCCACCTAGCCCAAAATGTGAAGATGAGTGTGGGGTCCTGTGTACCCAAGACCATCTTTGCTGGGTCTGTTGTCTGCTGACGTCTTTCCAGAAGCAGGAAGGAGTTGAATGCTCTCTGGCTCGCTTGGCAATGATGTGCCATGGAAACCAGGAGAACTTTGTCAACAGAATGATCACACAGGAGGAGAGCTGGGTCCATCCCTCTGATCCTGAGACTCAAGTCCGGTCTATGCCATGGTAGCATCCTGACCCACCGCCTCCAAAGAAGGCACGTGCCCAACTCTCGGCAGGCAAGGTCATACTCACAGGATTTTGGGACCATCATGGAGGAGTATGGATGGATTTCCTAGCAAAGGGGACCAGGATCACTGGGACAGACTATGCTAAGGATATGGCAGGAGGCCATCAGAACCAAGAGACAGTGTGGCATGCTCTCCAAAGGTGTCCACCTTCTGCAAGGCAATGCACCAGTTGCCCAAATGGAAGAAGCATCCTCCTCTGGCTCTGAAGTTCAACAACATCCCCCTGATTCACCCGATCTCGCAACATTGGACTTCCACCTCTTTCCAACAAGGAAGTTGGTTTGGAAGGGCAAGCATTTCTCAGATAGTGAGACTCTGGTTTCTGAAGTCACAACATGGCTTTTGGAGCAACCTGCCAAGTTCTACAAGCGAGGTGTTGGCAGTTGCTTCAAAAGATGGGAGAAGTGTGTGTCTCTAGGTGGCACCTATGGAGAGAAGGACTCAGAACCTTTCCAATATTTTTTTCTTGGTCACGGGGTTTAAAATGCTCTATTTATAGGTGAACTATAAATCTCAGCAACTACAACTCCTAAATGTCAAGATCCATTCTCCCCAGACTACAGCAGTGTTTACATTTGGGCATATTGTGTATTTGTGCCAAGTTTGGTCCAGATCTATTATTATTTGAGTGCTCTTTGGATGTAGGTGAACTACAACTGCCAAATACAAGTTCAGTACCCACCACAACCTTCCAGTATTTTCTGTTGGTCATGGGAGTTTTGTGTGCCAAGATTGGTTCAATTCCATCATTGGCGGAGTTCAGAATGCTCTTTGATTGTAGGTGAACTATAAATCCCAGCAACTACAACTCCCATGTATCAAAATCTATTTCCTCCAAACTCCACCAGTGTTCACATTTGGGCATATTGAGCATTTGTGCCAAGATTGGTCCAGATCTATCATTGTTTGAGCCCAAGGTGCTCTCTGGATATAGGTGAACTACAACTCCCAAATTCAAGGTCAATACCCACCAAACCCTTCCAGTATTTTCCGTTGGTCATGGGAGTTCTGTGTACCAAGTTTGGTTCAATTCCATCATTGGTGGAGTTCAGAACGCTTTTTGAATGTAGGTGAACTATAAATCCCAAGTGACACAATCAATCCCTCCACCAACCCTCCCAGTATTCAAATTTGGATGTATTGGGAATCTGTGCCCAATTTGGTCCAGTGAATGAAAATCCATCCTGCATATCTGATATTGACATGACGATTCATAACAGTGGCAAAATGACAGTTATGAAGTAGCAACAAAAATAACGTTATGGTTGCGGGTCACCACAACATGAGGACCTGTATTAAGGGGTCTCGACATTGGAGGGGTTGAGAAACACTTCCTCCCAAGATCGCCTGGGAGGAAAAGCAATGCTTTTGGATTTGGTATTTTGGATAGATGGAGGAGGACAAAGAATGGTTTACCCCAAGGCAACATTCTTGCACAGACCTTGTTTAATATCTTTACTAAAGATCAGCCACAACCACCACTCACAAAGAGCTTTATATATGCTGATGACCTTGGCCTAACAACACAAGCACAAGACTCTGAAACAGCTGAAATCCAACTTATTAATGCCTTGGAAGATCTCTCCAGCTACTTCAAAGATAACCACCTGAAGCCTAACCCTGCCAAGACACAAGTGTGTGCTTTCCACCTACGCAACTGTGAAGTCAACAGGAAATTGAAAGTCTCCTGGGAAGGTCAAGAACTTGAACATTGTTTCCATCCTAAATATCTTGGTGTCACCTTAGATCGAACATTAGCATATAGGAAACACTACTTGAACACCAAGTACAAAGTAGCTGCACACAATAGCATGCTGCAGAAACTCACTGGCAGCACATGGGGTGCAGACCCAAAATTAGTAAGAACATCAGCCCTGGTCTTGTCTTACTCAACTGCTCTGTTTGGCATAGGTCTGCCCATGCAGAGCAGGTGAACATAGCATTGAATGAAACATGCAGAATAATCACAGGATGTTTTAAACCTACACCTGTTGATAAACTCTATAAGCTAGCTGGCATTGCCCCCTCCCCCGATGTGTGACGGGAAGTTGCTACTAAATGTGAGAGAAATAAGGTTGAACACTGTGAAAGCCACCCACTACATGGCTACCAGCCTCCTCTCAGTAGACTCAAATCAAGGAAAAGCTTTATGAGAACTACCACTCCATGCAAACCAGGTGAACATAGCATTGAATGAAACATACAGAATAATCACAGGATGTCTCAAACCTACACCTGTTGATAAACTCTACAAGCTAGCTGGCATTGCCCCCCTGATGTGCGATGGGAAGTTGTTGCTAAATGTGAGAGAAATAAGGTTGAACACTGTGAAAGCCACCCACTACATGGCTACCAGCCTCCTCCCAGTAGACGCAAATCAAGGGAAAGCTTTATGAGAACTACCACTCCTCTTGGCATCCCCCCAGCAACAGCAAGGGTATYCCTYTGGGCAGCTAAAGCAGGAAATCCTAACTGGATGGCTCCCYGCGAGGGTCTTCCTCCAGGGGCAAAYCAAGAATGRGCWACYTRGAAGTCCCYGAAYAGACTCAGAAGCGGAGTGGGCAGATAAARAGACAACCTGGCAAAATGGCACGACCTAAAAGAACCCCACACCTTGTGTGACTGTGGAGCAGAACAGACAACTCCGCATCTGTATGCTTGTCCATTGTGCCCTGCCTCATGTACAGAGGAGGAATTGTTRGAGGCTACAGACAATGCCRTTGCTGTTGCCTGTTTTYRRTCAAAAGATATTTAGCCGCCTGCACACCATCTATTTTTATCAGTTTTATACTGATTTATGCAATGCTTTTGATACGAAATAAATACAACCTGGGAAGAAATCTACCTGGCTATGGACTGCTTCCTGATCGATTGAGCAAGAGATGCTTTTCGATATTTCGACCTGGCCCTGCTGGTTTTCGGAGGCCGAGAGGGGTGGAATCCATTCAGAAAACTTGTTTACAGCCTCGCTTTAGTCACCGAGGTGCTCCCATTTTTTAAACTCGGCAGTAAGCTGCTCATTACAATAAAAATAAAATATGAAGCAACAGGTTGCGTTCAGCTTCTTCGTTTTTCCCCTCCCGTCTATGTTTTATAATTGCGTGATTTTTTTTCATGGTGTAACTTCTGGAAACACCTGGCATGGCTCTTGGATTTCTTTTTCCCAAACGTATTTTTGTGTGTTTTGTTTTTACGACATTTGAATTTGCGATTTGAGAAAACTGATGACTCAAGAAAGTCCTGGGATATACATATATATTAAAATAAAGCAAAGTAGAACAAGCCACCTAGGAGAGATCTCTGATAAGGGTGAACAGGGCATAGATACTGCTGTGATACTGGGACCTTTTCAGAAAACCAACACTTTCTCATTCGAAGGCTGGGATTTATAGTTCACCTACAATCAAAGAGCATTCTGAACTCCACCAGAATGCGGGACCCTTCACTGGACCCAATTTGGCACAAATACCTGATACACCAAAATTTGAATATTGGTGGGGATTGAGTTTGTCATTTGGGAGTTGCAGTTGCTGGGATTTATAGTTCACCTCCAATCAAAGAGCAATCTGAACCCCACCAACGATGGAATGGAACCAATCTTGGCACACAGAACTCCCATGACCAATAGAAAATACTGGAAGGATTTGATGGGCATTGACCTTGAGTTTTGAAGTTGTAGTTCACCTACATCCAGAGATGTAGACCTTGACATTGTATTTGCTAGGATTTATAGTTCACCTACATCCAGAGAGCACCGTGGACTCCAACAATAATGGATCTGGACCAAACTTGTCGCAAATACTCAATATGCCCAAATGTGAACACTGGTGGAGTATGGGGAAAACAGATCTTGACATTTGGGAGTTGTTGCTTCTGGGATTTATAGTTCACCTACAATCGAAGAGCATTCTGAATTCCACCAACAATGAAATTGAACCAAACTTGGCAAACAGAACTCCCATGAGCAACACAAAATACTGGAAGGATTAGTGAGCATTGACCTTGAGTTTTGGAGTTGTAGTTCACCTACATCCAGAGAGCACTGTGGACTCAAACAATGATGGATCTGGACCAAACTTGGCACAAATACTCAATATGCCCAAATGTGAACACTGGTGAAGTTTGGGGAAAATAGACCTTAACATTTGGGAGTTGTCGTTGCTGGGATTTATTGTTCACCTACAATCGAAGAGCATTTTGAATTCCACCAATAATGGAATTGAACCAAAGAACTCCCATGACCAAAAACAAAATACTGGGAATATTTGGTGGAAATTGACCTTAAGTTTTGGAGTTGTAGTTCACCTACATCCAGTGAGCAATGCGGATGCAAACAAAGATGGATCTGGACCAAATGTGAACACGGGGGTGGAGTTTGAGGAAAATAGACTGTGACATTTGTAGTTGCTGGGATTTATAGTTCACTTACAATCAAAGAGCACTCTGAACCCAGCCCACAATGGATCTGCGCCAAAATTGGCACACTACTGACATAGCCAAACTGAATACTGGTGGGGTTGTGGGGAAAGCTGTTTTTGAATTCTGGGAGTTGTAGTTCACCAACATCAAAAAGGATGAGAAGGACAGATCTTCAGCCTTGTGGTTTCTGATGGTCTTTGGCGACCGCTCTGAAACCCCCCTCGCGTATTGTAAATATGCAGGATGTATTTTCTTCACTGGACCAAATTACGTCTTTTCACATCATTCGCAACGTAGTCACGTCAACTCTTCTCTGAGTATGTATTCGTAAGACGTAAAAGATGGGGAAAGTCCAAACACTGACGATATTTACAGGACTGCAAGCAGATTAAGGGCATTCTAGAAAAGCTCGTGGAAAGACGGATTTCTTTCCTTTCTGATGAAAACACTGCTTAACTTCTCCTGCACCCGTGCGGTTGGGCAAGCTATGATAAAGAGATTCTGAAGATAGGAAGGAGTGGGCGGGAGGGGCCTTATTGCACCAAGCATAATTAATACTGTGCTTAATACAAATATTAATCATTAACTCTGTTCATGGGAGTTTTAAAATGCCTTGAGTTTTGCCCTCCATCCACCCTGAATGCATGGCTTCCTCACTCAATAGGTCCAAATGAGAACACCGCTGGAGGAAATAGGCCTTGACATTTGGGAGTTGTAGTTGCTGGGATGTATAGTTCAG
Source organism: Anolis sagrei ordinatus (assembly GCF_025583915.1). Lineage (NCBI taxonomy): Eukaryota > Metazoa > Chordata > Lepidosauria > Squamata > Anolidae > Anolis > Anolis sagrei. The sequence goes on along the minus strand of NW_026844811.1, from coordinate 13,532,303 downwards.
CTACAATCAAAGAGCATTCTGAACCCCACCAACAATGGAATTGAACCGAACTTGGCACACAGAACTCTCATGACCAACAGAAAATACTGGAAAGGTTTGGTGGGCATTGAGCTTGAGTTTGGGAGTTGTAGTTCACCTACATCCAGAGAGCACTGTGAAATCAAACAATGATGGATCTGGACCAAACTTGGCATGCATAACCAATATACCCAAATTTGAATACTAGTGAGTTTAGAGGGGAATTGGCCTGGAAATGTTTGAGTTGTAGGTACTGGGATGTATAGTTCACCTACAATCAAAGAGCATTCTGAACCCCACCAGCAATGGAATTGAACCGAACTTGATACACAGAACTCCCATGGCCAACAGAAAATACTGGAAGCATTTGGTGGGCATTGACCTTGAGTTTGGGAGTTGTGGTTCACCTCCATCCACAGAGCACTGTGGACTCAAACAATGATGGATCTGGACCAAACTTGGCATGCAATACCCAATATGCCCAAATCTGAATACTAGTGAGTTTAGAGGGGAATTGGCCTTGACATTTTTGAGATTTATAGTTCACCTGCAATCAATGAGCATACTGAACTCCACCAACAATGGACCTGGAATTCACTTGGCACACAGAAACCCCATGACCAACACAACATGGATCTGGAAACTTGGCATGCATACCCAATTTGGCACGAATACTCAAGATGCCCAAATGTGAACAGTGGTGGAGTTTGGGGAAAACAGACATTGACATTTGGGAGTTGTAGTTGCTGGGATGTATAGTTCACCTACAATCAAAGAGCATTCCAAACACCAATGATAGAATTGGGCCAAATTTCTCACACAGAATTACTGTGAGCCTCCCTCCAGCCTCACACACTCTCCCTTCCCACCACGCTGCCATGCACCAAGAATGCCTGCTCTCCCCTCCCCACTTGGAGTTCTCAGGAACAGCCCTCCACTTGGTTGAGAGGCCAGCCAATCAAAGCAGAGGAGGGCTTTTGGTGGAAGGATTCACCGTCTGTTTCCAAAAAGGAAGAGAAGGATAGATGGAGAGATCTTCAGCCTTCTCTGACAAAGGCATACCAAAGACTATCCAAAATATATGTTTTGTGATGGTCTTTGGCAACCACTCTGAAACCCCCTTGTGACCCATCCAGGGGTCCTAACTCCCAGTATTCATATTGAGTATTCGTGCCAAGTTTGGTCCCGATCCATCATTGTTTGAGTCTACAGTGCTCTCTGGATATAGGTGAACTACAACTTGAAAAGTCAAGGTCAATGCCCACCAAATCAACCAGTATTTTCTGTTGGTCTTGGGAGTTCTGTATGCCGAGTTTAGTTCAATTCTATCATTGGTGGAGTTCAGAATGCTCTTTGATTGTAGGTGAACTATAAATCCCAGCAACTGCAACTCCCAAAAGTCAAGGTCTATTTTCCCCAAACTCCACCAATGTTCACATTTGGGCATATTGAGTATTTGTGCCAAGTTTGGTCCAGATCTATCATTGTTTGAGTCTACAGGGCTCTCTGGATATAGGTGAATTACAACTCCAAATATTAAGGTCAATATTGAAGGCAAAATTCAAATCCCAAAGCACCAGCTACACATTAATAACACCCCCTTCCCCAATAAAGCATCGTTTATACATTCCGCGTTCCTACTTTGCTGGGCCAAGGTCCACCCGTTGGGTTTCCAGCCTGCCTCCTTCCTCCAAACTCATGAGGACTAGCAACTTGGCTCTTTGGAGCAAACACGGAGATTATTATCATTTCCAGCTTTTCAAGTTTCATCTATAAAAAGGAACCACCCTAAAGAAAATAAATAAGTCACGAGCAGCAGGGTGAAACCGACCGGGTTGGCAAACGCCGGGTGAGAAAAATGAGTCAGTGTGGAAACCGGGAGTTTGGCAACTGACTCAAGTTGACTTGACAGACCACCCCGTTGACCCCAAACTTTGCAGAAACTTGGGCGCATCCATGTTTCTGGAAAGTTTCAACTCTATCATCACCGAGAAGTGCCATGCATGCTCTTCACAACCCGTAGCAGTTGAGAAAGAGCGTTGCCAGCTACAGAAACTCATCTTTTGCCTTCTGCTTTTCATCTTTTGCCTTCTTCTTTCAGCCTTGCTGCACTCAACGACTTGCCATCGTACTCGGCAGCCTCACCCAGGACTCAGTTGTCTGCGAGGTTTTCCCCTTTGGCCCTCCTGATCTCCTGCCAAATCCAGACGGTTAACCCCTTTGAAGAAACAGCTGGGAAGGCTGCCTCTTCCCGCCTCCGCCCCCACAACCATCCAGGGAAAACAGATGCTGAGCAAAGGAAGAGCACAGCCACGGAAAAAGAAAGGCTCGGGATTCGGATATCGCTTCGGAATATCCCAAGAAGGGAAAGGAGAGAGTCTTGGGATGTGTTTCAAAGGAAAAGGTCTACCTCCAAATCATGGACAAGCAATCCCCGAGTTACAAACATCCAACTCATAGTTAAGAATGGGGCTGGGACAATTTTCCTTCTGAGGAATCTCCCCCTTGGAAGGAAAATTGACTCTTGGAAGAGTTATTATCCTGGGAAAAGGGGACTCCACTGAAGCTTGTTTCCCAATCCTTGTTTCCACAACAAGCCACATTTTCCAAAATTTGCTGCTCATGGGGGCTCTGTGTGCTAAGTTTGGTCCAATTCTATCTCTGGTGGAGTTCAGAGTACTCTTAGGTTGCAGGTGAACTATACATCCCAGCAACTACAACTCCCAAATGCAAAGGTCTATTTTCCCCAAACTCTACCAATGTTCACATTTGGGCATATTGAGTATCCGTGTCAGTAGCTACAACTCCTATAGCTCTATCAGTACTTAAAGTTTGTTAGGTTGGGCAAGTTTGCTCTATATCCATCATTGGTGGGGTTCAGTGTGCTCTCTGGCTGCAGGGTAAACTACAACTCCCACTATGGCAAATCAGTCCCTTCAAACTTCTCCAGTATGTTGAGTTAGTCAATGTGCCAAATTTGTTCCAGGTCCATCATGGGTGGAGGTCACAGTTTCTCTGGTTATGGGTAAACTACAACTCCCAGAAAGGAAGGTCAGTCCCCCACAAACTGCTCCATTAATTAAATTTCGGCATATCAGCTTTGTGTGCCAAGTTTGGTCCATATCCATCATAGATGGAGGTCACCATTTCTCTGGTTGTGGGTGAACTACAAATCCCAGAAAGGAAGGTCAGCCCCCACCCCCCACCCCAAACCCCTCCAGTAATCAAATTTCAGCATATCAGGTTTGCGTGCCAAGTTTGGTCCAGATTCATCATAGATGGAGGTCCCCATTTCTCTGGTTGTGGAAGAACTACAACTCCCAGAAAGGAAGGTCAGTCCCCCCACAAACCCCTCCAGTAATTAAATTTCGGCATATTAGGATTGTGTGCCAAGTTTGGTGAAGATCCATCAGTGTTTGGGTGCACAGTGCTCTCTGGATGTAGGTGAACTACTTCCCCAAATCAAAGTACATTCCTCCCCAAGACTTCCAGTATTTTTTGCTGTTCATGAGGACTCTGTGTGCCAAGTTTGGTCCAATTCCATCTTTGGTGGAGTTCGGAGTGCTCCTTGATTGCAAGTGAACTATACATCCCAGTACCTACAACTCCAAAATGTCCAGGCCAATTCCCCTCAAAACCCACCAGTATTCAAATTTGGGCATATTGAGTATGCATGCCATGTTTGGTCAAGTTTGGGTTCACCGTGTGCTCTGGATGTTGGTGAACTACAACTCCTAAAAATCCCTCCAAAGACCTCCAGTATTTTTTGTTGGTCATGGGGGTTCTGTGTGCCAAGTTAGCTCCAGGCCCATCATTGGTGGAGTTCAGCGTACTCTTCTATTGCAAGTGAACTATACATCCCAGGACCTACAACTCCTCAAAATCATGGTGAATTCTCCCCAAACCTCTCCAGTATGTTCAGTTCCTGATCAATTCCTCTGTTTGCTGTGTGCCATAGGAAAAAAATAGGAAAGGGTTAAGGGAGAGGAAGTGGGCGGGGTCATACAACTTTCACACCAATGGAGAGAGAAAGGAACACTGGGATGTCTATTGCTGATCAATTCCTCTGTGTGCTGTGTGCCATAGAAAGGAATAGGAAAGGGTTAAGGGAGAGGCAGTGGGCAGGGTCATGCAATTTCTGTACCAATGGAGAGAGTCAGAACACTGGGATGTCTTCAGTGGAGGAAAACCAGAGGAAACAAAATTCCTCTGTTTGCTGTGTGCCATAGAAAAAAATAGGAAAGGGTTAAGGGAGAGGCAGTGGGTGAGGTCATGCAAATTCCACATCAATGAAGAGAGTCAGAAACACTGGGATGCCTGTGGTGGAGGAAACACATACAATCTAGAGTGGAATTGTTCCTGTATCAAAGCCTTCTCTTGGGTGGTGGGCAGTATGGTGTGTGTGGAGGACATTGGCAGTGCTCTTGGGCATGTTCACGGCGCTCACTATAACCTACAATGTCATTGGAAGGAGGGCCATTGGTGTCTCCGGAATAATGGGGTAATAGCTATATTTGTGGGGGTCGGAGCTTGTCTGTGTAAGTGGACATTCTAGCCACACACACTCATAGATACACACCCACAGCTTAATACACCTGATTTAGTTTTCCTTCGACAACTGTCCATTTCAGCAGCTTTTTTCCTTCCTTCTTGTGGAGGGCAGTGAGGACCGAAATAACCAATGGGTTGTTGCTGGTGTTCAACCAATGGGTGTCCTCCTTCAAAATGACCCACATGGCTGTGGAGTTGGAATGCTAAACCTTCCACTCTGGCAACTATATATTAATTAGTAATACCAAATTTACTGCACAAGGCGGTCCATCACCTTCATGCGGAGGATCATCCGGCAACTTTGATTGATGGAAGATAAAATGTTATTATCGTGTATTGATATAGCAAGGTGTTTTACAAGGAAAAGAACGGCAAAACAAATAAAATATATTGATCTGATCAACACTGCTGAAGGAGAAAACTTTCATAAATTCCTATGAAAGAATGCAACAAGCTAGGCCTTAATTCCACCTGACCTTGGAGGCGTCAACAGACAACGCCGGCTCTTCAGCTCAGAAATGGAGATGAGCACCACACCCCAGAGTTGGACTCGACTAGATTTAATGTCAAGGGGAAACCTTTACCTTTACCTAGGCCAGTGTTTCTGAACCTGGGGGTTGGGGCCCCTGGGCTTTCAGAGGGGTCACCAAAGACCATCTGATGGTCTTAGAAGCCCCTTTGGCAGAGAAGGCTGAAGATCTCTCCGCCTGTCCTTCTCTTCCTTTTTGGAAACAGAGGGCAAATCCACCAAAAGCCCTTCTCCGCTGTGATTGACCGGCCTCTCAGCCAAGGGAAGGGCTGTTTCTGAGATTCCACACGGGAAGGGGAGAGCATGCAAGGCTGGAGGGAAGCTCACACCAACAAGTCCCTTCAAGGTATGAGGGTTCTGTGTGGGACATTTGACCCAATTATACAATTGATGGAGTTTGGAATGCTCTTTGGTTGTAAGTGAACTATAAATCCCAGCAACTACAACTCCCAAATGTCAAGGTCTATTTCCCCCAAACTCCACCAGTGTTCACATTTGGGCATATAGAGTATTTATATTTATCCATCATTGTTTGAGGCCACAGTGCTCTCTGGATGTAGGTGAACTGCAACTCCAAAACTCAAGGTCAATGCCCACCAAACCCTCCCATTCTTTTCTGTTAGTCATGGGAGCTCTGTGTGCCAAGTTTGGTTCAATTCCATTGTTAGTGGAGTTCAGAATACTCTTTGACTGTAGGTGAACTATAAATCCCAGCAACCACAACTCCCAAATGACAACAATGAAGCCCCCTGCCCCAACCCAAGCAGTATTCAAATTTGGGTACATTGGGCATTTGCGCCAAATTTGATCCAGAGAATGAAAATACATCCTGCATATCAGATATTTACATGACGAGCAAAATGACAGTTGTGAAGTCGCAATGAAAATAATTTTATGGTTGGGGGTCACCACGACATGAGGACGGTGGAGGACCATTGGGCCAGACACTGCATTACAATGATTTCTAGGAATTGAAGGCCAAAACACCTGGTGACTCACAGGTTGAGAACCACTGGACTAGATGGCCATTGCAGCCGCTCTCAACTCTCAGACTCAAGTTCGAATGTCTTCCTCTTGGTTTCTCTCCATGCCTCTCATTCTCTGTCCCCCCCCCCCCCGGCCGTTCCCTTCCTTCCTGCCGTGGTCTCATGTGCCTCTACTTGTCCACCTGCGCGCCTGAGGTTCAGGATAGCTTTGGGACAGCGGAGCGCAGGTGTTTTCCCCTCCTCTCCTTCAGACGGCAGGGATAAGGCTCTAAATCCCTCACTTCTGTCTTCCCAGACCTGCTTCCTCTGATGGCTTTCCAAACCCATAATCCTGGAGCCCACAGTCTCGCTCAGCCCCCGTTTGATCCCTGTTTGATGCCGTCTTTGCTTCTCAATTGAAGTTCAGCAACGTGGAGGGACTACACCCATCCGTGTTTGCTGCCCCTCTAAGCATGTTATCTCATGAAAGATTGATATGCTTCCCGAATGGCTTCAGGGTAGGTCTTCATAGTTTTTGTTGCACCCAGATCAGGAAAAAAGCCCTCTGACTTTAAAACACACCACACGAAGAGTGAAGAAACAAATCTTCTTTTATTGAAGCTTAGTAAATAGCCAGAAGAAATAAATGCTTGTAAGAAAATAAGAAAGTTCCAAAAAGTAATGTCCATAAAAGGTGGTAACACAAAGTAATGTCCACACCAGATATAAAAGCAATCCAAGACAGCATATATCCAGACAGGAATCAAACAGGATGCAAAGACAATCCAAAAAGGCTAAAAAAAACTCCACAGGAACAAGACCCCTTGAACAGAATTTCCATGGCACATGAACTTGGTTTCCAAATGATGCCTGATCTAACAGGTTTCCCCTTGAGGCAAACCTTATATCCCAAAACTCAGAAATTGGTTTCGCTTTCCCCCACATTTACCCCTTATCAGACGAAGCCTTTCAGAGCGACACAAACACTGAGTTTGCTGTCTATCCTGGCTAATCTCCAGCCACCGATTCTTCAGCTCCCTATCTGGCTGCTCATTAAAATTCCCAGATGTCCAATTGTTTTCCAAACTCTTGAGAGCTCATAGAGAGAGGGAGCAAACCATCATTGCTAGGCCCAGCAGGGATATTCTCATGAGAAACTGCCCTTTGCACTGGGGCCTCTCTGTCATTGTCTGTATGAAAACCATTGACCAAACCATCTCCATCTTGTACCTCAGCCTCGGCACCATCATTTCCCACATCAGGATCCTGAAACACAAACACAGGCTGATTCCCAACAGTTTTCAACCCAGATATATCAACCTGAACCATTGGACCTAGTTGCTACGTTCCTCTGATGTTCCCACCCGATGATCAGATCTGCCTTCCCCAACCCAGGTATTTTGGAATTCTATCACCCACAGACCCACACATCTGAGAAGTACTGACTTCGGACAGATGTAAGCAGTAGGGCTGGGCAACCACGGAAAAATTTGTTTCTAAACTCGATTCGTTTTTTGGGGTTTTTGCGTTTCGATATTTAAAAGAATTCCGAAATTTTTCTTTAAAAAAGTTCGATATTTACGAAATTTCGTAAAATTACGAAACAATACGAAACGAATACGAAACAAATAATCGATTCGTTAATGGCGGACGCGACCGCGCAATACGCTAAAAAAACCTCCAAATGGGACAGGGGGAACTTCTGAAGCTTCCCTCTCCCTCTGTTGTTGACTGTTGGTGTGATAATTATAATTTTTTTTCACTGATAAAACAAACAACAGCTATAAAACTTGCCCCAGACATGCGGAAATAATAACGAAACGATTTCGAAACGAAACGATTTCGAAACGAATACGAAGCAATTACGAAACAAATTGAAAAATTCGTTTCGTTTTTTAGATGCTCCTGAATGGTTCAAAATCGCTTCGTTATAAAAAAAAATAACGAATTTTTAACGAATTACGAAATTACGAAACGAAACCGCCCAGCCCTAGTAAGCAGATAAGGTTCCTAATATGTGTTTTCTGATGGTCTTTGGTGACCTGTCTAACACCCCCTCGCAACCCCTCCAAGGATCCTGACTCCCAGGTTGAGGAATGCTGTACTAATGGATAACAGTGGTAAAGCATCATCAGTTCAGGTGAGAAGCCGTTCCAGTGGGTCAAAGTGGTGCTGCTTCGCATGATCCGAGCCAAGCGCTCTCTTTGCGACGGAAAGGGAAAGCATTGTTCTGTGCCCAGGGAGAAGCCATCTTTCATGATAGCCGGTCCCGGATGCGAGGTCTGACTTGGGGAGAGTGATTCCGAAGCCACCAATGCAGAGATTAAGGGGGGACGAGAGTGTAAATCTTAAGTAAAAAGGTAATTGAATGTAATAGCAAACACGGCGCAGGCTATGTTAATTTTAGCTCTTCCCTTGGATACAAGGCAGCATATTAGTGTTTTATTGCCATTTTGTTTGCTCTAATAAAAAAGTAAAATTTATTTCAAGGAAGTTGAACGATGGTTTTACAATGCAAATTTAAAGAAATTGGACTGGTGTTTTTTTTTTTCAACCCACTTTTTCCTTTCTTAAAAAAGGAATAGTAGGCCTCTGAAGGTGTAAATTAGTCCTTGGCCCCAAGTGAACATTTTCTCTCTTATTGTGCAGTGTTTGTGTAAACTGTGAAAGAAGGAACATTGAGCTCAACAAGCCCCCAAGGGGTATCAAATATGGCACCTTGCTGATGCGGGAACGGAATCTAGAACATCCCCAGACAGATGTCCACAGAAGGGATCCATTGCCAAACCATGATTACTAGGCATGTGCAAAAAATTCGGAAGAGTCGGAAATTGTAAGAAAATCGGAAGTTTTGTACTTTGAAAGTCATATCTGAAGCGTTTACGTAGCTCACACCAAATATTTTAGAATCAAAACTGACCCCATACATTTTGTTTTAGTAAATCTCAGAAGGCTCCCTTCTGAGTCTGTTTCATATTCAGCACAAGGAAGCAAAGAGACCACTTGACCAGAGGCCACTCTCCAATATTAGTACCAAAAGGGTTACAAATCAGTTTTTGGTCAACTTTAGATTTGCTTTGGTTGTTTGGGGTGCTGACTCAGAGAACAGCGTTATTTATTTATTTATTTATTTATTTCCTATATTTTAACCCCGCCCTTCTTCCCCCGAAGGAGGACTCAGGGCAGCCTAACAAAAGCATCATACGATGTTAGCATCATCAAAACAACCACAGTACAATCAAAATATTAAAAATTAAAACAACAATTAAAACAATTAATTAAGACACATCCATTAAAATCAAAATCCAAAAAACCAGTCCGGGTCAATTCTACAGGTTGGGAACCACTACTTTAGAGTATTTAAGCCTATGCTTTCACTTCACTAATTTGAATTGAGAGTGCAGGTTGATTTTCCAAAAAAGTTTCAAAAAATGTACTTTGAAGGGTTGAGGTCAAACAGTCCCTCTTGTCCAGGTGCCGTTTTGGCCTTTTGGGATGGGATTTGAAAGCCCAGTGAAGACAAGGGGAAGCAACCCACTGCTCCCACTCTGCTCTTTTCAGGCTTCCTCTTCTGCCGGAGCCGGAGCCGAGGAAGTGTGGTGCGGCTGTGTGCCGAAGGATTTAGACGGGCCATTAAGCTAAAAAAGAGGTGACACTCCAGGTGGATTTCCATCCAAAACTATAATTACATCAAATAGTAAACGGAAATTGGGGTGGGGAAAGGGGGGGAAGGAAAGGGAGGGGAGGAGGATTAGATTCTCTCTCTCCAGAAGTCTTCTGGCGGCCCAGGCAACTCCGTGCCTGGGTCCAGGGCTGCATGGGCATGCAGGCAACAATCTGCTCATGTCTCCATCCTCTCCTTTCGCTTTGATGTCCATGGAATGAGAGAGGAGAGGGGAAGCGGAGCAGCAAGGGGATGTGGTCCTAGGCTCAGTTGTTGATCTGGTAGCTGCACAACATTTTTCCAAGTTTCTTCTATTGCACTTCTTCCCATTTTTCGTGAATATCAAGGAGTCATTGTGCTAGCGTTTCTCAACCTGGAGGTCAGGACCCCTGGAGGAGGGGTCCCAAGGGATTTTCAGAGGGGTCACCAAAGACCATCAGAAAACACATATTTCTAATGGTCTTCGGCTGAAGATCTTTCTGCCTGTCCTTCTCTTCCTTTTTGGAAACAGATGGCATATCTTCTCACCAAAAGCCCCCTCCACTGTGATTGGTCAGCCTCTCAGTCAAGGGGGGGGGGCTGTTTTTGAGATTAAGTGGGAGAGGAGAGCAGGTATGTTTGGCACATGTCAATGTGGTGCGCATGTATGGACAAGGGAGAGAGTGCAAGGCTGGAGGGAGGCTCACACCAGCAAGTCCCTTCAAGGCATGTGAGTTCTGTGTGGGAAGCTTGGTCCAAAATCCACCAGTTTTCACATTTGGGCATATTGCGTATTCGTGCCAAGTTTGGTCCAGATGCATCATTGCTTGAATCCACAGTGCTCTCTGGATGTAGGTGAACTACAACTCCCAAACTCAAGGTCAATGCCCACCAAACCCTTCTAGTATTTTCTGTTGGTCATAGGAGTTCTGTGTGCCAAGTGTTGTTCAATTTCATCGTTGGGGGAGTTCAAAATCAATCCTCCCCCTCCCCCAATTCCACCAGTGTTCACATTGGGGCATAATGGGTATTTGTGTCAAATTTGGTCCAGATCCATCACTGTTTAACTCCACTGTGCTCTCTGGATGTAGGTGAACTACAACTCCCAAATTTAAGATCGATGCCCACCGAACCCTTCCAGTATTTTCTGCTGGTCATGGGAGTTCGGTGTGCCAAATTTGGTTCAATTCCATCATTGGTGGAGTTCAGAATGCTCTTTGATTGTAGCTGAATTATAAATCCCATCAACTATAACTCCCGAATGACAAAATCAATCCCCCCAACCCCACCAGTATTCAAATTTGGGCGTATTGGCTATTTGTCCCAAATTTAGTCCAGTGAATGAAATCACATCCTGCATATCAGATATTGACATTACAATTCATAACAGGAGCAAAATTACAGTTATGGAGTAGCAATGAAAATAATTTTATGGTTGTGGGTCAACACAACATGAGGAACTGGATTAAGGGGTCATGGCATTAGGAAGGTTGAGAAACACTGACCTAGAGCTTCAGAGAGCTTCTGTTCAACCATTTCAAAGCTCTCTGCTTGAGTGGTGATGGCCTGATCGTCAGCATAGATGAAACTCTTTGGCACTTCTGGCATTTGTAGGGGTCACCACAACATGAAGAACTGTATTAAGAGGTAATGGCATTAGGAAGTTTGAGAAACACTGACCTAGACTCTTCCTACCCGCGTCTTCCTCCACCTTAACTTCCGAAGTATCACGAAACACTGCTGATATACAAGCAAACTAGTACATTTCTTGGGATTTGTCCGAGTTCCGCCTGGTTTTCCCTTCCCACCTCCCTGCCGTTATTTTTTCACTGCTCCACCTTTAATAAATAAAAGGGGGGGGGGAACACACCTCATTCCACCTGAACAGGGCAAAGGAGGAAAGAAAGAAAAGGCACATACAGCAGAATTTTATCTTTCGTTTTAACTGTTCGAAGGGTTTGGGCAAAGGACAACAGGTGCTCACAGGGACCCAGCCTTTCAGCAGAATAGGAGGATATAGGTAGATTGCAAACCATAATACAGTATCACGAGGGGAAAGAGTACAGATCTCAGCCCTTAACAAGCTAAAAATCTTTCCACACTTCCACGGTGTTGTTGTTGCTGCTGTTGTTGTGTGCCTTCAAGTCAAATCTCAGGATTTTCTCGAGCTTCAGAGCCTTCTATTTCTTTCTCAGTCCTGAAGACTCAAGGCTGGCCTTCCCAAACACAAAGCATGTCCTTCTATTCCTCAGTTTTGGAAGTACAACCTTCTGGGGAAGGTCGTATATTAGGGCCACCACATTGGACACGATTGAAGCACTTCCAGACAACAGTGTGTTTCCACACCTAGATTGAATTTATTTTATGGAGTATATTTTTGTTGTTTGGTTGCATGTTGCAAGTCTAAGCGACAAAACAGGAACTTTTTTATTGAGTTCCTGGGTCAGAGAAGCAGGTGGCGAAAACAGAAGAACTGTCTGCTGCAGGGGAGCGTGTTTGCTCCATCAATGTTCAACATTTCCACAAATGAGCAGCCACTGCCAGAGATTTTCATCTATGTTGACGATCCTGCCATCACCACCCAAACAGGGAGCTTTGAAATGGTTGAGCAGAAGCTCTCTGAAGATCTAGGTGCTCTTACTGTCTATTACAGGGGAAACCAGCTTACACCATCTATGTTTAACATGTACACAAATGACCAGCCACTGCCAGAAGGAATAGAGAGTTTCATCTATGCTGACGATCTTGCCATCACCATTCAAGGAAGGAGCCTTGAAATGGTTGAGCAGAAGCTTTCTGAAGCTTTAGGTGCTCTTACTGCCTATTACAGATTGCTCCATCAATGTCCAACATTTCCGCAAATGACCAGCCACCACCAGAAGGGACAGAGAGTTTTATCTATGCTGACGATCATGCCATCACCGCTCAAGCAGGGAGCATTGAAATGGTTGAACAGAAGCTCTCCGAAGATTTAGGTGCTCTTACCGCCTATTACAGGGGAAACCAGGTTGCTCTATCAATGTTTAACATTTACACAAACGATCAGCCACTGCCAGAAGGGACAAAGAGTTTCATCTATGCTGATGATCATGCCATCACTGCTCAAGAAGGGATGTTTGAAATGGTTGAACAGAAGTTCTCTGAAGATTTAGGTGCTCTTACTACATATTACTCTTTCTTTCTGTTGAAATTGTCCACATGCTTGTGGATTTTATTTGCTTCTCTATGTAGTCTGACATGGTAGTTCCACCCAGAGGCAACATGATGACAACAGTCTTGGACAGCAGTGGCTCCCAAAGTGACCCATTTAAGGTGGAGTCAGGGGTCAAACAGGGATGTGTTATTGCCCCAACTTTATTCTTTATCCTCCCAACCCTGCTATATACCTGCAAGACATGGACTGTCTATAGACGTCACATGCAACTCCAAGAACAATTCCCTCAGTGCTGCCTCTGGAAAATCCTGCAAATTTCTTGGGAAGACAAGCGGACAAATGTCAGCATGCTGGAAGAAGCAAAGACCACCAGCATTGAAGCAATGGTCCTCCACCATCAACTCTGCTGGACCGGCCACGTTGTCCGGATGCCCGACCACCGCCTCCCAAAGCAGTTGCTCTACTCCGAAATCAAGAACAGAAAACGGAATGTTAGAGGACAGGAAAAGAGATTTAAAGATGGGCTCAAAGCCAACCTTAAAAACTCTGGCATAGACACTGAGAACTGGGAAGCCTTGGCCTGTGAGCGCTCCAGCTGGAGGTCAGCTGTGACCAGCAGTGCTGCAGAATTTGAAGAGGCACGAATGGAGGGTGAAAGAGGGAAACATGCCAAGAGGAAGGTGTGTCAAGCCAACCCCGACCAGGACCGCCTTCCACCTGGAAACCAATGTCCTCACTGCAAGAGAAGATGCAGATCAAGAGTAGGGCTCCATAGTCACCTACGGACCCACCCTGGAGGATTGTCCTACTCAGACCACCTAATGCAGCAGCACTGCCCAGGCGCGAATCAAGAAGCATGAAAGGCACTGCAGACTAATCCAACCAGAATCAGCCATAGCAGAGCACCTGATGAACCAACCTGGACACAGAATATTATTGGACAACACAGAAATGCTGGACCACTCGAACAACCACCATGTCAGACTACACAGAGAAGCCAGTGAAATCCACAAGAATGTGGCAATTCCAACAGAAAGGAGGAAACCATGAAAATGAATAAAATACGACTACCAGTATTTTAAAAAAAACCCCTTTATAACAGTAAATAAATAACAACACTCAAAAACAGGGGAATTCCAGACAAGAAACAATCAGGGGCAGCTAACACCTCCCAACAAAGGATTCCCCCGGGCGGTAAGAAGCTACACCTTGAAACTGCTAATTAAGGTGGCCAATGGCGACATTCACACTTGCCTCCAACAGACAAGAGTTCTTTCTCCCACCTTGGAGATCATTCCACAGATACATAAACCAGCTTCAAAGTCTGGCTGCTTCCTGCCTGGGGGAATCCTTTGTTGGGATGCTAATCAAGGTGGCCAATGGCAACATTCACACTTGCCTTCAACAGACAAGAGTTCTTCTTCTCACCCTGGACATTCCACAAATATATAAACCAGCTTCAAAGTCTGGCTGCTTCCTGCCTGGGGGAATCCTTTGTTAGGATGCTAATCAAGGTGGCCAATGGCAACATTCACACTTGCCTTCAGCAGACAAGAGTTCTTCTTCTCACCCTGGACATTCCACAAATATATAAACCAGCCTCAATGCCTGGCTGCTTCCTGCCTGGGGGAATCCTTTGTTAGGATGCTAATCAAGGTGGCCAATGGCAACATTCACACTTGTCTCCAGCAGACAAGAGTTCTTTCTCCCACCCTGGACATCATTCCACAGTTTTTTAAACCCACTTTTCCGAGTTTCCAAGAAGCCTCACAACCTCTGAGGATGTCTGCCATAGATGTGGGAGAAACATCAGGAGAGAATGTTTCTGTAACATGGCCATTCAGCCTGGAAAACTCACAACAACCTAGTGATTCCAGCCATGAAAGCCTTCGATAATACATATACAATTGTTGTCATATTCTACAGTTAGATGCTGGCAGTTTGTATCGGAGTGTTTTCAAGTAGTCAATGAATAAGAAATCAAAGAGAAAGAAGCGTTCCCATGCCCACAGGGTTTGTTTGCAAACCTAAATCTTGAAAAACAAAACATTTTAGCGGAGATACGTCTCTTTCAAAACAGCCCATTTGCAGTAAGAACAAGGATTTTAGGGGAGAGAAAGCCAGCGGGAGTGCTTGGAAAGCGGTTGCCACCTTCGCCAAGGCAAACAGTGTGGTCCCGTCTTGATGGAGGCAAACTTCTGCCAGCGCCAACCGCACCAGCTGCCACGCTGTTTTAGAAAGACTTAAGTCCCTCCAAAGGGGCAGCTTAATTTTCCTTTTTTAACAGAGAAAAGTGTCCGTCTAATGAGATCAATCCTGCGGGCACGTGGCCGGCCGCCCGTCGTGGAAATTAACCTCTTTGAGAGATCACAGTGGCCGGAAGAAGAATGTGTGTTTCGGCACAAAGCGGAAAAACGGGACACACACCGGAGGCTGCGCTCTCATCGGAGGCTTCCTTGGCTTTCTCCCCTCTGACCCTTGCACCTCTTTCCACAAGACCAAGAGGAAGGGAGGCATCCAAGGGGAGGCTAGTGTACCGATGGATGCTCACCATTCGGGATGTTGCTTTACTACAGTGGTTCTCAAGCTGGGGTCCCCAGATGTTTTGGCCTTCAACTCCCAGAAGGCCAGTTTACCCTAACAGCTGGTAAACTGGCTGGGATTTCTGGGAGTTGTAGGCCAAAAACATCTGGGGACCCCAGCTTGAGAACCACTGCTTTACTACAAGAGGAAGGGAGGCATTCAAGCAGAGGCTTGTGTACCGTTGGATGCTCATAATTCAGGATGTTGCTTTACTACAGTGGTTCTCAACCTGGGGTCCCCAGATGTTTTTGGCCTTCAACTCCCAGAAATCCTAACAGCTGGTAAACTGGCTGGGAATTCTGGGAGTTGTAGGCCAGAAACATCTGGGGACCCCAGGTTGAGAACCACTGCTTTACTACAAGAGGAAGGCAGGCATTCAAGTGGAGACTTGTGTACCGTTGGATGCTCACCATTTGGGATGTTGCTTCACTACAAGAGAAAGGGAGGCATCCAAGTGGAGGCTTGTGTACCGTTGGATGCTCACCATTCGGGATGTTGCTTTACTACAAGAGGAAGGGAGGCATCCAAGCGGAGGCTTGTGTACCGTTGGATGCTCACCATTTGGGATGTTGCTTCACTACAAGAGGAAGGGAGGCATCCAAGCAGAGGTTTGTGTACCGTTGGATGCTCACCATTCGGGATGTTGCTTTACTACAAGATACTTTACGTATTAATTCACTGTATTCCAACACTTGGTCAGGGATTTGATTTTAAGGCATGTGCTTCGGGTGTTAAACCCCAATCCTTCCACATCACCCTAAGAAAACTATTCCTTCATTTCAGTGTTTCTCCACCTTCCTAATGCCGCCACCCCTTAATACAGTTCCTCATGTTGTGGTGATCCCCAACCATCACATTATTTTCGTTGCTACTTCACAAATGTTATGAATCGTCTTGTAAATATCGGATATGCAGGATGTATTTTCATTCCCTGGACCAAATTTGGCACAAATACCCCATACACCTGAATTTGAATACTGGTGGGGTTGTGGGGGGATTGATTTTGTCATTTGGGAGTTGTAGTTTCTGTCATTTACGTACAATCAAAGAGCATTCTGAATTCTACCAACGATGGAAACGAACCAAACTTGGCACACGGAACTCCCATGACCAACAGAAAATACTGGAAGGGTTTGGCGGGCATTGAGCTTGAGTTTGGGAGTTGTAGTTCACCTACATCCAGTGAGTACTGTGGACTCAAACAATGATGGATCTGGACCACGCTTGGAACAAATACTCAATATGCCCAAATGTGAACACTGGTGGAGTTTGGGGAAAATAGACCTTGACATTTAGGAGTTGTAGTTGTTGGGATTCATAGCTCGCCTACAATCCAAGAGCATTCGGGACTCCACCAAGGATGGAATTGAACCAAACTTGGCACACAGAACTCCCACAACCAACAGAAAATACTGGAAGGGTTTGGTGGGTATTGAACTTGAGTTTTGGAGTTGTAGTTCACCTACATCCAGAGAGCACTGTGTGGACTCAAACCATGAAGGATATGGACCATTCTTGGTATGAATACTCAATATGCCCAAATGTGAACACTGGCAGAGTTTGGGGGAAATAGACCTTGACATTAGGGAATTGTAGTTTCTGAGATTTATAGTTCACCTCCAATCAAAGAGTATTCTGAACCACACCAACGATAGGATTGGACCAAACTTACTGCACAGAAGGTCAATGACCAACAGATAATATTGTGTTTTCTGATGGTCTTTGGCGACCCCTCTGACACCCCCTCATGATTCCACCAGGGGTCCCGACCCCCAGGTTGAGAAACACTGCTCTAAATGCATCATCAGTGCGAGTGTAGAGAAGCGCAAACCACAGACCCCCTATTACAATGCATCCTGAGCCCTGCCACATTCACAATAGAGGACCTTCTCATCCAACACAATCAGGCTAAACCACTCTGTATTTAGGTTAGATGAGCATCACAACACTGCCAAGGCATGAGAGAATGCTAGGCTACAAGAGCTCGCTCTGCCTGCCGCTAGATTTCCTTTCTCAAGCCCCCCAGCCGAAGCAATGCACTCCTGTTCTTTCGGAACCCATTCCTATAACTTTAAGCCACCTAGTGTCCAAAACGGCATGTCTGAGCGGATGCCTCCTCTTCCGACCGTTTCAAAAGGCATCTGGAGATAAAGTCTTTAGGAAGAGAAGACGGTGAGAGGAATGCAAACAATTGGATGTGGGACAGTGCTTATTGGGGGGTTGGGATAGCAGGCTTTAAAGCTGGAGGGAGCCTATGTGCCAAGGAATGGATAAGTCACAAGGATTTCAGTACGACAGGTTGTTAGGAATTGTGGAAGTTGAAGTCCAAAACACCTGGAGGGCCAAGGTTTGCTCATGCCTGCTCGTGACTAAGAATCAAGGTGATTCTTCTATGTTGACATGGGCATCTGCCACAGGAATTGTTTCATGGCTCTCCCATAAAGCAATACACATTACGGCACAAATAATATGGAGAGGTGGACCTGCGTTCATCCCTAGTATGGATCTTTGGATGCTGACATCCACCTGCAGCAATGCCAGGCAGCAGAAATAGACACAATCCTACAAGTGGCAGGTCAAGGGAGGAGGCCATGGCTGTAATGGCTTTCTACTTCAATTGTCAACACATTCACCCAACATAGAACACCTTTTGTGAGTAGGGACCACTTGACCAGGGACCACTTTGACCAGGGACCACTTGACCATGGAGCACACTGACTATGGATCACTTTGACCAGGGACCACTTTGACCATGGACCACTTTGACCAGGGACCACTTGACCAGGAACTACTTTGACCATGGGCCACTTTGACCATGGATCACTTGACCAGTGACCACTTGACCAGGGTCCACTTTGACCATGGACAACTTGACCAGGGACTACTTTGACCATGAACCACTTTGACCAGGGACCATTTGACCAGGGACCACTCTCCAACATTAATACCAAAAGGGTCAGAAATCAGTTTTTGGTGAACTTTAGATTTGGTTTGGTTATTTGGGGTGCTGATTCAGAAAATTAAATTGGATAGACCACATCAGCTCTAGCTTCTGATACAGAACATATGCCATCCAATAGTCACCATATGCTCGCCCATAGAAAACCATATTTAATAAGCCTTGGCACTAAAAGAGAGTTTCATGAGATCAGTTGCTCTTGTTACAACGGTGTTGGAACGGTGAGGGCGTGGGCCATGTTTTAGTTCTTTCAGACCACTGGTGGTCCACTGCTCTAAGCAGGAGAGAGAAGGACTTGCTCAAAGTCCCTTTGTGGCTTTCCATGGCAGAGTGGGGATGTGAACTTGGTGTTCAGAACCATACCAGGAAGACCCTACAGTTGGGTTGCAGGAAGCTGGAGTCAACTTGAAGGCACATAACAGTAACAAACATGGAGCTCTGAATCAATTGCTACGCAAGATGGTCTTACATCAGTAGTTCCCAACATGTGGTCCATGGACCACCAATGAGACCGCAGACCATATTTTAGTTCTTGTGGACCACTGGTGGTCCATGGACCACAGTTTGGGAACCACTGCTGTAAGCAGGAGAGAGAAGGATGTTTGGTCTATGGGTTTTCATGGCAGAGTGTGAACTTGGTGTTCAGAACCATGACAAGAAGAACCTACAGTTGGGTTGAAGGAAGTTGGAGTGAACCTGAAGGCGCATAACAGCATCAAACATGGAGCTCTGAATCAATCACTATGCAAGGTAGTAATGGTGAGCCTGTGGACCATATTTTAGGTCTTGTGGACCACTGGTGGTCCATGGACCACAGGTTGTAACCAGGGAGAGAAGGACTTGCTCAAAGTCCCTTTGTAAGTTTCCATGGCAGTATGGGGATGTGAACTTGGTGTTCAGAACCATGCCAGGAAGACCCTACAGTTAAGTTGAAGTAAGTTGGAGTCAGCATGAAGGCACATAACAGTATCAAACATGGGGCTCTGAATCAATCAATATGCAAGGTAGTAATGGTGAGGCTGTGGACCATATTTTAGGTCTTGTGGACCACTGGTGGTCCATGGACCACAGATTGTAAGCAGGAGAGAGAAGGACTTGCTCAAATTCCCTTTGTGGGTTTCCATGGCAGTGTGGGGATGCGAACTTGGTGTTCAGAACCATGCCAGGAAGATCCTACAGTTGGGTTACAGGAAGCTGGAGTCAACTTGAAGGCACATAACAGTAACAAACATGGAGTTCTGAATCAATCACTACACAAGATGGTCTTACATCAGTAGTTCCCAACCTGTGGTCCATGGATGAGGCCGCAGACCATATTTTAGTTATTGCGGACCACTGGTGGTCAATGGACCACAGGTTGGGAACCACTGAGGTAAACAGGAAAGAGAAGGACTTGCAGGAGGTTGGAGTTAACTTGAAGGCACATAACAGTATCAAACATGGAGCTCTGAATCAATCACTATGCAAGGTAGTAATGGTGAGGCTGTGGACCATATTTTAGGTCTTGTGGACCACTGGTAGTCCATGGACCACAGGTTGTAAGCAGGAGAGAGAAGGAATTGCTCAAAGTCCCTTTGTGGGTTTCCATGGCAGTATGGGGATGTGAACTTGGTGTTCAGAACCATGCCAGGAAGACCCTACAGTTGGATCGAAGGAAGTTGGAGTCAACTTGAAGGCACATAACAGTATCAAACATGGGGCTCTGAATCAATCACTCCGCAAGGTAGTAATGGTGAGGCTGTGGACCATATTTTAGGTCTTGTGGATCCACGGACCACAGGTTGGGAACCACTGTTCTAACGAGGAGAGAGTGGAATTTGCTCCAAGTCCCTTTGTGGGTTGCCACCACAAGTTGAGCGCCACTGATATAGGGGCAATCAGTTGGACGAACTTTTGGGAAGAAGATACGAAGGAGACAATTCAGACAATTTCCACCTCAAACTCAGCAAGAACTTTTCTGCAGCAGTTGAGGGGCTTCTCAACAGGGAAGAAGGGGGTCATGACTTATGGAGATACTTCAACCCACCATGTCCTGGGAAGAGGCTCCCTTTCGTCCCCGTCCCTCTCACCGCCCGTTTTCCTCCCCTCCTCTCTTCCTCCGGTGTCCTCAAGACTCCTCTCACCTTGAGGAGTGTTAGGATTACCCAGCATTTACACTCAATGCTTCTCTTTATTCCTTAAGACTTATTAAGAATGATAATGAGCTACAAAGCTGAGAACACGTTCCTCTCTCTCTTTCTCTCCTCTGTCGCTCTCTCTCTCTCTCTCTACGTGCCTTTTCCGTCAAAGGCACACAGGACAAATCAGACCAAAAAAAAAAAAAAAAGGACTGACAATATGGATCAAGGACACTTGAGGATTTATATTCTATCAATCCGGCCCCCGCCGTCTTCTTTTTTGGGAGGAGGGAGGGATGTTTTTATTATTTTGGTGCTAATTTCTCCTCTCCTTGCCCATTTCTGCCGTCTTTTGCCTGGTCCAGGTCCCCTCCTCTTTCTCCTTCCTGGACTTTGGAAATAAAGTGGGGGGATAATATGGGGATGGCAAAGGGGGGAGACGGCTGCCTGCCTGCCTGGAAAGGCTCGTTAACACGGCGCTCTTAAACGGTTGATTAATTTTCGCAAAATTTACGACACACTCCTGCTTTCTCTTGGCCTTCTACTTGAGCTTTCAGAATCCCACCCCAAGCTGAGCCCAACACACGCCGGCTTTCTCTTCTCCGTCGGCTTGCAGCATTCCAGCCCAAGCTGAGTCCATCTGAAGTCCCTCCTTCTTACTCATGGCCACATCCGTCGTTCTTATTCCTGGTCGCCTTCCTTCTCAACCTGGGGGCTAGGACCCCTAATGGGTCGTGAGACGGGTCACCAACGACCACCAGAAAACACAGTATTGTCTCGTGGTCATGGGGGTTCTGTGTGGGAAGTTTGGCCCAATTCTATCATTGGTGGGGTTCACAATGCTCTTTGATTGTAGGTGAACTATGCATCCCAGCAACTACAGCTCCCAAATGTACAGGTCTATTTCCCCAAACTCCAGCAATATTTGCATTTGGGTATATTGAGTATTCATGCCACGTTTGGTCCACATCCATCATTGTTTGAGTCCACAGGGCTCTCATCATGTAGGTGAACTATAAATCCCAGCAACTACAACTCCTTAATGCCAAGGTCTATTTTCCCCCAAACTCCAGCAGTGTTTACATTTGGGCATATTGAGTATTCATGCCAAGTTTGGTCCAGATCCATCATTGTTTGAATCCGGGGGGCTCTCTGAATGTAGGTGAACTATAAGTCCCAGCAACTACAACTCCCAAATGTCAAGCTTTATTTCCCCAAACTCCAGCAGTGTTTACATTTGGGCATATTGAGTATTTCTGCTAAGTTTGGTCCCAATCCATAATTGTTTGAGTCTGCAATTGTCTTTGAATCTAGGTGAACTACAACTCCCAAAGTCAAGGTCAATACCCACCAAACCCTTCCAGTATTTTCTGTGGTCATGGGAGTACTGTGTGGGAAGTTTGGCCCAATTTCATTATTGGTGGAGTTCAGAATGTGCTTTGACTGTAGGTGAATTATAAATCCCAGCAACTACAACTCCCAAATGTCAAGATATATTTCCCCCAAACTCCACCAGTGCTCACATTTGGGCATATTGAGTATTCATGCCAAGTTTGGTCCAGATCTATCACTGAGTCCACAATGCTCTTTGGATGTAGGTGAACTACAACTCCCAAACTGAAGGTCAATACCCACCAAACAGAGTATTTTATGTGGTCATGGGAGTTCTGTGTGCCTAGTTTGGTTCAATTCCATCATTGGTGGAATTCAGAATGTTATTTGATTGTAGGTGAACTATACATTCCAGCAACTACAACTCCCAAATGACAAAAACAAAGTCCCCTGCCACAACCCCACCAGTATTCAAATTTGGGCATATCGGGTATTTGTGGCAAATTTGGACCAGTGAATGAAACGACATCCTGTATATCAGATATTTATATTATGATTCATAATGGGAGCAAAATTAGAGTTATGGAAGTAGCAACGGAAATGATGTTATATTTGGGGGTCACCACAACATGAGGAACTGTATTAAGGGGCCGCAGCATTAGGAAGGTTAAAGACACACCTGTGCTTAGGACGTTAAACCCAGTTCCCTCCACATCACCCCAAGGAAACCAATGCATAAGGTTGTGGGTGAACTACAACTCACATCATGCCATTAGAAAATGTTGACCATTTCCGCGCCCTTGTCAGCCACCTCTCCACAAAAGTCAACATTGACACTGAAATACACCACCTGAGCTCTGCGAGTGCAGCATTTTTCTGAATGAAGCTGAGAGTGTTTGAGGACCGGGACATCCGTAGGGGGATCAAGGTGCTTGTTTATAAAGCCATTGCCCTCCCAACCCTGCTGTGGCAACCACCTCTCCACCAAAGTCAGCATTGACCCTGAAATACAACACTGCCTGAGCTCTGCGAGTACAGCATTTTTCTCAATGAAGCACCGAGTGTTTGAGGATCGGGACATCCGTAAGGAGACCAAGGTGCTTGTTTATAAAGCCACCATCCTCCCAACCCTGCTGTGGCAGGCACCTCACCACCTGAGCTCTGAGAGTGCAGCATTTTTCTGAATGAAGCACAGAGTGAAGACCAGGACATCCGTAGGGATACCAAGGTACTTGTTTATAAAGCCATTCTCCTCCCAACCCGGCTGTGGCAGCCACTTCTCCACAAAAGTCAACATTGACATTGAAATACAACATTGCGTGAGCTCTGTGAGTGCAGCATTTTTCTGAATGAAGCACTGGGTGTTTGAGGACCGGGACATCCATAGTGAGACCAAGGTGCTTTTTTATAAAGCTACTCTCCTCCCAACCCTGCTATATGCCTGTGAAACATGGACTATCTACAGACGTCACATTCTACTCCTGGAACAAAGACCACCAGAGGGTGTGAGACTGGTGTGAATGTTGCAATTGGTCATCTTGATTAGCACTGAATAGCCTTGCACTTTCAAAGCCTGGCTGTTTCCTGCTTGGGGGAATCCTTTGTTGGGAGGTGTTAGCTGTTTCCAACAGACCTCACAACCTCTGAGGATGCATGCCATAGATGCAGGAGAAACGCCAGGAGAGAATGCTTCTAGAGCATGGCCGTATAGCCCAAAAAACCTACAACAACCCAGTTATTCCAGCCATGAAAGCCTTCGAGAGTGAAGCAAGAGACGAGGGTGCGAGAAGCCAAAGATGCAATGCAAGGTGAGAGAGAACGAGACCCAGTTCTTGCTTGAGCCGAAGATTAATTTCCGCACCGTCTGTTTGCTTGTTTATCTTTCCTCCTTGCTCCATTCCTCCGCTGGTAGTTCGAGGACAACAGCAGCAGAGAGATATCAACACAGTCCTTGCCTCTGTACTCGGGAATTGTAAGAAATTCGGTATTTTTCAGCGACTGATTTGGGATTTCCCCGCTTGCTTTCCCTTTAGAGTCCTGAACTTAGGAGACCTTTGCAGAAAGGGAAGGACGGCAGACCAACTTTGCTTCGGTTGAGAACTATCTGTCAAAGCAAACCAGATACGGCTTGACCTCTGACCCATCCAAAAAGGATCTGGGCTATTCTGGGGGGAACGGAAAGGCAACTTTCCGAGCAAGTGCCGAAGCACGGCCTTTCACGGATGGACCTGCTTTCAGTCAAAGGCACAAGTCTTGTCTTTTTTTCCAAATCTGACCCCCAGCCAAGAAGCTTCTGTTTATGGCCGTCGGCAAAGCTTTTCTCCCTCCCCGAGTATTTCTAGAGATGGGTTGGATGTAAATCCTCCCGAAATGAAATTATAAGGGGCTGGGGATGAGGGATGTTGCGGAGAGCAGGGCCCCGGATCGGTGTAAATCACAGGGAACAAGCAGACCCTGCGGGAAGCAGATAGCGTATTCCTATCAGCAAAGAAGGGGAAACGGAGAGCGCACACGTTTAGCAATGCATTTAAATATGACTCGGGAGACGCAAGCGCATCCGAACAATGGAGAGAAGGGCTGGTTTGGAACCGGACCCTAAAAGTTTGCCAGAGTCCAAATGCCATGCAGCTAAATCTCAATGTACCGTCAAAGGCTTTGATCGCCAGAATCACTGGGTTGTTTTGATTTTTCTGGTTTGTATGGCCATCTTCCAGAAGCATTCTCTCCTGACCTTTCACCTGGAAGTAGGCCTCACAACCTCTGAGGATGGCTGCCATAGATGGAGGTGAAACATCAGGAGAGAATGCTTCTATGGCTACACAGCCTGAAAAACTTACAGCAACCCAGTGATTCCAGCCATGAAAACCTTCGACAAGAACTCGCAACCTCTGAGGATGTGTGCCATAGATGTGGGTGAAATGTTAGGAGATAATGCTTCTGGAACATTGCTATATAGCCCCAAAAAACCACACAACAATCCAGTGATTCTGGCCATGAAAGCATTCGACAAGAACTCGCAACCTCTGAGGATGTGTGCCATAGATGTGGGTGAAACGTCAGGAGAGAATGCTTCTGGAACATTGCTATACAGCCCCTCCAAAAAACTCACAATAATCCAGTGATTATGGCCATGAAAGCATTTGACAAGACCTCACAAACATGGAGGATGGCTGCCATAAATGGAGGCGAAACGTCAGGAGATAATGCTTCTCGAACATCGCTATACAGTCCAAAAAAACTCAAAACAATCCAGTGATTCTGGCCATGAAAGCATTCAACAAGACCTCACAACCTCTGAGGATGGCTGCCATAGATGGAGGTGAAACATCAGGAGAGAGCGCTTCTGGAAACATGGCCAGACAGGCTACCCAGTAATTCCGGCCATGAAAGCCTTCAATAGCATAATAATAATAATAATAATAATAATAATAATAATAATAATAATATTTACAGATTGAACTGCAAAGACTCTGGCACAAGCCAGTCAAGTTGGTGCTAGTGGTGCTGTGCACATTGGGTGCAGTGCCTCAAGACCTTGGCCTGTACTTAAACACAATCGGCGCTGACAAAATTACAATCTGCCAGCTGCAGAAGGCCACCTTACTGGGATCTGCATGCATTATACATCACACATTCTAGTAGACACTTCGGAAGTGTCCAACATGGGATCCAATACAACAACCAGCAGAGTGATCTTGTTTGCTGTGTACTAATCTTGTTGTGTTTCAAATAATAATAATAATAATAATAATAATAATAATAATAATAATAATAATAATAATAAATCACACAGTCCTAGACGCTTGGGAAGTGTTCGACTTGTGATTTTGTGATACAAAATCCAGCATAGAGATCCTGTTTGCTGTGACATACTGTGTTTTTGTATCAGTAAAATAATAATAATATTTATTTTATTATTTATTTGCCGTAATTAAATACTGCCTTTCTCAGCCCAAAGGCAACTCAAGGCGGTTTACAGTCAGCACAATTCGATGCCCCCATAATATATATTATTATAAATATTTAATAAATATTTATTAATATTTATTCAATACTAGCTATCCCCTGCCATGCGTTGCTGTGGCCCAGTCTGTGTCTATGTGCTTTGCGTGTGTATGTGTGTGTGTATATATTTGTGAATATGTGTATATATGTGTGCTGTGTGTGTGTGTGTGTGTGTGTGTGTGTGTGTGTGTGTATATATATATATATATATATATATATATATATATAGGGGGTGTGTGTGAGAGTGTGAATGTGTGTAGTTTTGCGCATGCGTCGTAACGTAATTTTGTTTTTTTGCTTTTTAAGTCTCTTCTGCTGTGTTATTCAGTGTTTTTATGAGTGATGGTCACACGTTGGCCTGATATGAATATTGTGTCCAAATTTGGTGTCAATTCATCCAGTGTTTTTTGAGTTATGTTAATCCCACAAACGAACATTACATTTTTATTTATATAGATTTAATCAATATTTAATATTAATAATAATAATTTCTGAACAATAACAATTTCCACTTCTTTGTCCTCTTTCTCTTCTTCTTCCACTGATATATATAAACCTCACTCGCTTCGTTTCTAACAGACCTCCCAACTGGGTTGCTATAAGTTTTCTGGCCATGTTCCAGAAGCATTCTCTCCTGACATTTTGCCTGCATCTATGGCAGGAATCCTCAGAGGTGGTGAGGTCTTGTTGAGAGCTTTCATGGCTGGAATCACTGGGTTGTTGTAGGTTTTTCGGGCTGTATGGCCATGTTCCAGAAGCATTCTCCCCTGACATTTTGCGTGCATCTATGGGAAAAATCCTCAGAGGTTGTGAGATCTTGTTGAGAGCTTTCATGGCCGGAATCACTGGATTGTTGTGAGTTTTTTGGGCTGTATAGCGATGTTTCAGAAGCATTATATCCTGACGTTTTGCCTCCATCTATGGCAGCCATCCTCAGAGGTTTTTCAGGCTGTCTGGCCATGTTCCAGAAGCATTCTCCCCTGACATTTTGCCTGCATCTATGGCAGGAATCCTCAGAGGTTGTGAGGTCTTGTCGAAGGCTTTCATGGCTGGAATCACTGGGTTGTTGTAGGTTTTTTGGGCTGTATGGCCATGTTCCAGAAGCATTCTCTCCTGAAGTTTCGCCTCACAACCTTTGAGGATGCCTGCCATAGATGTGGGTGAAATGTCAGGAGAGAATGCTTCAGGAACATGGCCAGACAGCCCAGAAAACTCACAGCATATTCGACAACACATCCACGATTCATCTTGTGCAACGAAAGCCTTCCCTTTGATGAGGAATGACAATGTCAACTGCTTGGAAACTGATGCAAAGGGGCTTTGAAAAGCAATGTGTGTGTGTGTGGCATCTGCCTGACTTCTTGGTGAAAGTCTTTTCCTTGTTCTAACTCATGTTCTTATGTCACTGAGCTAAAAGAGAGAGAGAGAGGGAAAGAAAGAAAGAAAGAAAGAGGGGGAGAGATGACTTTCCTTGAATGATCTGTTTAACCTAAGCCAGAGGAAAAAAAAAGTCATTAATTACTTATGTGAGCTATTGCTTCTGAAAGACAATAAACCTGCCCGGTCGCCATGGATATGACATATTTGCTCTGAAAACAACACAATAATTAGCAAAGGGGAAAGATACAAGGGGAATATGCAAACTCCCCGGGTTTAAAGCCACAGCGTTGCTTTTTTTCCGCTGTCATGCCATGCCCAGCTTCTGGGCGGTTGCTTGTCAGTGGGTCTTTGCAATTCAATTAAATGCAAAAAGGGAAGGCCAGGAAAGGACCAAAAAACTACCCAAAAAGAAATATATTTCAAGGGGAGGAAAGGAAGGGTGATGAAACGGCACCAGGGCAGCCACGCAGAAGGGAGACAAACACAACACAACACAACACACTGGAGAATTAGGAAGAGTCAAAGCAATCAAGGATGCCGATTTCGTCAGACAAGTTCGGCTTAGGGTTGCCTTGGTTTGGAAGTCTGTTTCGGGGAGTTTGAAGGCATGGACTGCCTTGAAAGGAAAGCCAAAAGGCATCTGGAAATGGAACAGGTTGCAAGTAAAATAGCAATATAGTAATACTTAGACAAGAGTGAAAAGAGAGGGTTCAAGTAAAATAGCAATATAGTAATACTTAAGACGAGAGCGAAAAGAGAGGGCTCAAGTAAAATAGCATTATAGTAATACTTAGACGAGAGCGAAAAGACAGGTTTTAAGTAAGTAGTAATATAGTAATGCTTGATCCAGAGCGAAGTACATGGCAATATAGTAATGTTTGGTCCAGAGCAAAAAGAGAAGTTTCAAGTAAAATAGTACTATAGAAATACTTAGTCGAGAGCGAAAAGAGAGGGTTCAAGTAAAATAGCAATATAGTAATACTAAGTTGAGAGTGAAAAGAGAGGGGTCAAGTAAAATAGCAATATAGTAATACTTAAGTCGAGAGTGAAAAGAGAGGGTTCAAGTAAAATAGCAATATAGTAATACTTAGATGAGAGCGAAAAGAGAGGGTTCAAGTAAAATAGCAATATAGTAATACTTCGTCAAGAGCAAAAAGAGAGGTTGCAAGTAAAATAGCAATATAGTAATACTTCGTCAAGAGCGAAAAGAGAGGTTTCAAGTAAATGGCAATATAGTAACATGCAATCCAGAGCAAAAAGAGATGTTTCAAGTAAGTGGCAATATAGTAATACTTGATCCAAACCAAAGCAAAAAAGAGAGGTTTTAAGTAAGTGGCAATATAGTAATGCTCAGTCCAGAGCAAAAACAAAGATTTCAGGTAAATGGCAACATAGTAATGCTCGGTCCAGAGCAAAAACAGAGGTTTTAAGTAAATAACAATATAGTAATGCTTGGTCTAGAGTGAAAAAAGAGGTTTTGAGTAAATAGCAATATAGTAATACTTAGCTGAGAGCGAAAAGAGATGTTTCAAGTAAATGGCAATATAGTAATACTCAGTCCAGAGTGAAAAGAGATACTACATCACGGATGTATTTTTAAACACACAACTTGGTCCATTCCTGTTAGAAGATAATGGCACGAACTTGGCACCGAGCGGAGTACAGAAAACCCAGAATATCTGCTCTGTCTTTCCCTGGGTCTGGGATAGCTTCCTAGGACTGTTAGATATTCCTAAATGAGTTTTGGAGGCAATGAAACCTAAAGGAAAAGTTTTCTAGGAAACTCTGGAGTGAGAAGTCGACCCCAGCAAAAACAATGCCAGCACTGAAATTGAGACAAAGACAACATAAACTTCCCTAATTTCCTAAAATCCAAGTCCAAACCATAAAGCACAACCACAGTTCCTTAAAAATAAAAATTCCCTATTTATTTCAAAGAGAAAGACCACCCTGGTGTATCTCTATTTCGCAGCGAAGGCAAGCATATGGAGATGAAGAGCTTTTCACAATGATCCCGACTTTCTGCTCTCGTATTTCGACAGAAGCGTTCAAGATCAGAGTCCGGTTCAAAGCACCGAAAACCTTCACTTTCAGCCATTATTCCACACTTCCCCTCCGGCTTGATTAAGACATCAATTTGGAAACTTCCAAGTCAAGCATCAAAAGACAACAACAACAATATAATCATCATCATCATCATCATCATCATCATCATCATCATCATCTTTATTTATACTCCAGCACCATCTTGCTGAAGGGAGTCAGCAGCAGCAACAACAACAATATAACAATAATAAAGTATATTTATACCCCGCCACCATCTCCTCAAAGGGACTCAGGCAACAACAACAACAACAACAACAATAATAATATTGTAATAATACACTTTATTTATACCCTGCCACTATCTTCCCAAAGGGACTCACACAACAACAACAACAACAACAACAACAACAACCACCTTTATTTAAACCCCACCACCATCTTCCCGAAGGGACCCAGGAAACAACAACAACAACAATAGCATAACAATAATAAAGTATATTTATACCCTGCCACCATCTCCTTAAAGGGACTCAGGCAACAACAACAATATAATAATACACTTTATTTATACCCTGCCACTATCTCCTCAAAGGGACTCAGGCAACAACAACAACAACAACAATGTAATAATACACTTTATTCATACACTGCCACTATCTTCCCAAAGGGACTCACGCAACAACAACAACAACAACAACAACAACAACAACAGCAACAACCACCTTTATTTATACCCCACCACCATCTTCCCGAAGGGACCCAGGCAACAACAACAACAACATAACAATAATAAAGTATATTTATACCCTGCCACCATCTCCTTAAAGGGACTCAGGTAACAACAACAATATAATAATACACTTTATTTATACCCTGCCACTATCTTCCCAAAGGGACTCACGCAACAACAATAATAATAATGTAATAATACACTTTATTTATACCCTGCCATTATCTTCCCAAAGGGACTCACGCAACAACAATAACAACAACAACAACAACAACCTTAATTTATACCCTGCTACCATCTTGCCGAAGGGACTCGGGGCAACAACAGCAATAATAATATAACAATAATAAACTTTATTTATACTCTGCCACCATCTCCCCAAAGGAACTTGGGACAACAACAACAACAACAACAACAACAACAACAACATTATAATAACACACTTTGTTTATACCCCACCACCATCTCCCCAAAGGAACTTGGGCAACAACAACGTAACAATAATCAACTTTATTTATACCCTGCTACCATCTTGTCGAAGGGACTCGGGGCAACAACAATCATAATAATATAACAATAATAAACTTTATTTATACCCTGCCACCATCTCACTAAAGGGACTCGGGGCAACAATAACAACAAAATAGAAAAGTGGAGTTTTTTTGGGGGGGGGGGAACCACACACACACACACCCCAAAAAAGGCAAGAAAGACCTCCATGCCGCTTGTCTAAACACTTGGGCACCTATGGAGTTTGATTTCCCAAAGAGATCGGTTTAACATCTCCATAGAAACCTGCCCGCAGATTATGATCAACAGCATAAATAAGTCGCCTAATAAATTAAACAGGAGGCAGGAGATCTGGAAACTCGATGACCAAAGTTCACCAATATTCTTCCTGCCGCACACATACACACCCTGCATCCAGCTTTTTCTAGCCAGGGTATATGCACACATATCTATCTATATATATTTGTGGCAATGGTAGGGTGATAAGGAAGCAAGGAAGTTCTTTGCCTGGCACAGTGAGGGAAGGAGAGGGCGAAAGGAGGCAGGCGGTAGGGTGGGAGGCAAGGATGCCCGTGGGGCGCATTGAAGCATTCCCAAATGGCCTGCAGGGAGAGAGAAGGGGCAAAGTCTTTAAAGGAAGGGGCACGTGGCATTGATCCTCTCCCCAGAGAGGTCCAGACCACACCAAATGCCTTCTTAGCAGAGGAACGAGGAAACCATGCTCTAAATAATAATAATAATAATAATAATAATAATAATAATAATAATAATAATAATAACAACAACAACAACTTCCTGGTTGTACAAAGAGCTGTTCAGCAGTGGAACTCTCTGTCTTGGGGCCCTTCCAGGCAGGTTCGATATCCCAGGATCTGATCCCAGGTTTTCTGTTTATTATCTGGCAGTGTAGACTCATATAATCCAGGTTAAAGCATAAAAGCTGGGATCAGATCCTGGGATATAGGACCTGCCTGGAAGGGCCCTTGGAGTGTGGTGGAAGCTCCTTCCTTGGAGGCTTTGAAACAGACGCCAGATGGCCATCTGTTGGGGGGCTTTGATTGTGACAGTGGGTTGGACTAGATGGCCCATGTGATATTAGTATTATTTGTAGCCTCAGACCTCCAGCATCCAAAGCATTATTACTAGGAGTATTACTATTATTATTAGCCTCAGCCCTCCAGCATCCAAAGCATTATTAGTATTAATATTATTAGCCTCCGCCTTCTGGAACCCAAAGTATTATTATTAGGAGTATTACTATTATTATTAGCCTCAGCCCTCCAGCACCCAAAGCATTATTATTAGGAGTATTAGTATTATTAGCCTCATTCCTCCAGCATCCAAAGCATTAGTATTAGTGTTAGCCTCAGTCCTTCAGCATCCAAAGCATTATTATTAGGAGTATTAGTATTATTATTACCCTCAACCTTCCAGTATCCAAAGCATTATTATTAGGAGTATTAGTATTATTATTACCCTCATCCATCCAGCACCCAAAGCATTAGTATTAGTATTAGCCTCAGCCATCCAGCATCCAAAGTATTATTATTAGGCGTATTAGTATTGTTATTAGCTTAATCCCTCCAGCATTGAAAACATTATTCTTAGTATTAGTATTATTAGCATCAGTCCTCCAGCATCCAAAGCATTAATATTAATATTAGCCTCAGCCCTCCAGCTTCCAAAGTATTATTATTAGTATTAATATTAGAGTCGGCAGCATCCAAAACATTATTATTAGGAGTATTAGCATTATTATTACTCTCAGCCTTCCAGCATCCAAAGCATTATTATTAGGAGTATTAGTATTATTATTACCTTCAGCCTCCCAGTATCCAAAGCATTATTATTAGTATTAGTATTATTATTACCCTCAGTCTTCCAGCATCCAAAACATTATTAGGAGTATTAGTATTATTACCCTCAGCCTTCCAGCATCCAGAGCATTATTATTAGGAGTATTAGTATTATTATTACTCTCAGCCTTCCAACATCCAAAGCATTATTAGTATTATTATTAGCCTCAGCCCTCTGGCTTCCAAAACATTATTATTACGAGTATTCGTATTATTATTACCCTCAGCCTTCCAGCATCCAAAACATTATTATTAGTATTATTATTACCCTCAGCATTCTAGCATCCAAAGCATTATTATTAGGAGTATTCGTATTATTAGTCTCAGCTTTCCAACATCCAAAGCATTATTATTAGGAGTATTATTATTATTATTAGTCTCAGCCTCCCAGCATTGAAAGTATTATTACTAGTATTAGTCTTATTATTACTCTCAGCCTTCCAGGATCCAAAGCATTATTATTAAGAGTATTTGTATTATTATTACCCTCAGCATTCTAGCATCCAAAGCATTAGTATTAGGGGTTTTGGTATTATTATTACCCTCAGCCTCCCAGCATCCAAAGCATTATTAGTATTAGTATTACTCTCAGCCTTCCAGCATCCAAAGCATTATTAGTATTAGTATTAGTATTACTCTCAGCCTCCCAGCATCCAAAGCATTATTATTAGTATTAGTATTACTCTCAGCCTTCCAACATCCAAAGCATTATTATTAGTATTAGTATTAGCCTCAGCCCTCCAGCTTCCAAGGCATTATTATTGGGAGTATTAGTATTATTATTGCCCTCAGCCTTCCAGCATTATTAGTATTAGTATTGGCAGCCTCCTCCCTCCATCCTGCAAGCCTTGGGAGCCCCAGTCTTTGGCTTCTTGGGCTGAGGCTGAGCATCCTCGAAGAGAGAGAGAGAGAGCCTTCCTTCCTTCCTTCCTTCCTTCCTTCCTTCCTTCCTTCCTTCCTTCCTTCCTTCCTTCCTTCCTTCCTTCCTTCCTTCCTTCCTTCCTTCCCCATCCCAGGGAAAGAGTCCTACACTTTCCAAGCAAGAGCAGGTCCTAATGTTGCTCCTGCTGGCTCCATCCTTGCCAACATTGGGGAAAGGGAGAGAATCTGGCCCCTTCCTGCCAAAGAGATCCAAGCAAGCAAGGGCGAAAGAGAAAGAGAGAAAGAAGCCAGGGTCGGGAGGGGAGCGAGGCTTCCGTGCCTCTCTTCCCAAGTTCGGGAACTTTTTTGATTGACAGCGGGGCACCTGTTCCTGGGTCCAAACATGGAAGGGGACAAAAGGCAGCCAAAGAGGCTCCCCCAAAGAGGCGCAAACTTCCCGAGGCGGCTGCTCGGGCAACTTTCTCCCCGGCGGAGGCTCCCACTGCCCGGAGTTGCCCCTCACTCACTCAGCCCCTCACTCACTCCCTCCTTCCCTCCCTCCCTTTGCTTACCTGCACTTGGGGCGCCTTGGGGTGACTTCCCAAGTCCAGGGCGACCGGGCGGTTGGGGATGAAGGCGCCCCGCGCGCATGCGCCATCCAAGTTGCCCTGATCCGGGATTTTTTTTCCCTTTCCCTTCCCTCTCTCTCTCTCTCTCCCTCTGCTTTGATTATTGAATTTTCCTCTCCAATCAAGGGAGTGGGGAAAACCCGGACCGGAGCGCCGCCTTGCCCCGGAGGAGGAGGGCAACGGCAAGGCGGAGAGGCAAAAGGTCCGGGCGGAGGCAAAACCCGGAATGGACTCCCGCTTCGCCTCCCTGCGCGCTCCTGCCCGTGGCCGAAGGAAGGCACCTGCCTTTGAGCTCTTGTTGGCTTGTGCTGAGTTTTCCGTACACCAGAAGCATTCTCTCCTGACGTTTCGCCTGCATCTATAGATGCAGGCGAAACGTCAGGAGAGAATGCTTCTGGGGCACGGCCAGGCAGCCCGGAAAACTCACCATTTATTGTTATATTTTTTTTTCTAAATCTTGCGGAGGTTTTTTTTCTTTGTGTGTTTGTTTGTTTGAGCTCTGGGCAGAAGAAGTACACAAGGAGAAGATGAAGGAGAAGATAAGGGAAAAGGAGGAGAAGAAGAGAAGGAGGAAGTGGGAGGAAGAGGAGGAAGAGGAAAAAGTGAAAATAGGGGGAGGAAGAAGGGGGGGAGGAAAAGGAAGATGCGAAAGAAGAGGAGGAGAAGGAAGAAATAGTAGAACAAAGGGAAGAAGTGGAGAGGAGAAGAAGAAGAGGAGGAGGAGGAGGAGGAAGAGAGAAGAAGAAGAAGGGAGGAGGAGAAGGAAGAAGAAGAGGAAAGAGGAGGAGGAGGAAGAAGAGAAAAAAGAGGAAGGAGAAGGAGAAGAAGAAAGAGGAGGAGGAGGAAGGAGAATAAGGAGGAGAAGAGAAGAAGGAGAAAGAGAGAAAGGAGGAGGAGAAGAGAAAAGAAAGGAAGTGGAAGAGAAGAAGGAAGAAGATGAGAAAGGAGGAGGAAGTAGTAGAGAAAAGAAGGAAGTGGAGGAGGAGGAAGAAGAAGAAGAGAAAGAGGAGGAGGAGGAAGAAGTAATAGAATAAAGGGAGGAAGTAGAAGAGGAGGAAGAAGAAGTGAAAGAGGAGGAGGAAGACGAGAAAGAGGAGGAAGTAGAAGAAAAGGAGGAAGTGGAGGAGGAGGAGGAAGAAGAAGAAGAAGAGGAGGAGGAAGAAGTAGTAGAATAAATGGAGGAAGTAGAAGAAGAGAAGGAAGAAGAAGAGAAAGAGGAGGAAGAAGGAATAGAAGAAAGGGAGGAAGTGGAAGACGAGGTGGAAGAAGAATTAGAAGAAAAAGGAGGAAGTGGAAGACAAGAAGGAAGAAGAAGAGAAAGAGGAGGAAGAAAAAGTAGAACAAAGGGAGGAAGTGGAAGAGGAGAAGGAAGAAGAAGAGAAAGAGGAGGAGGAAGTAGTAGAAGAAAAGGAGGAAGTGGAGGGGAAGGAAGAATAAGAGAAAGAGGAGGAGGAGGAAGAAGAAGTAGAAGAACAAAGGGAGGAAGTGGAAGAGGAGAAGGAAGAAGAATAAGAGAAAGAGGAGGAAGAAGAAGTAGCAGAAGAAAGGGAGGAAGTAGAAGGAAGAAGAATAGAAAGAGGAGGAAGGAAAAGTAGAACAAAGGGAGGAAGTGGAAGAGGAGAAGGTAGAAGAGGAGAAAGAGGAGGAAAAAGAATTAGAAGAAAAAGGAGGAAGTGGAGGAGGAGAAGGAAGAAGAGGAAGAGGTGGTGGAGGAAGAAGAAGTAGTAGAACAAAGGGAGGAAGTGGAAGAGGAGAAGGAAGAAGAAGAAGAGAAAGAGGAAGTGGAGGAGAAGGAGAAAGAATAAGAGGAAGAGGAGGAAGAAGAAGTAGTAGAACAAAGGGAGGAAGTGGAAGAGGAGAAGGAAGAAGAGGAGAAAGAGGAGGAAGTGGAGGAGGAGGAAGAAGAAGAAGGGAAGAGGAAGTGGGAGGAAGAAGAAGAGGAAGAAATTAAGGAGGAAGAAGAAGTAAAGGAAGGAGATGAAGATCTGATGGGAGAGAAGGAAGA
Organism: Anolis sagrei ordinatus; assembly: GCF_025583915.1. Taxonomy (NCBI): domain Eukaryota; kingdom Metazoa; phylum Chordata; class Lepidosauria; order Squamata; family Anolidae; genus Anolis; species Anolis sagrei. The sequence goes on along the minus strand of NW_026844811.1, from coordinate 13,496,430 downwards.
AGTTTAAGAGGAAGAACAAGAAGTGGGAGAGGAAGAAAAAGAGGAGGAAGGAAAAAGTGGAGGAAGAAGAGAAGGGGAGGAGAAATGGGAGAAGAAGAGGAGGAAAAAGAAGAAGAATGAGGTAGGAGAGGAAGAAGAAGAGGAAGAGGAGGAAGAAGTAGTAAAAGAAAGGGAGGAAGTGGAAGAGAAGAAGGAAGAAGAAGAGAAAGGAGGAGGAAGTAGTAGAAGAAAAGAAGGAAGTGGAGGAGGAGGAAGAAGAAGAAGAGAAAGAGGAGGAGGAGGAAGAAGTAATAGAATAAAGGGAGGAAGTAGAAGAGGAGGAAGAAGAAGTGAAAGAGGAGGAAGACGAGAAAGAGGAGGAAGTAGTAGAAGAAAAGGAGGAAGTGGAGGAGGAGGAGGAGGAAGAAGAAGAAGAGGAGGAGGAGGAAGAAGAAGTAGTAGAATAAATGGAGGAAGTAGAAGAGAAGGAAGAAGAAGAGAAAGAGGAGGAAGAAGGAATAGAAGAAAGGGAGGAAGTGGAAGACGAGGTGGAAGAAGAATTAGAAGAAAAAGGAGGAAGTGGAAGAAGAAAGAAGAAGAAGAGAAAGAGGAGGAAGAAAAAGTAGAACAAAGGGAGGAAGTGGAAGAGGAGAAGGAAGAAGAAGAGAAAGAGGAGGAGGAAGTAGTAGAAGAAAAGGAGGAAGTGGAGGGGAAGGAAGAATAAGAGAAAGAGGAGGAGGAGGAAGAAGAAGTAGAAGAACAAAGGGAGGAAGTGGAAGAGGAGAAGGAAGAAGAATAAGAGAAAGAGGAGGAAGAAGAAGTAGCAGAAGAAAGGGAGGAAGTAGAAGGAAGAAGAATAGAAAGAGGAGGAAGGAAAAGTAGAACAAAGGGAGGAAGTGGAAGAGGAGAAGGTAGAAGAGGAGAAAGAGGAGGAAAAAGAATTAGAAGAAAAAGGAGGAAGTGGAGGAGGAGAAGGAAGAAGAGGAAGAGGTGGTGGAGGAAGAAGAAGTAGTAGAACAAAGGGAGGAAGTGGAAGAGGAGAAGGAAGAAGAAGAAGAGAAAGAGGAAGTGGAGGAGAAGGAGAAAGAATAAGAGGAAGAGGAGGAAGAGGAGGAAGAAGAAGTAGTAGAACAAAGGGAGGAAGTGGAAGAGGAGAAGGAAGAAGAGGAGAAAGAGGAGGAAGTGGAGGAGGAGGAAGAAGAAGAAGGGAAGAGGAAGTGGGAGGAAGAAGAAGAGGAAGAAATTAAGGAGGAAGAAGAAGTAAAGGAAGGAGATGAAGATCTGATGGGAGAGAAGGAAGAAGTTTAAGAGGAAGAACAAGAAGTGGGAGAGGAAGAAAAAGAGGAGGAAGGAAAAAGTGGAGAAAGAAGAGAAGGGGAGGAGAAATGGGAGAAGAAGAGGAGGAAAAAGAAGAAGAATGAGGTAGGAGAGGAAGAAGAAGAGGAAGAAAAGAGAAGAAATGGGCCCAGATGAAGAAGAAGAGGAGGAGTAAGAAGAAGAGGAAGAAAGAAGAAGAAGAGGAGGAGAAGAGAGGAAGAAGAGAAGGAAGAAGAAGAAGAAACCACAACATGCTACAGAAGGCCCTTTCCCCCTGAGCAGGTGGCCCACAAAGGCCTGCCAAAACCCAATGGTCTTTCCCAGTCTCAATGCTCCAGGAAGGGTCTCCTAGAGACTGGGAGCAACCACCAAGAAGGCCCTTCCTTCTCTTCCCATCTCCTAGTGGCAGGTTTTTCCCTGCCTGGACCGAAGATTACTGGAGAAGATTACTGAAACAAAGCCTGATGTGATGGGAAGATTACAGGAGGATTTGTGTGGAGAAGAAGGAGAGACCATCTCCAACATCTTGAGAGAGAGCAGCATTTCTTCCTTCATTGCAAAGCACCCTCTATATACAGAGATACGATGATAGTAGGCAGTGGCAAGAATAATAATCCTCTCCTCCTCTTCCTGTTGCTTCCAGAGTGTTGCTACCAGGTGTTGCTAACTTGAGTTTTGGACCATCTGTGTTTTGGATTCGGTCCAAGAATCGAGCAATCTGCGAGGTATCATTAGATCCGGCGGCGTGTTCTCGGCAGCCTTGCTTGTTGTAATTGTGCTGTTGTGGTCCTCGCTCTGGCAACTGGATCCCAATGTTTTGTCAGTCCCTGAACACTCCTCACTACAGGAAACACCCTTCTTTTTGTTCCCTTCGTTGTTTTCGTAGGAGTCCCATCATCCTTTTTACCTTTTGGTCCTGGGGCCCTTCCACACAGCCCTATATCCCACAATCTCAAGGCAGAAAATCCCACAATATCTGCTTTGAACTGGGTTATCGGAGTCCACACTCGGATAATGTGGATTTTCTGCTTTGATAATCTGGATTATATGACAGTGTAGAAGGGGCACAAGTTTCACAGTCTACAGGCCCTTCTACACTACCATATAATCCAGATTATCAAAGCAGAAAATCCACATTATCCGAGTGTGGACTCTGCCATATAATCCAGACTATCAAAGCAGAGAATCCACATCTGATTTGAACTGGATTATAGTATCCACACTGCCATATAATCCAGTTCAAAGGAGATAATCATGATTTAATATTACAGTGTAGATGCGGCCTGGGACTAGATCTACGCTGCCATACAATCCAGATTATCAAAGCGGAGAATCCACATTCTCTGTTTTGAACAGGATTATACGAATCCACACTGCCATATAATCCAGTTCAAAGAAGATAATCTCGATTTAATATTGCAGTGTAGATGGGGCCTGGGCCTGGATCTACACTGCCATATAATCCAGATTATCAAAGCAGATAATCCAGATTATCTATTTGGAACTGGATTGTATGAGGCCCTTTCTACACTGGCATATAAAATCCAGATTATCTGCTTTGAACTGGATTATATGGCAGTGTAGACTAACATAATCCAGTTGGCGAGTGTGTTAACTGAAAATGCAAAGCATTAAGATGATTGGTTGGGCTACAGCTGAGATGCTAGCTGAGCCTGGGAGTTTTGGCAACAGTTACATATTTAGATGCTAGCTGTGCAGGAGTTTATAGAGACTGATCATCTGTGTGGCATATCTTTTCTCTGGCAAGAAAGTGTGTAGACTAATAAAAACATGAACTACGAGTGATTTTCATTCCGCTACATAGTGCACCTTGATTTTGCGTCAACAAGTATGCATTACACATCAAGGCTATCTACTATGAGAAAGGGAGGGGAACGGGAGGAAAAAGGACACTGGGTGCGCAAACATCTTGTTGGGTTCCTCCTCCTCACTACCGCACCGCCATCCTCTGGAAAAACCAAATAAACGACCTGCTCCAAAGCAGCAGCCATCGCTCCTCGGCATTAAATGTTGTCATATCTGCTTCCATCCCTCCCCTCCCGCCCCCCCCCCTTTATTGTCAATTTACCAAAAGCAATTAGAGCATATCAGAGAGCCACTGTTTGCCAAGTGCCATTTTCTCACACGAAACTTTGGCTCTTGGGTTACACATTATTAAGAAAAAGGAAAAGGGAAGAGAAAAAAAGTCTTAATCAGGCAAATATTTACATGAAAGGCTAACCCGACCCCTCCCCTTCCCCATTGCACATACACACATACACACACATGGATAGAAATACCAATCACGCGGCTGGAACAAAGCCAACTTGCACCAGATGTGAGGCTGCAAACTTCACAAGTGACAACATTTGTGTTTCTTTGCTTCTTTGTTTGTTCAAAGCAAGCATGGGCCAACTTGGGCCCTCCTTCCATGAGTTTTGGACTTCAACTCCCACAATTGAGAGGCTGTCAACAGCCTGAGACTGTTATGAATTGTGGGAGTTACAGTCCAAAACACCTGGAAGGAGGGCCCAAGTTGGCCCATACCTGTGCTATGAGTATCTGCTTTGAACTGGATTATATGGCAGTGTAG
>NW_026844811.1:13451973-13480754 GCF_025583915.1 Anolis sagrei ordinatus | reverse complement strand
GCTGTATATCCATGTCTCGAACATGCATCCACTTCTCCTTAAGTGGCATTTTGAAGGCCGGCATATTAAAATTCGGCCTGTCAGCGCAGGAAAGATGTTCTGATCAATGAACAGTATGGCTTTTAAGCAATTGCTCAATTAATCACTTCCATTTTGAGAGATGTCACAGCCTGCAAAACTCCGGCAAAAGTGCTTTTCGGGGTTCTTGAAGCAAACGAAGAGAGCAAAACAGCAAGGAACGGCCCCCTTTTCATCCCCTGGTTAAGTGAGACAAGAGGAAAGTTCTTCAGGAGCTCTGTGTTCTTGCTCGAAATGCATAAGATTGTGGGTGAACTACAACTCCCATCATGCCAGGTTAACCCTGAAAAGCTCCATCAGTTTGTTATGTTGGGCAAGTTTGCTCTAGATGCGTCATCGGTGGGGTTCAGTGTGCTCTCTGCCTGTAGGGTAAACTACAACTCCCACTATGGTGAGTCAGTCCCTCAAACCCATCCAGTAGGTTGAGTTAGTCATGGAGGTTGTGTATGCCCAGTTTGGTCCAGGTCCATCATCGGTGGAGATCATAGTTTCTCTGGTTGTGGGTGAACTACAACTCCCAGAAAAGAAGGTCTATTCTTCCCCCCCGCCCACTGAGCCAAAGCGCGGCGGGGAGCCCCGCCTTCACATTGGTGTGAACTGCAGCGAAGAGTTCCGCAGTTCCTGGGTCAAGTTTTGGGACCAACAGATGAAATGTGCCCCAGCAGCCAGCTCAAAACCAGGGATGCCTGCAACTTTCCTTTGCTTTCCCCTACTCCCTACTTTGTAACCTATGACACGCGTGTCAGTACTGACACGCGTAGCCATTTCTACTGACACGCGCCCGCCGGATATTATTTGTTTATTTATTTTATGCCATTTTAAAAAATAAATAGGAAAGAAATTATTATTTTGCAATGTTACCTAAATATTAAGGAGTTTCATATTTAAACTGAATGATAAATACTATTACTTTGCTATATTATTCAAATATTAAAAATGCATTAAATTAAATGTCAAATTTAAAAATATTTAATTATTAAATTTTTATTTGACATTTAATTTAATGCATTTTTAATATTTTAATATATGCCTTAAATATATATATGCCTTAAATGAAATGGTAAATTAAATATCAAAATATTTTTTGCAATGTTACTTTATTATTATTGCATTATTATTATTATTAGAAATACATTAAACTGCATATTAAATGCTAGAAATACATTTACATTAAATTAAAAATGAATAATATTTTGTTGGTTTTTTTAAATTTATTTTTATTAAACACTCCAAAAAGGATATTATTTACATAAAGAGAGGTAGAACAACATGATAAGAGAGAAAGTGGGAATTACAATTATATATTTTTGTTATTTAAACTAAATATTGCGAAATTATGGTTTTTTTCTTGAAGTAACACCCCACCTGAATTATGCTCAGTTTTTTGGCGAATTTTGACACACCACGCTCAAAAGGTTGCCCATCACTGCCCTACTCCCTACTTTGTATCATTTCCTTAATAAAGTACTTGAAACTTGCAACTTTTATCTTTCCGCATGCTACTTTTGTATCCTTTCTTGACTCAAACAAAATAACATTGCAATAAACCTTTTTTTGGGCTCCGGAGAGCCGTGAGCCCGCGGGAGGCGCCTCCGGGCGCCCCCCAGACCCCGAATCTGCGTCCGCCTAGACCGCGGATACGGAAACCGCCATTTCAGACCCCCTTATCTGTGAGAAATCATAAAATGGCGGATCGCCGCCGTTCCAATTTTATATTTTTCTGCTACTAATCCTAAGCCTATCTGCCATCTCCCTTTTCTCATTTTGGGCTCCTTCACCCGGGAATAAATTGTTTTTGTTTCAAGTATTTTACTTTGACAGAAATCAGCTGTTTGTCAATTTGGCCGGTTTCTTCCGAGACAGCCCGTTTCTCCTCAGCGCTGCTCGCTCCTGCCTGGATCCAGCAACCGGGGACCCACTGTGGTCGCCCACAGGAGACCCCGGGAAGGCAGCCAGGCGTGGGTCCCGGTCTCTGACCTGGGAGACATAGTTTTCCAAAGGACAGACAAGGACACTGCCCCACCATTGCAACCCAGAAATCCTCCTTGGACTCTTTTTGCCCTCTCCTATTGACTTTCTACTCCACGTCCCGGACTGTTTTCTGCCATATCTTTGGACACGAACTTTCAGACCAGGCTTGCCTGAAGAGCAAGCAGCCTCCGTTTTCGCGTGCCTTCATCAAGAGACTATGAATTTCTTCAACTAATAAAAATCAACTATTTTTTAATAATAAACTTTGCTGGGGATGGGGATGGGTTTTGCTATGAAATATATGAAATGTATGTAATGAAATATCATATAGAATGTACTGTGTTTCCCCTTCCCGCCTTTCCCTTTGACCCTTGCCCCATAAAGATGTGACCTGGGGATTACTGTCTTGAGGAGGAACTCCTTTGTCCTCCCGAAACTCTCCTTGATTATTTCATTTGCATGGACCGTACTGTTGATCCCCTCAACCCTGGCCCTATGAGCAGACCAGCGAGGGGAAAGGGGGTCAACAGAAACTCGGAAAGACAAGATTGATTTCATCAACCAGGTATTGTTGATCCCCCTTTGAGGTCCGATACCGAAAAAGCCTTTTCATATTTCTTCCCAAATCCCATCAACAGACCAGGAAACTCATTGTTCCCCTATCTGACACCCCGCCAAGTGAGGACAAAGCCTCACATTCCAGCTGGCGGATGCCCTAAAGGTTGTCATTTCCTCAGCCATTGTTGGCTTCGTCCCGCCTCCTAGCTGCCGATTGGTCCATCTTCAGAGGCGCTAGGAAGGCGCTGATTGGCCTCTCAGAGGCGGCGGAGCCCGCTGATTGGACCAGAGGCGAGGCGTGCCGCCAAGCCTCCTCCCAGCTGTTCCGCGGCCAGCCAATCAGGACGAAGCCGGCCGGCAGAGGGCGGGCGGGATTTTTGAAACTGTTTCCCTTTGTCTGAACCCTATAAAATGCTTGGAAAATTCTGTAAAATCATGCTTGTATGTGAATGATCACTACAATCGCATCCTTTTCAGCTGAATCGCAGAATAAACGCCTCGGTCACTGAACCTCTTCCGCCTCCGGTGAGATTGATTTTTAATATTTTTTCGTTCTTTGGATTGGCTTTCGCTGGCTGCTCACCGAGGTTCGAGGACCCCTTTAGCGGTCTTTAGGGATCTCTCCCGCCGGGAGACCCCCACAAAAGAGCTCAATATCAGATGTATTTTTTAAAAAACAGAAACATTAAATGCTAATCAAGCTGGCCCATTCATGCAATTTCTGCACCAATGGAAAGAGTCAGAACACTGGGATGTCTGTGGTGGAGGAAAACCAGAGGAAACCAAATTCCTCTGTTTGCCGTGTGCCAGAGAAGAGTAGGAAAGGGTGAAGGGAGAGGCAGTGGGCAGGGTCATGCCATTTCTGAACCAATAGAATCAGAAACACTAGGATATCTGTGGTGGAGGAAAATCAGAAAATCTAGGATGGAATTGTCCCTGAATGAAAGCCTTCACTTGGGTGATGGACAGTATGGTGTTTGTGAAGGACACACATACAGACATGCGAAGATCCAGATATTCGGCTAAAACCCGCAATATTCCCACACCTGGAAATCTCATGTTTTTTTTTTTTGGCCTTTTGTTGCAATTTCTTCCGGGTTTACAGAGACTGGCATCTGGCCACCCTCCTGGGATAAAGGTACTGCCTAGACGGGTCCTGGGCTTCCCACGATAAGTCCTGCCCTGCTCCGTAACTCTCCCCTTGGTTCACAGGATGCTTCGGAAAGGGCTCTTCTAGACTTTAGGAAGGGGTCAGAAGGCCTCTGATTCTCTCTCCCTCCCTCCCTCTCTCTCTCTTGGGAGGGGGCTGGAATTTTGCCCTTTCCAGGAAAAGCGGTGCAAAGTGCTCTCTGCACCCGCCGAACAATGCCTTAAAAAGGACTTCAAAAAGAGGGATTATTTGTCATCTGGAAGGGCTATAAAAAGAAACACTTCTCAAGTCCCGAGTGTGAATACCATTACTTTACAGATTTGAAGGGAAAAAAAGAGACAGATAACCTTGGGGAGACCTGACCTTCAAACAGGTCCGAATCACATTTTTTTTCCATTCCCTCTCTCTTCCTGCCCGCTCCCCTTGAGCTATATCCAGGGAAAAATATGAATAACATGCACTCAAGAGGGATAACGTAAATTCACTACATACATGATCACCCTTAGACAGTTACTTGAATGCTATATTCACACAAGTTTCTACAGTTTAAAGATATACTTGCACTCTAACCTGCCTGGCACAGCAATACAACCGGTATGAGAAATTAAATTGCAATACAAAGTATTATTCAACCATTTGTTCTACTTGTATTTGCAGTGCATGGCCGGTGGGTCCTTCTCTAAGGCAACTACCTGTCCCAAAACATCCATCTATCAGACATTGTTCTAACTCAGTGGTTCACAACCTTTCTTTGACCAGGGACCACTCTCCAACATTAGTTCCAAAAGTTCCAAATCAGTTTTTGAATCAACTTTAGATTTGGTTTAGGGTGCTGATTCAGAAAACTGCATTGGATAGATCATGTCAACTGATTCAGAAAACTGCACTGGATAGACCACATCATCTGATTCAGAAAATTACATTGGATAAACCACATCAACTGATTCAGTAATTGCACTGGATAGAGCACATCAACCGATTCAGAAATTACACTGGATAAACCACATCAACTGATTCAGAAATTGCACTGAATAGACCACATTAGTTGATTCAGAAATTGTACTGGATTGACCACATCAGATGATTCAGAAAATTGCACTGGATAGACCACATCAACTGATTCAGTAATTGCACTGGATAGACCACATTAGTTGATTCAGAAATTGCACTGGATAGACCACATTAGTTGATTCAGATATTGCACTGGATAGAGCACTGCAGTAGATTCTGGAGTAAATGCTTTAGCTGTGCTTCATAAAAAAGAAAATCAGCATGTTTATCAAGCCTTGCAAATGCTGAGTATTATCAGTAAATGTTGATTTTTATACCTTTTTTACATACTTATATATCCAGAGCCGTATAAAAAAAATTTGGACAGAAAGGGGTCTTAAGTGGTATATTTGTCCGTTTACGCCACTCTTTAAAACGGGCTGATTTTTAAGGTATGTAGAGATAATAATTTCATTCTTTGCATTGTGACTTTGCAATTTTGCAAGCTACCCTTTGCAAAAAATAAAATGTGGATGCCAATGGTTTCATATCACATTTGTCTCCCTGGCGCAAAACCCGAAAGATTTGCCTAAACCACTGCCAGGGAAGGCACGGGGAGTGCCCAGAGAACAAGATTAGAAGTGGCACGCACGGTTCCTGGGCCAAGTTGCCTGTTGTCGTCTTTGGAGAAGCAAGCTGTAGCCTCTGAGGTAGGAGTCGGAGAGCCAGCAGCTGCCCAACGCAGGGTGAAAAACGCAGATTCCTTTCACCCCGTTGGAAGGGCTCAGCTGCTGGTACTTGCAGCTGCCGCCGCTCCTGCCCCTGACATCCTGGTGAGGAAAACCAGTCGCACTAGCCGAGAAAGCACTGAGGATGTGAACTCACAATAATCTGTCTCAACCAGAGGAAGACTGTGATCGAGACAAGCTGAATGGTTTCGCTGTGCGAACGCTCAATGTACTTTCATGGGACATCATGTGAATCATACTCGGGGTAAACCACTAGCTGCAGAAACGTTGACCGGAAGGTTGGTGGTTCAAATCCGCGGGTCGGGGTGAGCTCCCACTGTCAGCCCTAGCTCCTCCCAACCTAGCAGTTTGAAAACATGTAATGAGAGTAGATCAATAGGTACCGCCTTGGCGGGAAGGTAAAAGGTGCCCGTGCAGTCATGTAAGCAACATGACCAGAAGGGTCTAAGAACAACAGGCTTCTTGGAATGGAGAAATGGAACAAGATTACCTCCCCATGGCCAGAACATTAGTTGCAGAGGCACAAAATGAATTCTCATTTTGTCAGAGGGTCCAGGAGCTGTCTCCATAGTCCTCTCAGCAGTAAATCATAACCTTCTCCTGAGAAAAAGTTATAATATCACAAAGGACTACCACCTCACCTGCTTCATAGGAAATCTGCTACAAAACAGGAGCTTTTTTGTTGAGTTCCAGGACCAGAGAAAAAGATGGCGAAAACAGAATAATGGCCTGCATCAGGGGAGCGTAATTGCTCCATCAATATTTAACATTTACACAAATGATCTGCCACTGCCAGAAGGGACAGAGAGTTTCATCTATGCTGACGATCGTGCCATCACCGCTCAAGCAGGGAGCTTTGAAATGGTTGAACAGAAGCTCTCCAAAGCTTTAGGTGCTCTTACTGCCTATTACAGGGAAAACCAACTTCTAATTTTTAACATTTACACAAGTGACCAGCCACTGCCAGAAGGGACAGAGAGCTTCATCTATGCTGACAATCGTACCATTCCCGCTCAAGCAGAGAGCCTTGAAAAGGTTGAACAGAAGCTCTCTGAAGTTCTAGGTGCTCTTACTGCCTATTACAGGGAAAACCAGCTTGCACACTCACTATTCAACATTTATTTATTTATTTACAATATTTATAGCCCAGATTTCTCAGCCACATGACGACTCAAGGCAGGTTACAGATTGGCACAATTCAATGTCAGACATTCATAAAAGTACCATTAAAAACATTTACACAAATGATCCTCCACTGCCAGAAGGGACAGAGTTTCATCTATGCCGATGATCATGCCATCCCCGCCCAAGCAGGGAGCTTTGGAATGGTTGAACAGAAGCTCTCTGAAGCTTTAGGTGCTCTTACTGCCTATTACAGGGAAACCCAGCTGATTCCTAATCCATCCAAAATGCAGATGTGTGATTTTCACCTTAAGAACATGCAAACATCTTGAGATCTGAGGATGACCTGGGATTCAGAAATTTGTGAGTTCAAATTTCCTTGAAGGTGTTGGAATGTCTGTAAAACATCAGATGCCCTTTTTGGTTGGTTTTTTTTTCTAAATATGATTTAATTCTGTACTGATTTGACACTGCATGTTAGTTGGGAGGGAAAGGAAAAAACATGGATAGCATAATGTAAAAATGGAAAGAGAATAAGAAAAGGGGGGAGGGAAGAGACTGTATTTTTTAATGCTTGCACGTCTCTGGCAACAATTCAATGTCAGACATTCATAAAAGTACCATTAAAAACATTTACACAAATGATCCTCCACTGCCAGAAGGGACAGAGTTTCATCTATGCCGATGATCATGCCATCCCCGCCCAAGCAGGGAGCTTTGGAATGGTTGAACAGAAGCTCTCTGAAGCTTTAGGTGCTCTTACTGCCTATTACAGGGAAACCCAGCTGATTCCTAATCCATCCAAAATGCAGATGTGTGATTTTCACCTTAAGAACATGCAAACATCTTGAGATCTGAGGATGACCTGGGATTCAGAAATTGCACTGGATAGACCACATCAGCTGATTCAGAAATTGCTCAAAGGACATTTAGTCGATTTTAAACTTTGTTTGTGGTTTTTCTATATGTTATAACGGTATTCTCAATTTGCTTCTGAGACGATAAATACCATTTCAGTTGGGAAGCAATGCCCTTTTGAAGGGGAAATGTTTCTATTTGAGCAGAACTTCTATCCTTGGGTGGCGGGAGGGAGAGGAGGGTGGGGGAGACCAAGCCATTGTCGTTCCAAGATGGGGTCAGCCTCGCAGCCTTTTCCTTTCTTCCCTTTTCTACTAGAAGCACTTACAAGACAATTAATGGAAGGGACTCTCATCAAACGAGGGACAAATCATAAAATTAGGGCGATGGGAATGAGGCATGGACAAGTGGCCCAGGTGCAGGGGGAGGGGGCCGAGATTTATGGGGGAGGTTGTATTACAGCTAATGATTTCTGCTAATGAGCCTCCAAAGTATAAAGTGGCACCGAGCCCACTCTCGGTGGGACAAGAGAGAAAGTCCTGCATGCGGGTGAAGGGCATTTCTCCAAAGAGGGGCCCCCCTCCACGAAAAGGAGTCCTCTCCCCCCACCCACCCCAGTTACGCTGTGTATGCAGTTTGCTCATTAAGAGTTAGACTTTCTCTTCTTGGCTCACAAAGGCTTGCCATCCTCTATTGCAGATCTTTCTCCCGCCTTGCTTAAGAGGACTCATGTTTTTGTGCCATTTTTGCGTTTTTCTGATTTGTCCCTCATCACTTTGAGTTGTTTTTTTGTTCGTTTGTTTTGCTTACTTCCATATTTCAAAAGTTTGAATATCTTTCTACTGCAGGCTTTCTAACTTGTGGGCCACATGGCCGAGAAGAAGGTAGGGAGTTCTCCCCAAGCCCCCTCCCTGCCCTTTCCTCCCCTTCCTCTTCTCTTTCAAAGGCAGAAAGCAAAGCAAAGATGGGAAACGATTGGATCCCAAAGGGGTTCAGTGTGAGAGGCCTCAGTATGGGAATGCCTCAATGTTCGTAGGCCTCAGTGTCAAGTAAGCCTCAGAGTTTAGTAGGCTTCAGTGTGTGTGAAAAAGATCTTGGAGTCCTTGTAGACAACGTTAAACATGAGCCAACAATGTGAAGTGGTGGCAAAAAAAAGCCAATGGGATTTTGGCCTGCATCAATAGGAGCATAGTGTCTAGATCTAGGGAAGTCATGCTCCCCATGCTCTATTCCGCCTTGGTTAGACCACACCTCGAATATTGTGTCCAATTCTGGGCATCACAATTGAAGAGAGATGTTGACAAGCTGGAATGTGTCCAGAGGAGGGCAACTAAAATGATCAAGGGTCTGGAGAACAAGCCCTATGAGGAGCGGCTTAAGGAGCCAGGCATGTTTAGCCTGAAGAAGAGAAGGCTGAGAGGAGATATGATACCCATGTATAAATATGTGAAAGGAAGTCACAGGGAGGAGGGAGCAAGCTTGTTTTCTGTTTCCCTGGACACTAGGACGTGGAACAATGGCTTCAAACTACAAAAAAGGAGATTCCATCTGAACATGAGGAAGAACTTCCTGACTGTGAGAGCCATTCAGCAGTGGAACTCTCTGCCCCGGAGTGTGGTAGAGGCTCCTTCTTTGGAGGTTTTTAAACAGAGGCTAGATGGCCATCTGTCATGGGTGCTTTGAATGCAATATTCCTGCTTCTTGGCGGGGGTTGAACTGGATGGCCCATGAGGTCTCTTCCAACTCTATGATTCTATGTGAGGATCCCAAAAGGGTTGGTCATGGTCAGGATGAGATGGTGGAAGGGAGAGAAGAAGTGTCTCCATGAGACCCCATATTGCCTCCTCCTGCTATAGAATCCTAAAGCTGGAAGAGACCCCCAAGGGCCATCCAGTCCAACCCTCTGCCATGCAGGAAGGCACAATCAAAGCATTCCCTACAGACAGCCTCTGCGGAAAAGCCTCCAAAGAAGGAGACTCTGCCATACTCCCAGACAGCCTATGCCATTCTCCTACAATCTTACTCTCAGGAAGTTCTTCCTAATCTTTTCAGTTGCCTCTCTCTGCTTCTGACCCCTTCTGCTTCTCAATGGGTCCAAACTCTGGCACCCAAAATTATTAAAAATCTTGTGGATATACCTTCAGAATATGTATACAAAGGTATATATGGAATAAATGTCGTATGTAGACTCAGTTCCCATCTCCCAGGTGAAGGAGACTCCACCACACTCCTAGGCAGCCTATGCCACTCTCCAACAGCTCTTACTCTAAGGAAGTTTTTCCTAATCTTTTCAGTCGAATCTTTTTCCCTGGCACTTGAACCCATTGCTCTCTTGTGCCCTGATCCCCACCCTCCTCCTCCTCAATGGGACACCCTTGGAAATCGTGGAACATGGTTCTCGTGTTCCCTACCAATGTTCTTTTGTTCTTTTCTCCCAGGTAAACATCCCCCAAAGGAAAGGAAGGAGGGAGGGAGGGAGGGAATGGAGAGAGGGAAGGGAACAGGAAGGAAAGAGAAAAGAGAAGGAAGGAAGGAAGGAAGGAAGGAAGGAAGGAAGGAAGGAAGGAAGGAGAAAGAGAGAGGGATGAAAGGAAGCAAGGAAGGATAAAGAGTGAGGTAAGGAAGGAAGGGAAGGATGAAAGGAAGAAGGAAAGAGAAGGAATAAAGGGAGGAAGAGAAGGATGAAAGGAAGGAAGGGTGAAAGAGAACGGAGGGAGGGAAGGGAGCCGGAAGGAAAGAGGAAAGAGAAAAGAGAAGGAAGGAAGGAAGGAAGGAAGGAAGGAAGGAAGGAAGGAAGGAAGGAAGGGAAGAGAGAAGGAAGGAAAAGAGGAGGAAGAAAGAAAGGAAGAGAAGGATGGAAGGAAGGGATGAAAGGAAAGGAAGGGGGAAGAGAAGAGGGAGGAAGGGAGGAGGAAAGGAGGAAGGAAGGAAGGAAGGAAGGAAGGAAGGAAGGAGAAAGAGAGAGGGATGGAAGGAAGTAGGGAAGGAGAAAGAGAGAGGTAAGGATGGAAGGGATGAAAGGAGGAAGAAAAGAGAAGGAATAAAGGGAGGAAGAGAAGGATGACAGAAAGGAAGGAAGAATGAAAGAGAATGGAGGGAGGGAAGGGAGCAGGAAGGAAAGAGAAAAGAGAAGGAAGGAAGGGAGGAGAAAGAGAGAGAAGGAGGAGGAAGGATAGAGGGAAGGAAGGATGAAAGGGTGGAAGGGAAAGAAAAAGGGAGGGAAAAGAGGCAGGTAATGTAGAAAAGGAAGGAGGGAAAGAAGGAAGGGTGGAAGGGAATGGAGGGAGAGGAGAGAAGGAGGAAAGACAAAGGGAAGGATGGAAGGAGAAAAAGAGAGAGGAAAGGAGGGAGGAAAGAAAAGGAAGGAAGGAAGGACAAAGGGTGGAAGGGAAAGAGGAAGGGAAGAAAAAAAGGCAGGTAAGAAAGGAAGGGAAGGAAGAAGAAAAGAGAGAAGGAAAGACAAAAAGGAGGGAGGGAGGGAAGGAAGGGTGGAAAGGAATGGAGGGAAGGGAGGGAGGAAAGACCAAAAGAAAGGGAGGAAGGAGAAAGAAAGAAGGGGAGGAAGGATGAAAGAGGGACTGAAGGAAGGAAAAAAGGGGTGGAAGGGAAAGGAGGAGGGAGGGAGAAAGAGAGAGGTAAGGAAGGAAGGAAAGGAGGGAAGGAAAAAGGAAAGAGAGAAGAAAGAAAGGATAGGATGGTGAGGGGGTGGGGGCTTGAGAAAAGAGCCTGGGTTTGTCTGTGACTGTTCTACCCGTTTCTGAAGAAATTCCAAAGAACCCAATGAAATGTTCATCTATCTTCACCAGTTAAATTCAACAAGGCCACCTGTTCCCAACATAAAAAATACTGTTCTATGCCAGTCTATTTGGTCAAAAACTGCTCCGTACTTCAAAAATGCCTGCCTACTTTGGTAGATGAATTATCGTAACATATACAATCATATCATTTCCCTCTAACATGCTTATTTTTGTAATTATCTTTCCTTGACATGTACAATATGCAAACAGATAATATCAAAGTATTCAGAGAAGCAGGCAATCCAAAATACAATTGTGTTCCGGTTTTCATATTAGTGGTGTATTCATTGCGGTGTGTGCAGTTAGTTCATTGGAAACCAAGACCAGGGAAGGAAATACTCTCTTCCCTCTTGTGAGGTGTCAAAAGACGGAACACAGACACAAAATTGTACACAACATACCTGGGGAATGGTTGAGGCAGTCCCTGAGCTGTGTGGATCTAGAACAAAAGTGGGGGGAATCTATAATAAAGAAACAACAACAACAAAACAATTAATGGCTTTTAAAAACACATAGTGATAGACTCTATAAGCTAGCCGGCATTCCCCCCCCCCCCCCCCCGATGTGCAATGGGAAGTTGCTGCCAGTTACGAGAGAAATAAGGTTGAACAAACTGTCAGAAATATTAAAAATTAACAAGGTATTTTTAATTACAAAAAATGTGAGTCAAGCACCAAGTCAGCAAAAACTACAAATCAATATAAGCCATTGTGCCTGTAGCTTAGTAGCCTTCAGTTTGTGAGAGGTCTCTGTGAAGGAAGGGCCTCAGTGCATTAGTAGGCCTCAGTGTTAGTTCACCTCAGTGGGAGAAAGGCCTCAGTGTGAGGTAGGCTTCAGTGTTAGTAGTCCTGGTGTGAGAAGCTTCAGTGAGAAGAAGCACCAGTGTGAAGGCTGCTATGTGTAGCTCCTGTGTAACTTTGGTGTGAGAAGAGGCGCTGTGAGAATGAAGCTGTTTATCTTCATGAGAAAAAAGCCCAGCATGGAAGCAAAGAAGGAAGTATAAAGAACTTTCTTTGTGTCATGGAAACCTTGTCCCCTGGACAACGTCCTTGCAGACGGCCAATTCTCTCACACCAGAAGCGACTTGCAGTTTCTCAAGTCACTCCTGACACGACAAAAAAAATGAAACCTTGTTCTTGTCAATAGTGCAAGCATATTATTTTGATATAAAGAAAAGCCTCCTATGGAAGAGACAACATCTGTGTGTTTTTGTTCTTTTTATCACTTTGGGCTCCTGGTGCTGGATCACACTGCTAGAAACAAGTTACTTTGCTGTACATTTATGAGGAGGGTCTTTTGTTATTAAGCACACTCACCCAACACAAACAACTCTGCATATGCATGTTTGCCCACCATGCCTTGCCTCATGCACAGAGGAAGAACTGTTGAAGGCTTTCATGGCCGGAATCACTGGGTGGTTGTAGGTTTTTTTGGGCTATATGGCTATGTTCTAGAGGCATTCTCTCCTGACATTTCGCCTGCATCTATGGCAAGCATCCTCACTACCTCTGAAGATGCTTGCCATAGATGCAGGTGAAACATCAGGAGAGAATGCCTCTAGAACATGGCCATATAGCCCGAAAAAACCTACAACAACCCAGAGGAAGAACTGTTTGAAGCTACAGACAGTGCAGTTGCTGTTGGCCATTTTTGGTCTAAAGTTATTTAGCCACTTGTGATCCCTTTATTTTATCACTTTTGTACTTGTTTGTTTGCCTCAGTGGGAGAAAGGCCTCAGTGTGAGGTAGGCCTCCGTTTGAGAAGGCCTCTGTGTGAGAAGTTTCAGTGAGAGGAAGCTCCAGTGTGAAGGCTGCCATGTGTAAAGCTCCTGTGTAACTTCGGTGTGAGAAGACACAAAATAAGTAAAACCTCCAAGTTCTGGGTGGCTCAGAATTTCTGATGTACATTACATAAATGTGGCGGTTTCAAGTTTTTTCACAGAGTATGCTGCGAAACAGAAATGTAGCCGTATCCCGAAACCCACATTTTCACCCCTTATGATGATGTTACGAAAAGAAAACGGGTTTTGATAGGCTGAAAGTGCCTAGAAGAGTCGGGAAGGCTCTTTTCTGTGACGGAACCCTCCGAGACAATTAAAGCTGCGCTGCTCTCAAGTCTCAAGAGAGTCCCCTCCTGCCTGCCAGCTTGATTGGTAGGTTGGACCATTACTTCTCTGTTCTTGGAGTAATAAAGATTCCTTGCAAGTTTCATTTGGAGCACTCATCGGGAGTGGGAAATGGACAATGATTCACAGAAAGAGGAGCTGGGTCGCATGCCAAAAAACCAGGGCTGGCAGATTTTGCTGAGTTGGGATCTTGGATGTCATTGTCCTCCACCTCCTCTCTTCGTTCCAGAAGCCCCCTTTGCAGGAGCTGAACGTCTTTGACACGGCAGGAAGAGTCGAGTGCCTGAAACACTCCGAGCGTGAAGGGAATGGGAGGAGGAGAGCAAGATGGGGCCATAAAGAATGGGAGGCAATGCGGGGAAATTGGGAAAGGGGTGCCAAGCAAGCACCAAGGACAGGTACAGGAAGGAAGAAACTGCAGAGGAGAATCAGAGATCCAAGCACAAATTGTGCAAATTGTGGAGCTGGTGTTAGGAAAAGCCAAATCCGCATATTCTGCCTTGACACAGATTGCAAAATATTTGAGTGTATTGAAATTCAAATACATTCTATAAGAGTAGTTGTAGTTTTTTCCAATATGATTCTTATTCCTGAGCAGGGGTCCTCAAACTATGGCACGCAGGCTGAATACGGCCCTCCGAGGTCATTTACCCGCCCCTCGCTCAGGGTCAACCTAAGTCTGAAACGACTTGAAAGCAACGCAACAACAACAATCCTATCTCATGAGCCAAAAGCAGGCCCACACTTCCCATTGAAATACTAATAAGTTAAAATTGTTCTTCATTTTAATTATTGTATTGTTTTTAAGTGGGTTTTTTTGCACTACAAATAAGATATGCGCAGTGTGCATTGGAATTCATTCATGTTTTTTTCAAATTATAATCGGCCCTCCAACAGTTTGAGGAACTGTGACCTGGCCCTCTGTTTAAAAAGATTGAGGACCCCTGCTTTATAGACTGGGATATAGGTCCATGGAGTCAAACTATGGGGAAAGAGACTCCATCTAAAGTTAGAAAGTACTTCTCAACAACAAGGATATAGGGGAGTCTGCTTCTTTAGACCAGTGTTTTTCAACCTGGGAGCCGGAAACCCCGGGCTGTGTGACAAGGTGGTTTCAGAGGGGTTGCCATAGACCAAAAGAAAACATATATTTCTGGTGGTCTTAGGAATCGCTTTGGCAGAGAAGGATGAAGATCTCTCCACCTGTCCTTCTCTTCTTTTTTGGAAACAGGCTGAAAATCCTCCCACCAAAAGCCCTTATCTGCTGTGATTGGCTGGCCTCTCAGTCAAGAGGAGGGCTGTTTCTGAGACTCCAAGCAGGGAGAGCAGGCGTGCGCGGTGCATGGCAGTGTGGTGTGCATGTGAGGGAGAGTGTGTGAGGCTGGAGGAAGGCTCGTGCCAGTGAGCCCCTTCAAGGCGTGAGGGTTCTGTGTGGAAAGTTTGGCCCAATTCTATCTTTGGTGGGGTTCAGCATGCTCTTTGATAATAGGTGAACTATATATCCCAGCAACTACAACTCCCAAATGTCAAGTTCTATTTTCCCCAAATTCCACTGGTGTTCACATTTGGGCATATTGAGTATTCATGCCAAGTTTATGCCAAGACACTACACTTGGAAAGCCATCATACTCGGTTTGGTCCAAATCCATCATTGTTTGAGTCCACAGTGCTCTCTGGGTGTAGGTGAACTACAACTCCAAAACTCAAGGTCAATGCCCACCAAACCCTTCCAGTCTCTTTTGTTGGTCATGGGTCAATTCCATTGTTGGTGGAGTTCAGAACGCTCTTTGGTTGTAGGCGAACTATAAATCTCTGCAACTACAACTCCCAAGTGACAAAATCAATCCCTCCAATCAACCTCACCAGTATTCAAATTTGGGCATATCGGTTATTTTTACCAAATGTGGTCCAGTAAATGAAAATGCATCCTGCCTGTCAGATATTTACATTATGATTCATAACAGGAGCAAAATCACAGTTATGAAGTAACAACAAAAATACCTTTATGATTGGGGGTCACCACAGCATGAGGAACTGGATTAAGGGGTTGTGGCATTAGGAAGGTTGAGAAACACTGATCTAGAAGGTTCCGAAGCTGTCTGCTCAGGTACAGAAATGTGAGATTCACAGTTGACCATGATGGAGAAAGAATGTTATGATTGAGGGGTCACCACAACATGTGGAACTGTATTAAGGGGTCGCGGCATTAGAAACGGTTGAGAAACACTGGTGTAGACGCACCTTTTGGAGCCACTACAACCTCTTTGTGTCCTGCTGATTTATTGGCACCATATTTTAGTTCTTGCAGACCACTGGTGATCCACGGACCACAGGTTGGGAACTACTACTGAATTTGTCAGCATTGTTTTCTTTTGCATCCAATTTTGGAAAATTCTTTTGGCCAACTTTAGGAAGAACGTTGTCCGTTTTGGGGAACGTTACATGTTTTTAAAACGTCAAGCCCATTCTCCTCCATCTCCTTTTGCTCAGACCATAAAAGCCTCAGGGGTGAGCTCTGTGGACCAGTTCCAACCCCATTAAGAAAGCCCACTTCTTCTGTTTCCCCCTCTCTTCCTTTCTTTCCAAATTGGTCGCCTCACTCTGGGCAAAGATCTGGATCTGAAAGCTGGAGCTTGTCAAGATGACGCTAAACGCTAAAGAAAGTACAAGTGATGGATGAGTGGAGCAGATGGTTTTGTGTCTGGTCGGAGGAAGAGAAAGTGTCACTCAGGTCCAATAGAGAATAGCATCGGATGCAGATCTTGGTTAATTAGTACATCAGAAAATTGGGGAAGGAGGAGGAGGAATGGTGCATCTTTTTAACAGGGGCTTTTAAAGAGGGCCATGAATTATTAAGGAGGGAAACTACTTTCTTTTGTTTTAGTGGAGTTAACCTTGGGAGAGTTACCGGCAGGATGGTTTTTGGGCATATGTTCTGAGTTAATAAGCGGTGGATGGCAGGGCCAGGCAGATTGTAGGGAAACTCTGGTGAGGTGCCAACTCTTGTGCCTGACCCCTTTCGGCGACTGCCTTTTGTCACCGTCTGCATAGGCATGCATAGTGCCCCCCTCTTCAGTGCAGAACACAGTCAAGGGAGCCGGTGAGGCTGCCTCGTAGAAAATGCAATAATTAGTCCAATAGCATCTGCCAAGTTGGTTGAGGATGGATGTGGTTGTAACCCAACCAATTTGGAAGGTGCCGGCCCAGGGAAAGCTTGCTTTCTTGATTTATTTATTTATCATGTCAGAAGCAATATGTTAAATTTCCTTTGACCACAAGCTGGCACTTGGAGTTCCTCTCATGTCACTGTAAGGAGGTCCTACATTGTGCAAGTGGCTGGGTTCAGGTTGCAATGTAATAAGTGGTCTCCTCTGCACTCGCATGTCGTGGACTTTACTTTGTGGCCCCATTTCCTAAGGTTGGCTCTGCATCTCATGGTGCACAAGTTTTAGATGGATTAGGAATTAGCTGGTTTTCCCTATAATAGGCAGCAAGAGCACCTCAAGCTTCAGAGAGCTTCTGTTCAAGCATTTCAAAGTTCCCTGCTTGAGCAGTGATGGCATAGATGAAACTTTCTGTCCCTTCTGACAGTGGCTGGTCATTTGTGTAAATGTTAAACATTGATGGTGCAACCTGGTTTTCCCTATAACAGGCAGTAAGAGCACCTAAAGCTTCAGAGAGCTTCTGTTCAACAATTTCAAAGCTCCCTGCTTGAGCAGTGATAGCCAATCGTCAACATAGATGAAACTCTCTGTCCCTTCTGACAGTGGCTGATCATTTGTGTAAATGTGAAATATTGATGGTGCAACCTGGTTTTCCCTGTAACAGGCAGTACGAGCATCTAAAACTTTGGAGAGCTTCTGTTCCATCATTTCAGAGCTCCCTGCTTGGGCGGTGATGGCGCGATCGACAGCATAGATGAAACTCTCTGTCCCTTCTGACAGTGGCTGGTCATTTGTGTAAATGTGAAACATTGATGGAGCAAGCCCACTCCCCTGAGGCAGGCCATTTTTCTGTTTTTTGTGTATCTTAGTAATAGATATCTGTGTTCTATATATTACACTCTTCTGTTTTTGCCATCTGCTTCTCTGGCCCTGAAAATCAACAAAAAAGTTCCTGTTTTGTAGCAGATTTTCTATGAAGTGACCAGAAGCGACTTGCAACATCTGATGGGATATAGGTATCAGGCCAGCTAAAGAGGATAGCCTTTTAAAAACTATTTCATTAAATTGGATGAAATGTCCATCTCTCTCACATAAAGGGGTTTGGAGAGAACTATGCTGGAGTGAACTATGGCATGGGGAAAACAGTATCCCACCTCCTCTCATTTGGAAAGATAGATTGTAGATCCGTCTGATATGTATACCTAATATTCTGGAAAGCAGGCTGCCCTCTCGGCAATTTCCTTGAATTCCCCCATTGCTTGGCTTTGAAAACTTATTCAACTCATCTGCTGAGGCCTGACGGAAAGGTAAAAGGCTGAGAAAGCAGAGAAGCAAAAGCAAGGAGCTGCAGAGGGAGAGGAGGCCATGATTTCCCGTGTGCTGGGATGGATGATTTTGTGATTATTTCCCCCCACCCCAACACACACACACACACACACACACACACACTACCTTCTCAGCCTGCCAAAGCTTCCAACCAGACAGTTCTGCTAAGAGATGAAAGGGCAAACAGTCTCTCTGCTTCCCTTTCTCCCCGCTCTCCTCCTCCCCCCGCCTTTTTATGGTTTTCCAGAGATCCCATTGGCTGCTGCCGGAGATATCCTGAGAGATGCAGCAATTAATTTTCTTTTAATCAAGGTCGGATGAAGTAAATTGGTGCGGCTCTGCAGCCCCTCATTTTCTGTTTTTGCAGTGATGCAAAACAAATATGATCAAATTATGCTCCTTCTCACCTTATTGAATTAGGAAGCGTGACTGATCCAGAAGAGCTGAGATGTTATATACTGTACCAAACCCACACCCTCTCCCTCCCTTCTGCCACCTATCCACCTAATGCCTCCGTGACCAAGGCCACGGAAAAGCCACCCTCCGCAAGAAAACTAGTTGGCTTTGTTTTATTTTCCCATGGAATTGTCTCCGGTTGACTCTCACTGTGCTAGAAAAGGTATTAGAATAGGACATAGACAGGCAAGGCTGGAATATATTCAACAAACAACGCTTCAAAAGGTCTTTCAAGCTAAGATACTTCACAGACCTAGTCTAAGAAGTCCCCCCTCATAGGAAAACTGCTACCAAACAGGAGCTTTTTTGTTGAGTTCCAGGGCCAAAGAAGCAGATGGCGGAAACAGAAGAACGGCCTGCCTCAGGGGAGCATACTCACTCCATCACTATGCTCCCTCACTATGAGGGCTGAATGAAAAGTAATGCTTCCACCTTCGTAACTCCTTGTAACTCCTCAACAGATGGCAGTACTGGTATGCGGCAGGTACTGGCTTGTTCAGGAGACTCTCCTCTACAGTTCCATTTTGGCAGGAAACCTTAGCGCAAGCCGGTTTTCCCTGTAGTAGGCAGTAAGAACACCTAAAGCTTTGGAGGACTTCTGTTCAACCATTTCAGAGCTCCCTGCTGGAGTGGTGATGGCATGATCGTCAGCACAGATGAAACTCTCTGTCCCCTCTGGCAGTGGCTGATCATTTGTGTAAATGTTAAACATTGATGGAGCAAGCTGGGTTTCCCTGTAATAGGCAGTAAGAGCACCTAAAGCTTTGGAGAGCTTCTGTTCAGCCATTTCAAAGCTCCCTGCTTGGGCAGTGATGGCACGATCATCAGCGCAAATGAAACTCTGTCCCTTCTGGCAGTGGCTGGTCATGTGCATAAATGTTAAACATAGATGGAGCAATCACGCTCCTCTGAGGCAGGCCCTTCTTCTGTTTCCGCCATCTGCTTCTCTAACTCTGAAACTCAACAAAAAAGCTCCTGTTTTGTAGCAGATTTCCTATGAAGCAGGTGATATGGTCATCCGTTGTGATATTATAATTTTTTCTCAGGAGAAGGCGATGATTTGCAGTGTCATAAGCTGCTGACAGGTCTATGAAGACAGCTCTTGTAATCTGCTGCCTTTCAAAACCATCTTCTGTTTGCTAAGTCAGGTCCAAAACTTGTGATGTGCAGCTTTTGAGTTTCATAACGCATCCAGGCATCCCCTGGGCAACATCTCTGTAGACAGCTGATTCTCTCACACCAGAAGTGACTTTGTGGAAATTCTGATGATATTCCTACCACTGCTCTCAGGACTCTTTCCTCTAAAAAATCACTTTCTTATCCTAGTAAATGGTGATCTGTAGTCCAAAGAGTGTCACTATTGTGATTTGCTTGTAGTCCCATTGCGTCCCAGGCAAAATCCAGGCCCCAGCTGGTCATCTGGAAGCAGGGAAGAGTCTCAGACCCAGAAGCCGCCATAAGGGCAACATGCCCACTGCCCAGTGGAGACGGTGCATATTGTTATCATGTTCCCTTAATCTAAAACGAATGTTATCTGACTGACAGCATCTGTCTGCTTGTTGTCTCTGGAAAATATAACACAGGCCAAAATCATTGCGAGCTGAAATCAATGATTATAGACAGGGCCATATGTATCCTGCAATTCCACAGCTGCAAGCCCTGGCTGTAGAAATCGGGAGCTGGCGCACTGAATCCTAGAGTTCCGCCTGGCAGAAATACACAATTCAAGCCCTCCCAATAGACGGCCATACAACCTCTGCTTTAAAACCTCTAAAGCAGTGTTTCCCAACCTTCCTAATGCCACGACCCCTTAATATAGTTCCTCAGATTGTGATGCCCCCCAACCACTAAGTTATTTCTGTTGCTGCTTTATAATTGTAATGCTGTTACTGTTGTGAATCATAATGTAAATATTTCATATGCATTTTCATTCACTGGACCAAAGTCGATACAAATACCCTATATGCCCAAATTTGAATACTGGTTATTTATTTATCATGTCAGGAGCGACCCAAATAGTTGTATTGTATTTTTTAAAAACAAAACAAAAAGAAAACACAAAGTTTGCAAACTATGAAGCTCTCTTTATAGACCTGTCAGCGGCTTATGATACAGTAAACCATCACCTCCTCCAGAGAAAAATGTATAATAGCACAACGGATTACCACCTCACCCACCTCATAGGAAATCTGCTACCAAACAGGAGCTTTTTTGTTGAGTTCCAGAGCCAAAGAAGCAGATGGCAGAAACAGAAGAACGGCCTGCCTCAGGGGAGCATGCTTGCTCCATCAATGTTGAACATTTACAAAAATGACCAGACAGTGCCAAAAGGGACAGAGAATTTCATCTATGCTGACGATCATGCCATCACCACCCAAGCAAGGCGCTTTGAAATAGTCGAGCACAAGCTCTCTGAAGCTTTAGGGGCTCTTACTGCCTATTACAGGGAAAACCAGCTGATTCCCAATCCATCTAAAATGCAGACATGCACTTTTCAGGGGAGTGTGCTTGCTCCATCAATGAATACTGGTGGGGTTGGGGGGATTCATTTTGTCATTTTGGAGATGTAGTTGCTGGGATTTATAGTTCACTTACAATCAAAGAGCATTTCTAGGAGACTCCATATTATCCGACATTTTTGTTTATCCAACATTTTGCCAGCCCATTTATGTCGGATCGGCGAGACTCTACTGTAATAGTACTCTTAATTCATGTTACTATTAAAAGTTTTGATTAAAGTTTATTTTTAGATTAACACCGTTTATTATTCTTGAACTTTGTGGTCCCTGCTAACAACATGAAAATTATATTAAAAAAAGTTGGGAACCACTGTGAAAAGAAGAGGACGAAGAAGGATAAAAGGAAGGATAGAGAACAACAAAACAGTCACAGCCATGTGCTTTGTGTTGATTGCCTCCAAAACAAAACCCTCCAGCCGTGTCTGTTTGGGTTTGGCCAAGTGGCCACTCGTGGCAGCAGCTGTCTTCACATGCCTCCACACCCCAATCCAAACAGTCAACAGAAAGTGTCACAGACGTGTGGGGAAAATAAGACACGGCACAGGGTTAAAATGGCTTCCAAAATTTTACAGAAGGAAAAGGTCAGCACGCATTTTCAAAGGTTAGTGTTTCCATGCCTCCTACCTGTGATTTACCCCTCGCAGATCTAAAAGAGACCAGAGCTCGAAGTCAAGCGGACTTGATCTCAGTTGATCTTCCAAACATTTCCAAGGAATCACACACCCCGTGTTCTTTTCCGCGCAAAACGGAAGGGCGTATTCGGAGGCACACTTGTGCATTGCACAAGACGAGTGTGCAGCGGGTGGGTGACAAAACTGCCTGTGTATGTGTACAGTAGGGATGTGTGTGTGTGTGCGTGCGTGCATCCTTGGGCACACAGCTAAAAAGTACAGCATGTGTTTGGGAGTTACTGGGAGTTGGGGATGTTTAGTAATTAAATCCCTTTTCATCCATCTGCACCTGTCTCCTTCTGAAAACTGAGAGAACAGACGTCAACCGGGACAAGGGCTGGACTGAATACAGCCAATTCTGAAATATTTATTAGCTTGTGACACCACTCAATAGAGGAGAAGGAATGCCGCCTAATCCGCCCGGCAAATGCTCGCTTGGTGGAGGGGCATTTCTCGACAAGCGCCTCATTATATTGCAACCACTGCCTCGGACTTGGTCAAAAGTGGTAACATTTAAAATTGAATTTAAATGATCTGTATTTGGTTGCCAAAGACTTAGGAGTGTGATGTTTCAGAATATAAATTCATTTCACTAAAAAGTGGTCTGATCGGTTGCTGAGATGCAGCTTCAGAGCCAAGGTCCTCCACTCTGGAAGGATGGTGGCTGCTGTTGGTGAGAAGACAACCCAGTTCCTTCCATTGGATTCCTATTCTTGCTACTTAGCTCACATTTATTAAAAAAATGAGTGAGGGGAAGATACAGTGGTCCCTCGCTACTTCGCGATTTGCTTTTTGCGGACTCGCTGTTTCGTGGTTTCAATATGGGCTTAAGAGTATTTGTCTGCATGGAGAGGCTGCCTCTGTGAATAAAGCCAGAGCCCAGAATTACATAAACAACACGTTCAAGGAGGGTTATGTAGTGTATAAGTTATGTAGTGTATAACTCAGGGGTCCTCAAACTTTTTAAACAGAGGGTCAGGTCACAGTCCCTCAAAGTTTTGGAGGGCCAGATTATAATTTGAAAAAACATGAATGAATTCCTATGCACGTTGCAGATATCTTTAAAAAATACAATATTTAAAATTAAGAAGAATTTTAACAAATGTAAACTTATAAATATTTCAATGGGAAGTGTGGACCTGCTTGCTGCTGATGAGATAGGATTGTTATTGTTGTTGTTGTGTGCTTTCAAGTTGTTTCAGACTTATGTTGACCTTGGGTGAGGGCCGGTTAAATGACCTTGGAGGACCGTATCCAGCCCTCGGGCCTTAGTTTGAGGACCCCTGGTATAACTACTAAAATAATGTGTAAATATTAAAATAAATATAGCGTCCCTACTTTGCGGATTTTCACTTTTTGCGGGTGGTCCTGGAACGTAACACCAGTGATAAGTTAGGGAATACTGTATTTGGATGTCTTGCTCTATCTTGTACCTCACACATTTTGTTTATACCAGTCTACTTATGCAAGTGAACCGGACTGCCATTTGCAACTTCCTTGAACTTTGGCAATGAATATTGTTGAGGATAGTTGTTGTTTTTAACTTTTTAAATACCCTGATCTTTCCCCAAAATTAGAAGTTCTTTCATATTACACAGGTAGTAGTATCATTCTGAAATAGAGCTATTTAAAATGGCTGGGGATAGTGAGATCTGAGCAGAACCTGGAGCATGGATACTGAGTCCCAATAAGCGGATACCGGTACCTGCCACAGGTCATCCTGTGAATCCGTGCACCTAGTGAGCGAAGAAGCTATCCAATGTTCCCAAATAAAGCTCATCAAGTTGATGTTTGATGAGCTGGTGTTTTATTCAATCAGTTGAAAGTGATGCCAGCTCGTGGTTATCCACCAAAGTAAGCTGAGATACCATACACAGCAAAAACCAGGCATTTAATAAACAGAAATCCTTTTTAAATACCTCGCTCGTTCCCCAAAATTGGAAGCCCTTTCATAGTACACTGGTAGTAGTATCATTCTGAATTAGAGCAATTTCAAACGGCTGTGGATAGTGAGATCCGAGCTGTGGATAGCAGAACCTGGAGCATGGATACCGAGTCCCATGGATACCGAGCGACAAAGCTATCCAGTGTTCCCAAATAAAGCTCACCAAGTTGAAGAAGAAGCCACCGTGCTGTTTTATTCAATCAGTTGAAAGTGATGCCAGCTTGTGGTTATCCACCAAAGTAAGCTGAGATACCACACATAGCAAAAACAGGACATTTTATACACAGAAATCCATTGAATTCCCCATGCCCGCCCCAGCTAGAGCAAGCTTCACCATGATTGGCTGGGCTCCGTTGCCCTTCAGAGGTGGGGACTGCAGTGCCCACCAGTCAATCATAAAACATCCCTTGCTCTTGATGCAAATTTCCACTGTCCAATGGCTGACAGGGGTTCCACTGTAATTGACTGCCATACACCAGAGCAGAAACACCTCTGACCTTAAACACCACACCAGCTTTGTAAAATCAGCAAGCAGTTTATTGTAGAATATATGTAGGCAAAACAGTGAAAAAATATCAAAACAGTAAAAGTCCAAAATCCAAAAGAGTCCACAAGCTTTAAAGAGAATCAAGATCCAGGAGTACATAGAAATCCATGAAACAAGGCACTTAAAACAATGAAACAAAACAGCAGGAAAATCCATGACAAAACTTAGACTTGGCAAAAGCTTGGTGCATGAAACTCAGAGCACTTGAAAGCAAGACCATGATAAAATGACAAAGTTGCCTCGACTTGTTGATGGGAAGCTTCCCACCAGAGTGGAAATCATCTGTCGGGTAGATGGCAAGCTCTTTAACCTCAGCAGACTGAAAGCCAAAACCAAGGTTACAACAACGTCTGTTATAGAACTCCAGTATGCTGATGACAACGTCGTCTGTGCACATTAAGAAGAAGACCTACAAGCCAGTCTAAACACCTTCGCAGAAGCTTGGCCTGTCATTAAACATAGAGAAAACCGAGGTGCTCTTCTAGCAGTCACCAGCCAATCCCTCTCAATGCCAGAAATACAACTTAATGGCATAACATTAGAAAATGTTGACCATTTCCACTACCTTGGCAACCACCTCTCCACAAAAGTCAACATTGACACTGAAATTCAACACCTCCTGAGCTCTACGAGTGCAGCTTTTTCCGAATGAAACAGAGAGTGTTTGAGAACTGGAGCATCCGTAGGGCTACTAAGGCGCTTGTTTATAAAGCTATTGTCCTCCCAACCTTGCTATATGCCTGTGAGATGTGGACAGTCTACAGACGTCACATACAACTCCTGGAACGATTCCATCAGCACTGCCTCCGAAAAATCCTGCAAATGTCTTGGGAAGACAAGCGGACAAATGTCAGCGTGCTGGAAGAAGCAAGACCACCAGCATTGAAACAATGGTCCTCCGCCACCAACTCTGCTGGACTGGCCACATTGTCCGGATACCTGACCCAAAGCAATTGCTCTACTCCGAACTCAAGAACAGAAAATGGAATTTTGGAGAACAGGAAAAGAGTTTTAAAGACGGGCTCAAAGCCAACCTTTAAAACTCTGGCATAGACACCGAGAACTAGGAAGCCCTGGCCCTTGAGTGCTCCAGTTGGAGGTCAGCTGTGACCAGCAGTGCTGCAGAATTTGAAGAGGCACGAATGGAGGGCAAAAGAGAGAAACATGCCAAGAGGAAGGCGCGTCAAGCCAACCCCGACCAGGACCGCCTTCCACCTGGAAAACAATGCCCTCACTGCGGGAGACGATGCAGATCAAGAATAGGGCTCCACAGTCACCTACGGACCCACCGCCAGGATACTACACTTGGAGGACCATCATCCTCAGACTATGAGGGATTGCCTAAGTGAGTAAATAAGTAAGTAAGTAAGGGCCTTGGGACTCAAGTAGCTTGCAAGTTAAAACGGTTACACTATAGTTAAAGCAAACAAACAGATGCAACAAAACTAGAATCCA
This sequence comes from Anolis sagrei ordinatus, assembly GCF_025583915.1. Lineage (NCBI taxonomy): Eukaryota > Metazoa > Chordata > Lepidosauria > Squamata > Anolidae > Anolis > Anolis sagrei. Next base: position 13,455,273 of record NW_026844811.1, on the reverse strand, counting down.
ACCATTAACAATATTGAAGTATAAAATTGAATTAAAATTTGCATTAAAATTGTTTTAAAAATGCAACACAATACAGAAACTATGTTGGTAGCCTGGTCATTTCACATCCTCAATAGAGCCCTGGATTTTGTGTTAGGTCTTGGCTGCATGGAACAAGAAGTGATTGGCACACATGGTGGAAAATTCTCCCACCTTGGGCAGGTCACACACTCTCGGTTGAAGAGAAGGGCAATGACCAACATCCTCTGAACAAGACTTGCCAAGAAAGTCCTATGAGGAGGTCGCTATAAGTTAGAGCCAACTTGAAGGCAGCTAAGGCATCATCTCAAGAGGTTTCTTCAAAGGCTTTTGAGATTGGCAAGTGTTTTCCATTTTTCCCCCCACGTCCCTCAGTGAGAGATGAAATGACTTCGGAATCCAGTCACCAGAAGGAGGGAAAGGGACTGAAACCTTTTCTTGTAAGCTTGGCTAAAAACAGCAACAATCAAAACAAGACGTAATCACCTGATGGATGATGGATCCCATTGAGTGGCGCTGGTTCGGGATGGTTTTGGCATGATGTATCCGTTGTTGCAAGTTCCTGTGTTGGAGAAGTCATTAGATGCCTCCTGGGAGGGAGACAGCGAGTACATTAAGAGGGACGAGGACTTGCCATGAGCCAAATGGCTGCTCTTATTGTTCTCAGAAGGCCACTTAGGAGGTTCTTAGGACCAAAATCCCTGCCACGGCATGTCAGAAATGGGGCCGCGATTTGAGAGCGACAGGAACACTTGACTCTCATCTTTTTGAAGGATTTTTCTCTACATTTACAGACCCAGAATTCTCCAGCTGAGGTTCAATCAGGCCAACTCAAGGAACTACTCCATTTGTATAACTTCCACTACTCAGGAGACACCAAAGGCTCTCCCTCCAATGACATTAAAGGTTATAGTGACCGCCATGAACATGCCAATGTCCTCCACAAACACCCTACTGCCCATCACCCAAAGAATGCTTTCATTTGGGGACAATTTCCTCCTAGATTTTACATGTTTCCTCCACCACAGACACCCCAGTGTTTCTTACTCTCCAGGGTTTCCTGGATGACATCGACTATCTGGACCAGTCACAGTCTGGCTTCAGGCCTGGTCATGGTACTGAGACGGCTTTGGTCGCCTTGGTGGATGACCTCCACAGGAGCTGGACAGGGGGAGTGTGACCCTGCTGGTTCTCTTGGATATCTCAGCGGCTTTCGATACCATCGATCATGGTATCCTTCTGGGACGGATCTCTGGGATGGGCCTTGGGGGCATGGCTCTGTCGTGGCTCCGATCCTTCCTGGAGGGTCGCTCCCAGATGGTGAAGCTGGGGGACACCTGCTCGAACCCCTGGCCTTTGACCTGTGGGGTCCCGCAAGGTTCCATTCTGTCCCCCATGCTTTTCAACATCTACATGAAACCTCTGGGAGAGGTCATCTGGAGTTTTGGAGTTGGGTGCCATCTCTACGCAGATGACACGCAACTCTACTACTCTTTTCCACCTAATTCCAACGAAGCCCCTCAGGTGCTGGACGAGTGCCTGGTCGCTGTGGCTGTCTGGATGAGGATGAATAAGCTGAGGATCAATCCTGACAAGACAGAGGTCCTCCTGGTCGATTATAAGCCAGATTGGGGTATAGGGTGGCAACCTGTGCTGGATGGGGTTGCACTCCCCTGAAGTCACAGGTCCGCAGCCTGGGTGTCCTCCTGGACTCATCACTTACACTTGAGGCTCAAGCGTCGGCAGTGGCCGGGAGGGCCTTCGCATAATTAAGACTCGTGCGCCAGCTGCGACTGTACCTCGTGAAGTTGGATCTGGCCAGGGTGGTCCATGCCTTAGTCACCTCCAGATTGGATTACTGTAATGCACTCTACGTGGGGCTGCCCTTGAAAACGGCCCGGAAATTTAAATTGGTACAGCGGATAGCAGCCAGGTTACTAACTGGTGCAACTTACAGGGAGCGGTCAACCCCCCTGTTTAAGGAGCTCCATTGGCTGCCGTTGATTTTCCAGTCCCAATTCAAGGTGCAGGTTCTTACCTACAAAGTCCTGAACGGTTTGGACCCGCCTACCTGCGTGACCGCATTTCTGTGTATGAACCCACACAATCTCTTCGATCATCTGGAGCGTCCCTGCTCGCGCTCCCACCTCCTTCGCAGGCGCGATTGGTGAGGACGAGAGAGAGGGCCTTCTCGGTGGTGGCCCCCTGACTCTGGAACTCATTTCCCAAGGACAATAGGCATGCCCCAACGTTGGCAGTCTTTAGGAGGAGTCTGAAAACATGACTGTTCCAGTGTGCCTTCCCAGAATAAGGAAAATTCCTAGAAATATGTCCTCAGAATGCACTTTACTACTGGTTTAGGATTGACTGCGCTCCCTCATCTCTTTGAAAACTCTATACCAGATATATCCTACCTTGTTCATGCCCAGCGTTTATTTTTTAAATGGCCCTCCCTCCAATGACATTGCAGGTTACAGTGAGCGCCACAAACATATCCAAGAGCCCTGCCAATGTCCTCCACAAACAATACTACCCACCCCGCCCCCCAAGTGAGGGCTGTCATATGGGAACAATTCATATCCAAGATTTCATGTGTTTCCTCCACCACAGACATCCCAGTGTTTCTTACTCTCTCCATTGGTGTGGAATTTGCATGACCCCGCCCACTGCTTTTCCCTTAACCCTTTCCTATTCAGCAAACAGAGGAATTAATCAGTTCACCTGTAATCTAAGAGCACTCTGATCTCCACCAATGATGGACTTGGAACTAACTTGGCACACAGAACCTCCATGACCAACAAAAGCATACTGGAGGTCTTCGGAGGGATTCATAGGAGTTGTAGTTCACCTACAACCAGAGCGCACTATGAATCCAAACAATGATGGATCTGGACCAAACTTGGCATGCATACCAGATATGCCCAAATTTGAATACTGGTGGGTTTGAAGGGGAATTGGCCTGGACATTTTGGAATTGTAAGTACTTATATATAGGTAGGATTTATAGTTTGCCTGCAATCAATGAGCATTCTGAACTCCAACAAAGATGGAATTGGACCAAACTTGGCACGCACAGGCTCCATGATCAGCAAAATATACTGGAGGTCTTTGGGGAAAATTCACCTTGATTTGGGGGAGTTGTAGTTCACCTACATCCAGAGAGCACTGAGAACCCAAACAATGATGGATCTGGACCAAACTTAGCACACATACCTAATATTCCAAGATTTGATTACTAGTGGGTTTGCGGGTAACTGACCTTCCTTTCTGGGAGTTGTAGTT
>NW_026844811.1:13391973-13446973 GCF_025583915.1 Anolis sagrei ordinatus | reverse complement strand
TGTAAGCGAGACTCTATGGTATCATGCAGAACTACTGACAACCTCGTGGATATGACTGCAAGTGGGTTCAGCTCTTCAAATGAACAGTCAAGAACCACTTGCCATTATAGAGGTCTGCTCCTGCTGAATAGACTAGAATTGGTGGTAGCTATGGATCCACAACCGGCATGTTTGCATTCCTCTTCCAGGCAGAGTGAAGGGGAAAGATCATACCTGAAGGACAATCCACTGAAGGCTTGAAAGCACAGAGATGAGATGTCTTTTTTTCCCCCTGAAAGCATCGCCTGGTTTTATTCTCTGCATTGGTGATGAAATATGGTTGCACTACTCCATTATGGCCTTTGCTCAATAATGTCATTCTAGAGCTGATGCATTAGCAAGAAGTGCAACTCCGAGATGTAGAAATGTTTTTCTATCATGGGCTGTGTGGCAGTGAATGGGGCAGAATTCAATAGGAGGGAGGGGCTGAGTCAAAGGGGGACGTGGCTATCTCTTATTTCTATTCGGGTTGTCCACAGATCCCGATTCCTTCGGTACTTGTGGCATCTCCGGCACCTTCAGGAGCATGTAATGGGAAGGGGGTACCCAGCACAAAAACCCGCTTGATATGAAAGCAAGCAGGAACCAATCACCGGCTCCCCCTCTGCTTTTGTGAGCACGTGTGGCTCCATGCCTCCTTCCCTTGGAAAGGAAGAGTGTGTGTGTGGCATGCAGATCCAGTGCACATGCCTGCCAGCAGCTGAGTGCCTCCTCTAGAGTAAGAAGGTCAGAACTTGCCTCCTTGCCTTAGAGTGTGTGTGGCATGGAGATCCAGCACACATGCCTGCCTACAGCTGAGTACTTCCCCTAGAGTAAGAAAGTCAGAATTTGCCTCCTTACCTTACAGTATGTGTGTGGCATGCAGATCCAGTGCACATGCCTGCCAGCAGCTGAGTGCCTCCTCTAGAGTAAGAAGGTCAGAATTTGCCTCCTTACCTTACAGTATATGGCGTGGAGACCCAGCACACATGCCTGCCTAGAGCCGAGTACTTCCCCTAGAATAAGAAAGTCAGAATTTGCCTTCTTGCCTTAAGAGTGTGTGTGTGGCGTGGAAGCCCAGCAAGCATGCCTACCTACAGCCGAGTACTTCCCCTAGAGTAAGAAAGTCAGAACTTGCCCTCTTGCCTTAGTGTGTGTGGCATGGAGGCCCAGCACGCATGCCTGCCTAGAGCCGAGTACTTCCCCTAGAGTAAGAAGGTCAGAACTTGTCTCCTTTCCTTAGAGTGTGTGTGTGGCGTGGAGGCCCAGGACACATGCCTGCCTAGAGCCGAGTGCTTCCCCTAGAGTAAGCAAGTCAGAACTTTTCTCCTTGCCTTTTAAAGAGAGAGAGTGTGTGTGGCATGCAGGCCCAGCGCACATGCGCCTCCTCTAGAGTAAGACAGTTAGAGCTTGCCTCCTTGCCTTGAAAAGAGAGAGTGTGTGATGTGCAGGTCCAGCGTGCCTACAGCCAAACACCATCCTCTAGAGTAGAAACAGGTAAGAAGGCGCATGCCTGCCTGCAGCTGAGTGCCTCTCCTCTAGAGTAAAACAGTTTAAATGCCTAAAATGATGGGAAGAGGAGCCTGGGGAGCTCTCCCCCCAATAATGGGCCAATAGAAAATGGATCTTTCTGCGCCCCAGAGCAAAAACAGATACCTGCCCTCCTTTTTTCAGGAGGTTCTCAAAAAATGGATCTGGGTTCACACTGAAAGCCAGGACATGAAACAGATCAAGGTTTACCCCGAATGCACAAGCCTACTTTCTATATCTGTCTCCAGGCTCTTTCGCACTTCAGAATTATAGTGTTTTCATTCCACGTTGACAGCCACCATCGCATCCTGAGCTCTTTGGGTAAGAACCCGAAGCATCATAGACTCTTGTGGGTCATCAAGTCCATCGCTCTGCCCAATTGGTATGCAATACACACTCAAAGCATTCCCAACAGATGGCCATCAAGCCTCCAAAGAAAGAGGCTCGACCACACTCTGCACCCAGCTTAGTCTTTGCAGCAATGTTTCCTCTGCGGCTGTACGGAAAGAGATGGCTTGTCCAAGCCTGTCAGGAACCAACCTTGCTGCAACACATTGTAATTTGGGGTACCTTGAGCTTCAATGGGCAATTAAGACCTAATTTTGAGAAATTAATCCAAATTTTAAAACTTCACTTCTCTTGATAGTATAATTACACATTTAATTTTGTATGTTTTTGCCTGATGTGAGCTTTTGTTTACATCCATTTTCAGTGTTGCAAGTTGCCTCAAATTCAAGGGCTGAGAAGTAGGTGGAATACACATCCATAGATACATAGATACGGCCGGTTTGCTGATATGGATCTGCACAATTGTCGATGTTTTGGGGTGGGACTATGGCCTGGTTACAGGGACCGTTGTGATACATGCCTGCGGTTCAATGCTGACTGCCCCATTAGAGTTAAACAATGACTCCACTGGGTTTCTGGACTGGACCGTGCCAGCTTTTCCTGGGACACATCCAAGGGGATGATGCAAACATGTCTCCCGTCTCTCCAGGTAGCCATCTGTGTTTGTCCCCAGCACATCCCTATGTTGCCATCTTGCCTGCAGAGAAATTATAGTTGTTTATGAATGGCTGGGCTCAACTGCCTCCACTTATCCTGTGCCAACTTGGGTTTTGTGAATGGGCCTTCGCCACATGTACCAAAGCCATTTGCTCGGGTGGCAAGGGAGAGCTTTATTTCACGGGCTTTGACAACGGACTGGGCATAACCATGTTGCAAGGCTTGCAGGGTTTGATGCAACGCCAAGGCTGTTGTGTGCCTCTGTTGCGGTCATCTCTCCGTGTTTGGCAGAGATAAGGAAGTGCTTTCTCGTGTTGTGCCACTCTTGTGTTTTGCTCTGGAAGTCGCTTCCCGGATGTTTTCTGCGTCAGGAAACGTGCCCAGCTCCCGTCTTCTTCACGTCTGTTTCGGATTGTGTGTCATCCGATCTCACATTTTCGTCTCTTGTCCCCCTTTGTGAATGATGTTTTCTTGGGTGCATCTTAATGCTCCGGCTCCCTCGCAGCCCCTCCTCCTCCCTCTAGTATATGGATATAAGGAGAGGGAGAGAAAGAGGAGGAGGGAATTGTTTGTCATTTCACTTTGTATTTATCTCTGGATGTTTTCCTTATGTTTGCATAAACTAGATGGCGGCTACAATTTGGTGATGAATTCTATGAATACTAATCTCAGACTCCCCTTGACCTTGGGGTCAGCGAAAGATCAAAACCAAACCATTTAATATTTTCCTTTTGCAGATCAATAGAAGCATAAATTCACTCTCAATGACAACTATAATTTCAAACAGATCTATAGGGCTCCGGCTGCCGTTTTCCAGGACCAGCTTGCCAGTTGGGGAGCAGGAGAAAAGTGACTTTCTGCCTCCTTTTTCCCCCCTTTACCATTGAATCGCTTTTGCCTCTTTTTTTATGGCTCTGAAATGCTATTTTCAGCAGCTGCTGTCATATAAATATCTCTTGTTTTTCTTCTCCTCTTTCCCTCCTGGTGAAAAGGGCAGGGGACCCATTGAAAATTCTGCTTTATCTCTTTCAGGCGAGTTCAAGTGCGGGTCGAACAATCGATTCCTCCTCCTTTTCTTTTTTAAAGTTTCCTGTCGTTCTTTTGCGCAGATCAGCACTGCGAGAAAATAGGAAGGGCAGGTTCCAGTACATAGAAATATCCGGGCGGATTAGTCCTCCCCATGCGTGCCGGATCCGACACACAACAAAAACACTCCCAAGAAATACTCCAAAAGGGGAAAAGGGGGCTCAAGTGTACAGTTTGTTATATGTTTATCCTCAGCACTGAATGTTTGCCATTGTGTTTTATTTTGTTGTGAGCCGCCCTGAGTCCCTCAAGGTGAGTCAAAAAGTAATGCCTCCATCGCTCTAACTTTTCTTTCTTTCACAGCTACTGGACTATCTATGCATGACATGATAGAGGGAACATTACTAATAGAGTCTTTTCTGTTTCTGATTGACTGATTAGAACCACAAATCTGAAGCTCAAAGAAAGAGTCGTCATTGCATTTCTTAGATGGGTGCACCTAAGGAAATCCATCATCGTTTCCAGAATGTTTATGATTTGGCCCCTTTTGACCTGTTTGGACCTTCGAAAGGCAACCTACGTGGTTTCAGATTCAATGACTTCAATGATGTTCAAACAGCTTTAGAATCATGGCTCACAAAGCAAAACCCTGGTTTGGATGCCTGGGTTCAACGATGGCGCAAATGTGTCCAAATTGATGGCAACTATGTTGAATGGTAATTTTGAGTAGAGGACCATTCAGGCTACGATCTGTAGCAATTTCTGCAGTTATAGGTTCATTCATAATGTTTTTATGACACAGGAGGCAAAACTTTTTGACCACCCTCGTATATTGTCTATAACAGGAGTCCTCAAACTACGGCCCAGGGGCTGGATACGGCCCTCCAAAGTCATTTACCTGGCCCTCGCTCAGGGTCAACCTAAGTCTGAAATGACTTGAAAGCACACAACAACAACAACAACAACAACAACAACAATCCTATCTCATCAGCCAAAAGCAGGCCCACACTTCCCACTGAAATACTAATAAGTTTATAGTTGTTAAAGTTGTTCTTCATTGTAATTATTGTATTGTTTTTAAGTGTTTTTGCACTACAAATAAGATATGTGCAGTGTGCATAGGAATTCATTCATTTTTTTTAAAATTATAATTCGACCCTCCAACAGTTTGAGGGACTGTGACCTGGCCCTCTGCTTAAAAAGTTTGAAGACCCCTGGTCTATAAAACTGATCATAATATTATAATGTATATAATATAATACTAATAATAATCTATATATTTAATTTAATGTTGCCTTGTGGGATTAACATAACTCAGAAAACCTCTGGATGAATTAACACCGAATTTTGACACAATACACCTAACAGTTCAACAAGTGTCCATCACCCCTAAAAACACACACACAAAAATCCAGTGGAACAGCTTGAAAAAGCCCAAAAATACACCATATATATACACATTCATGCATATAAATATACACATGCACACATTCATACACACACACACATATATATGCACACACAAATACGCACACACACATATATAAACATGCACACATACATGCATGCATGTATACATACACATATACATATACACATACGTACACACAAATATGCATATAGACAAGCACACACAAATACACAATATACATACAAATAAACACACAAGTAGATACACATATACACACACACATATATATGTAAACACACATATATACACATATACATAAATATATCTACATACATAAATCCATATATACAAACACAAAGCACATATACACAGACTGGGCCGCAGAAGTGCGTAGCAGGGGACGGCTATTACAATATAATAAAATAATAATTATATGTTACATGTAATATTACTAATAATACTGCAATATCGTGGTATACAATATAGTAATATATAATACTAATATTGTGCTATGCTAATAATATAATGAGCCCCCTGGTGGTGCAGTGGGCTAAACTGCTGAGCTGTTGAACTTGCTGACCGAAAGGTTGGCGGTTTGCATCCGGAGAGCGGGGAGAGCTCCCACTGTTAGGCCCAGCTTCCACCAACCTAGCAGTTCGAAAACAGGCAAATGTGAGTAGATCAATAGATACCGCTTCTGCAGGAGGGGAACAGTGCTCCAATGCCGCCACATGACCTTGGAGGTGTCTGCGGACAACGCCTGCTTAGAAGTGGAGATGAGCCCCCCTCGATGGACTGTCACCTTGTTGTGGTGATGGGACTTGTGTGTTCCAATGAACCTGTGGGCACCTAGCTCCAACAGACAAGAGTTCTTAATCCCACCTTGGACTTTCCACAGATATATAAATCCAATTTTCCTAGCTTCCAACAGACCTCACAAACTCTGAGGATGCCTGCCATAGATGCAGGCAAAATGTCAGGAGAGAATGCTTCTAGAACATGGCCATACAGCCCGAAAAGCCTTCAACAACCCAGTGATTCCAGCCGTGAAAGCCTACGACAGTGGTTCTCAACCGGGGGTTGTGACCCCCAGGGGGGTCGCCTGGCCATTTCAGAGGGGTCGTGAGGCCGCCTCCGTTGGCCCCACCCCAAAGGCGCAGGCCTTGCGAGGGGTCCTCCGYGCGAGGCCTGGCCTTGCGCAAAGCCTGCCTCGCCTGCCTCACGTTCTCGCCATCCRGGAGTTCTGTGTGGAGGTCTGTGGAAGTCAGCGCTGAATCGGTTGAAGGTACTGCAAATCCATATATTTTTTTCTGATTAATCATGATGCTTTAATTATGTTGAATTTGTAACAATTAAAACACATCCTTCATATCAGATATTTACATTACGATTTGTAACAGTAGCAAAATTACAATTATAAAGGAGCAACGAAAATAATGTTATGGTTGGGGGTCACCACAACATGAGGAACCATCTTTAGAAAGGTTGAGAACCACTGGCCTACGACAATACATTAAATAAAATATATCAATTTGGGGGGAAAGATGTTGTTGTTGTTCATTCGTTCAGTCGTCTCCGACTCTTCGTGACCTCATGGACCAGCCCACGCCAGAGCTCCCTGTCGGCCGTTACCACCCCCAGCTCCCTCAAGGTCAGTCCAGTCACTTCAAGGATGCCATCCATCCATCTTGCCCTTGGTCGGCCCCTCTTCCTTTTGCCTTCCACTTTCCCCAGCATCATTCCCTTCTCTAGGCTTTCCTGTCTCCTCATGATGTGGCCAAAGTACTTCAACTTTGTCCTGAAAATAAGCCCTAACACATCTGTTGGAGCAAAAATGACTATTATTTTCAGGGAAACAGGGTATTTATCGTCTTAGCCTCTCGTCTCTTTAGTCCAACTATGTTTTGGGGATATAAAATAAAGCGCAGGCTTGATCTACTTGGACTTCTTCTCCCAAAATGTGTGGCTTACTGAAAAACCGTGGAAACGGATGCAGAAACGGATGCCTCTCCCTCCCACCCACCCAATGCAACACGCAGTATTAAGTATTGAGAAGGAAGGAGGGGGGATTTGCTTTGTGCAGGAATAAAGGCTGTGTAACGTGAGGACTTTTATTGCTGGCAATCAGAGTATTGCTTCTGGCAGTGGCTAAAGGTGGAAAGGAAAGATGATTTAATTTATAGAAAGGACAAAGATGTCATGTAACAGATTTAATCATCGAAAAGGGAAAAAAATTAAAGAAAACGGGCTAATGTCGTAATTTACATTTCGGGATAATAATAAACGGAGGAGGGGAAACTATTGGAAAACACTGAGAGGGCGAAAAAAAATAAATGAGGGGAAATAAATAGATTTGCCTGTAAAACTAATAAATTTTAAAGCAAAACCAGAAAGCAAAACACAACCCTGGGAAGTGCTGGTAAAATGGACCATCGATTTTGGAGTTCATCTGCATTTTGTATTTTAATAATGCTTACTCTCTCTCCCTCTTTTGCAAAATATAAAAGCTGATCTGATAAATATTAATTTGAACCATCATAATGTATTTGAAAATTCCAGCTAAAATGTCACCACATGGAACATTAATGTAATATTTCAAGGCCCTGAGAGCAATACTCATATTGATTGCATTTATTCCACTCTAGGGAGGAGAAATAACTCTTCAATGTGGGACACATCTGGTAGCCAAAGATGTAAAGAGCTGAGGGTAGAAATGCAAAAAGGGAAAAAAGAAGGGGAAGGGAAGGGGAAGGGGGGGGGGGCTGGAAAGAAACAGATTGACTTTCTCTCTTTTGATACCCAGACGCACAAAATATGTCCAAGATTGAGGCAAAAATTGCATTCAAGTGGCTGTTTTAGTCTTTGAATACGGTTCTGAATTATCCTTTTGCTAGAAATTATTCGGTAGAGTGATACTCATCACCATCGTTCTATAGACACACACAGAGAAAAAACACACACAGAGTTCAGGTTGTCGGAATGAGAAAAGAAAAAATAGTACGGGGACGGGTCAAAACGTTTCGCCTCCTTGGTCATCTAAATGTTATGAATGAACCCACAACAGCAGAAGTTGCTACAGATTGTAGCCTGAACCGTCCTCTACTCAAAACTACTATTCAGCATAGTCACAGAGTACAGGTTGTCACAATGAGAAAAGAACGAATAGTACGAGGATGGGTCAAAAAGTTTTGCCTCCTGGGTCATCAAAACGTTATAAATGAACCCATACCAGCAGAAGTTGCTACAGATCGTAGCCTGAACTGTCCTCTACACAAAACTACCATTCAACATAGTCACCATCAATTTTGTACACATTTGCACCATTATTTAATCCGGGCACCAAAACGTCAGAATGAGAAAAGAAAGTACAAGGGTGGGTCAAAAGTTTTTCCTTCCCGTGTCATCAAAACATTCTGAATGAACCTATAACAGCAGAAGTTACTACAGATTATAGTCTGAACTGTCCTCTACACAAAGCTACTGTTCAACATAGTCAACATCAATTTGGATACATTTGCACCATCATTTAATCCAGGCATTAAAATCTCAGAATGAGAAAAGAAAGAAGAGTACAAGGGTGGGTCAAAAGGTTTTGCCTCCTGTGTCATCAAAAGATTATGAATGAACATATATGAGCAGAAGTTGCTACAGATCATAGCCTGAACTGTCCTCTACACAAAACTACCATTCGGCATAGTCACAGAGTTCAGGTTGTCAGAATGAGAAAAGAACAAATAGTATGAGGACGGGTCAAAAAGTTTTGCCTCTTGGGTCATCAAATGTGATGAATGAACCCATAACAGCAGAAGTTGCTACAGATTGTAGCCTGAACCATCCTCTACTCAAAACTACTATTCAGCATAGTCACAGAGTACAGGTTGTTGGAATGAGAAATGAAAGACCAGTACAAGAGTGGGTCAAAAAGTTTCGCCTCTCACTTCCTGCGTCATCACAACATTATGAATGAACCCATAACAGCAGAAGTTGCTACAGATTGTAGCCTGAACTGTCTTCTGTCCAAAACTACAATTCAGAATAATCATGCATAGATAGTCCAGGAGCTTTGGAGAAGGGCTTCCTCAAAAGAGCATCTCCTTCTGGTGTCCAAAGGTTTAGGCTGAGAACCCGATGCACATCCTTTCTTATCTGTAATCTCTAAATCTTTTCAAGTCTGCAGGTCACACATGTGCGAGAGTGGGTCAAAAACGTTTGCCTCCTGTGTCATCAAAATGTTATGTATGAACCTATAACAGCAGAAGTTGCTACTGATCATAGTCTGAACTGTCATCTACACAAAACTAGAGTTCAACATAGTCACCATCAATTTTATACACATTTGCACCATTTTAATCCAGGCATTAAAACCTCAGAATGAGAAAAGAAAGAATAGTACTAGGCAGGTAAAAAAGTTTTGCCTCCTGGACCATCACAACATTCTGAATGAACCTATAACAGCAGAAGTTGCTACAGCTCGTAGCCTCTACACAAAACTACCATTTGGCATAGTCACAGAGTTCAGGTTGTCATAATGCAAAAAGAAAGAATAGTATGAGGGAGGGTCAAAAAGTTTTGCCTCCTGGGTCACAAAAACATTGTGAATGAACATATTAACAGCCCCTGGTGGCACAAGGGTTTAAACCCTTGTGCCGGCAGGACTGCTGACCAATAAGTCAGCGGTTTGAATCCAGGGAGAGTGGGTTGAGCTCCTTTATCAGCTCCAGCTCCCCATGCAGGGACATGAGAGAAGCCTTCCACACGGATGGTAAGACATCAAACATCCTGGGCAACATTCCCCCGGGCAACATCCTTGCAGACGGCCAATTCTCTCACACAAGAAGCGACTTGCAGTTTCTCAAGTTGCTCCTGACACGATAAAAAAGAACAGAAGTTGCTCCAGATCACAGTGAGAGTCAGTCAAAAGGTTTCACCTCCTGGGTTATTAAAATGTTATAAATGGACCCATACCAGCAGAAGTTGCTACAGATCGTAGCCTGAACTGTCCTCTACACAAAACTGCCGTTCAACATAGTCGCCATCAATTTTGTACACAATTGCACCATCATTTGATCCAGGCATCAAAACCTCAGAATGAGAAAGAAAAGCATGAGAGTGGGTCAAAAAGTTTTGCCTCCTGTGTCATCACAACGTTCTGAATGACCACATAACAGCAGAAGTTGCTACAGATGGTAACCTGAACTGTCCTCTACACAAAACTTCCATTTGGCATAGTCACAGAGTTCAGGTTGTCAGAATGAGAAAAGAAAGAACAGTACACGGGCAGATCAAAAAGTTTTGCCTCCTGGGTCATAAAAACATTATGAATGAACCTATTAACACCCTCCGGTGGTGCAATGGGTTGTTTTAAAGCCCTGATTTGGCCCCTTCTGTCTTTGACCTGTTTGGACCTCCGAAAGACAACCTATGTGGTTTCAGATTCAGTGACTTGAACAACATTAAAACAGCTTTATAATCATGGGTCACGAAGCAAAACGCTGATTTTATCCAAAACGGTTTTGGTGCCTGGGTTCAACGATGGCAGAAATGTGTCCAAATTGATGGTGACTACGTTGAGCGGTAGTTTTGCTTAGAGGATAGTTCAGACTACGATCTGGAGCAACTTCTGCTGTTATATGTTCATTTATAATGTTTTTATGACCCAGGAGGCAAAACTTTTTGACTTTTTGATTCGCGTACATGTGGGACCTGCATACCGGAAAAAATTCAGAGATCACCGGAAAGAAACAACGTGCAATGCGTTCTCTGCCTAAACCTTTGGAAACCAGAAGGAGCTGCTCTTTTGAGCAAGCCCTTCTCCAAAGCCATGGCTTTCGACTTCGCCAGAGCAGAAGTCTGTGCAAAGCGACAGTGCACATTTCCCTGCGATTCCGCAGGAGGAGCTGGGAGACGCGCTGCCTGCCTGGAACCCCATAAAAGAGATCTTTTCCTCATCGTGAAGAATATTGATGTTCATTAGGCTCGGGCGTCAATGTGTCTTTGTGCAAATGATACGAAATCCGACTCAAATTGTGACCCTGAATCCAAGAATGGAACTGCAGAAGGGCTGCTATCGGGGAGGATAATGAGCCAGCCCTCCCTACGCCATTGAGAGTCACTGAACTGTCACTACCCTTCCGAAATATGGCAAAAAAAGGAGCCACTTTTCAAGTTGTGTGAGGTCGAATGATTTGTGTCGTCCAAAGGTGTGAGAAAAGAATAGCGCCCTGGGAAGGATTTGTAAACAATAAGAATCGCCTTGCTAACAAATGGGATTGTCTTTGAAGTTGAGAAGTGGTTTTTGGTTGTTGCAAAACTGAGCTGAATATAAAGAAAATATTTGTTGCCCTCCAGGTCAGGAAAAAGCCTTTAAAACGCACCACACGAAGAGTGAAGAAACCAATCTTCTTTTATTGAAACTTAGTAAATAGCCAGAAGAAATAAATGCTTGTAAGAAAATAAGAAGGTTCCAAAAAGTAATAAATCCATAAAAAGGAGTAACGCAAAGCAATGTCCACACAAGGAATAAAAGCAACCCAAGACAGCATTAATCCAGAAAGGAATCAAATAGAATGCAAAGACAATCCAAAGGGCTTAAAAACTCCACAGAACAGGATTTCCATGGCACATGAACTTGGTTTCCAAACGATGCCTGATCTAACAGGTTTCCCCTTGAAGCAAACCTTATATCCCAAAACTCAGAAATTGGTTTCGCTTTCCCCCACATTTACCCCTTATCAGACGAAGCCTTTCAGAGCGACGCAAACACTCACAGAGAGAAGGAGTGAACCATCATTGCTAGGTCCAGCAGGGATATTCTCATGAGAAACTGCCCTTTGCACTGGGGCCTCTCTGTCATTGTCTGCCTGAAAATCATTGACCAAACCATCTCCATCTTGTACCTCAGCCTCGGCACCATCATTTCCCACATCAGGATCCTGAAACACAACCACAGGCTGACTCCCAGCAATATTACTATTTGATCAAATCCCACATTAAGGTGGTCTCCTTTATCTCCAGTGAGGAAATAAGTTTTAGTCATTTGTCTTTCAGAGGTCCAAACAGAACCAAGTCAGAAGGGGCCAAATCATAAACATTCTCCTGCTTTGGCCAGAAATTCAATGACGACTCTTTCTTTGAGCTTCGGATTCCTGGTTCTAATCAGTCAATCAGAAATAGAAAAAGACCCTATCAGTAGAGTAAGGTTACCTCTGTCTAATAATAATAATAATAATCATCATCATCATCATCATCATCTTTATTTATACCCCGCCACCATCTCTCCAAAGGGGACTCGGGACGGCCAACATGAGGCCAAGCCCAAAATTACAACAAAATACAATACAAGTACAGCAAAATAAAATACAAAAAGAAAAATACCACCAAAGTAAATACGTAACATGCATAGTTAGTCCAGTAGCTGGGAAAGAAAGAAAAGTTAGAGCAATGGAGGCATTACTTTTTGACCCACCCTCAAATAATAATAATAATAATAATAATAATAATAATTATTATTATTATTATTATTTCTTACCCGCCTCTCTTTGTGGCTTGAGGTGAGTCACAGCATAGTCACAGCACACAAACATATTATTATATGACAGAGATAACCTTACTCTACAGGTAGGAGAGAGCAGGCGTGCTCGGTGCATGGCAGCGTGGTGCGCAGGTGTGGATGAGAAAGAGCATGCAAGGTTGGAGGGAGGCTCGCTTCAATGAATCCCTTCAAAGCATGTGCCCAATTATATTGTTGGTGGGCTTCAGAATGCTCTTTGATTGTAGGTGAACTATAAATCCCAGCAAGTACAACTCCCAAATATCAAGGTCTATTTTCCCCAAACGCCACCAGTGAGCACATCTGGGCATATTGAGTATTCATGCCAAGTGTGGTCCGGATCCATCATTGTTTGAGTCTTACAGTGCAGAGTGCTCTTTGATTGCAGGTGAACTATAAATCCCAGAAAGTACAACTCCAAAATATCAAGGTCTATTTTCCCCAAACGTCACCAGTGTCTACATTTGGGCATATTTTCATGCCAAGTCTAGTCCAGATCCATCATTGTTTGAGTCTTACAGGGCAGAGTGCTCTTTGATTGCAGGTAAACTATAAATCCCAGCAAGTACAACTCCCAAATATCAAGGTCTATTTTCCCCAAACGCCAGCCACCATTGTCTATATTTGGATATATTTTCATGCCAAGTTTGCTCCAGACCCATCATTGTTTGAGTCTTACAGTGCAGAGTGCTCTTAGATTGCATGTGGACTATAAATCCCAGAAAGTGCAACTCCAAAATATCAAGGTCTATTTTCCCCAAACACCACCAGTGTCTACGTTTGGGCATATTTTCATGCCAAGTTTGGTCCAGATCCATAATTGTTTGAGTCTTACAGTGCAGAGTGCTCTTTGATTGCAGGTGAACTATAAATCCCAGAAAGTACAACTCCAAAATATCAAGGTCTATTTTCCCCAAACGCCACCAGCGTCTACATTTGGGCATATTTTCATGCCAAGTCTGGTCCAGATCCATCATTGTTTGAGTCTTACAGGGCAGAGTGCTCTTTGATTGCAGGTAAACTATAAATCCCAGCAAGTACAACTCCCAAATATCAAAGTCTATTTTCCCCAAATGCCACCAGTGTCTACGTTTGGGCATATTTTCATGCCAAGTTTGGTCCAGACCCATCATTGTTTGAGTCTTACAGTGCAGAGTGCTCTTTGATTGCATGTGGACTATAAATCCCAGAAAGTGCAACTCCAAAATATCAAGGTCTATTTTCCCCAACACCACCAGTGTCTACATTTGGGCATATTTTCATGCCAAGTTTGGTCCAGATCCATAATTGTTTGATTGCAGGTGAACTATAAATCCAAGTACAACTCCCAGATGACAAACTCAAACAACCCCACCAGTGATTCCGGCCATGAAAGCCTTCGACAATATATTCAGGCACCCACAACTTTGCTCCCTCCATACGCTTGTGCCATCCCTTTTGGCCCTTACATGGTTAAACACCCTCTTGTGTTCGTTTAAACTGTCACTTTGCAGGGCTGCCAAAATATTTTGATGGCTCGTACCAGATCTCCTTGGCAGACTGTTCTTTCCCTTGAATGAGAGAGAGAGAGAGAGAGAGAGAGGAGGGGAAGTCGGCAAGGGGGAGGAAGCGAGACTGTCTGGAAGAATGAATAATGCATAACCAAGGTGCCCCCTGCCGGCCACTGAAGCCTCCAAGCCACATTTGCGGGCCTTGAGTAAAGCTCTAAAGCAGTCTTTCTCCGCCTTCCCAATGCCGTGACCCCTTAATCCAGTTCCTCCTGTTGTGGTGACCCCCAAACATAACATCATTTTCGTTGCGACTTCCATAATTCTCATTTTGCTCCTGTTATGAATCATCATGTAAATATCTGATATGCAGGATGTACTTTCATTCACTGGACCAAATTTGGCACAAATACCTGATACACCCAAATCTGAACACTCGTGGGGTCGATTTTGTCATTTGGGAGTTGTAGTTGCTGGGATTTATAGTTCATCTACAATCAAAGAGCATTATGAACTCCACCAGTGATGGAACGGAACCCTGAACTCTCACGATCAACAGAAAATACTGGAAGGGTTTGGTGGGCATTGATCTTGAGTTTTGGAGTTGTAGTTCACCTACATCCAGAGAGCACTGTGGACTCAAACAATGATAGATCTGGACCAAGCTTGGCATGAATACTCAAGATGCCCAAATGTGAACACTAGTGGAGTTTGGGGGAAATAGACCTTGACATTTGGGAGTTGTAGTTGCTTATAGTTGTTGTTTATAGTAGTTGTAGTTTATAGTTCCCCTACAATCAAAGAGCATTCTGAACTTCACCAATGATGGACTTGAACCAAGCTTGGCACATAGAGTTCCCATGACCAACAGAAAATACTGGAAGGGTTTGGTGGGCATTGATCTTGAATTTGGGAGTTGTAGTTCACCTACACCAGAGAGCACTGTGGACTCAAACAATGATAGATCTGGACCAAACTCTACACGAATACTCAATATGCCCAAATATGAAAATTGGTGGAGTTTGGGGAAAATAGACCTTGACATTCCGGAGTTGTAGTTGCCAGGATTTAGAGTTCTCCTACAATCAAAGAGCATTCTGAACCCCACCAACAATGGAATTGAACCAAACTTGGCACACAGAATTCCTATGACTAGCTAAAAAAATACTGGATATCTTTGGGGGTAATTCGCTTTGATTTGGGGAAATTGTAGTTCACCTACATCCAGAGAGCATTGTGAATCTTTTTGTACAATTACAAAAATGACTATTTTAATTTCAATGTCGGGTACCCAAGCTAGTGGCCACCATGACACCAAGCAAGCAGGACATGTCCTCGCATGGGCGAGAGATCAAAGAGAGTGGTGAGGAAATTGTGTTTTGAGAGTTCCAGCACGGATGAGCCTGGGAGACAACTGTAAATGCTGGGTTGGAGGCAGGTGACCAAGGAGAGGAGAGTAAGCCTGGGTGGGGCAGGGCATCGGGAGATGATCAGGGCGTCGCTCCCAGGAGTGGGCGAGAACGGCACTCCAGTGAGTGGGGATATGGAGCCGGCTTTGGGATTATCCCAGGAGAGAAGGAGAAAAACCATCACCAAAACATGGCATATCTTCCAACTGTCCTCAATTGAAAGGGCCATCCCCCTGTCATGCAGGAAAAGCATAATCAAAGCATCCCTGACAGATGGCCATCTAGCCTCAGTCCCAATATGCCTTTACTCAACTGTCGGGAGTGTTTGAATTGCCTCTCCTTACATTGAGGTTGGTCTAGGTGACCTTTGGGGTCCCCTTGCAACTTTATTTGCATATAGACTCCCTTAGAGTTTGCAGGAGTCTCTTTATTTAAACAGACTTGATGAACAACTGTCAGGAGTGTTTGAATTGTGTATCCTTGCATTGGGGTCAGTCTAGATGACTTTTGGGTTCGCCTTCCAACTCTAATGGCTTATAGACTCTCACAGATTTTGCTGGGCTCTCTTTATTTCAACAGAGACTCAATGAACATCTGTCAGGGGTGTTTGAATTGTGTATCCTTGCACTGGGGTCAGTCTATATGACCTTTGGGATCCCCTTCCCACTTTATTTGCATATAGACTTCCTTAGAGCTTGGCGGACTCTCTTTATGCAAATAGAGACCCGATGAACATCCGTTGGGAGTGTTTGAATTGTGTACCCTTGCACTGTGGTCAGTCTAGATGATCTTTGGTGCCCCCTTCCAACTTTATTTGTATGAGTTTGGTGGACTCTCTTTATGCAAATAGAAACTTGATGAACATCTGTCAGGAGTGTTTAAATTGTGTACGCTTGCATTGGGGTCAGTCTAGAAGACCTTTGGTGCCCCCTTCCAACTTTATCTGCATGGGCTTGGTGGACTCTCTTTATGTAAATAGAGGCTTGATGAACAACTGCCAGGAGTGTTTGGCTGGTGACTATTATAATGTTGGCAACACGTACAATCTCCAGGTCATGGGACCTCTGTCTAATAATGCGCGTGGGAAGGTGAGCTAAGAGTGCAAAACAGTCAAATACAGAAAATGTGGTTGTTGAAATATTTTTGCTATTTATCTTATTTTTACCAGATGATGTATACAGTTTCCCCCTTCTTTGACCCAGGGTTACATCCCTGCCCACGGAAGCCCGTGAGGTTGGCTCTTTTGCTGGTGTGAGCACTTCTCCGAGGGGGAAAATTGTCTAACTCTGGACCGATCCCAAAGGGCCATTCATTTCCTTTCTGCTGCTTCCACTTGGCAAGAGCGGTTTGCCAACCCTCTTCGACTCTGGAGCTGTTTCCCATTCATCCCTCTTCTCTCCGAGCTGTAGGAATGGACGAGAATAGATTACCTCCCAATCTGATTTGGCCCCGGTCACACTGACATTATATTAATCAGGGTGTAGATTCCTGCAAAGGACTGGTTGATCGGCCTCGATTTGGTTGTTTCTGCAAATGAGGCCACAAACAGGATCTCGATTTCCGGTGTGTACAAATCAAACGTGACACACTGATCTAGAACATTGTTTTTGGATGACCATGCCAGGATCCCAGGGATGCTCCATCTAGTCTGGTTTTAAGGGTTCCCTTACATTTTATTACCATATGCAGACTACCTTGGGTATCCAGCGTTGTAACTGTACCAAATCCATACGGTTGTGGGTGAACTACAACTCCCATCATGCCAGGTTAACCCTGAGAAACTCCATCAGTACTGAAAGTTTGTTATGTTGGGCAAGTTTGCTCTAGATGCATCATTGGAGGCATTCAGTGTGCTCTCTGGCTGCAGGGTAAACTACAACTCCCACCTTGGTGAGTCAGTCCCCTCAAACCCCTCCAGTAGGTTGAGTCATGGGGGTTCTGTGTGCCAAGTTTGGTCCAGGTCCAGCATCGATGGAGGTCACAGTTTCTCTGGTTGTGGGTGAACTACAACTCCCACTATGGTGAGTCAGTCCCCTCAAACCCCTCCAGTAGATTGAGTTAGTCATGGGGGTTATGTGTGCCAAGTTTGGTCCAGGTCCATCATCGATGGAGGTCAGTTTCTCTGGTTGTGGGTGAACTACAACTCCCACTATGGTGAGTCAGTTCCCTCAAACCCCTCCAGAAGGTTGAGTTAGTCATGGTGCCAGGTTTGGTCCAGGTCCAGCATCAGTGGAGGTCATGGTTTTCCAGGTTGTGGGAGAACTATAACTCCCATTATGGCAAGTCAGGTCCCTCAAACCCCTCCAGTAGGTTGAGTTAGTCATGGGGATTCTGTGTGCCAAGTTTGGTCCAGGTCCATCATCGGTGGAGGTCACAGTTTCTCTGGTTGTGGGTGAACTACAACTCCCACTATGGTGAGTGTGCTCTCTGGCTGCAGGGTAAACTACAACTCCCAATATGGTGAGTCAGTTCCCTCAAAGCCCTCCAGAAGGTTGACTTAGTCATGGGGGTTGTGTGCCAAGTTTGGTCCAGGTCCATCATCGGTGGAGGTCACCATTTCTCTGGTTGTGGGTGAACTACAGTTCCCACTATGGTAAGTCAGTCCCCTCAAACCCCTCCAGAAGGTTGAGTTAGTCATGGGGGGTGGGGGTGGGGTGGGTTCTATGTGCCAAGTTTGGTCCAGGTCCATTATCGGTGGAGGTCACTGTTTCCCTGGTTGTGGGTGAACTACAACTCTCAGAAAGGGAGATCAGTTCCTCCCAACCCCCCCCCCCCCAGTAATCAAATTTTGGCATATCAGGTCTATGTGCCAAGTTTGGTCCAGATCCATCGGTGTTTGGATGTAGGTGAGCTACAACTCCCTCAAATCAAGGTGACCTCCAGTATTTTTTGCTGGTCATGGGAGCTCTGTGTGCCGAATTTGGTCCAGTTCCATTTTGGTGGAGTTCAGAGTGCTCATTGATTGCAGGTGAACTATAAATCCCAGTATCTACAACTCAAAATGTCCAGGCCAATTCCCCTCAAAACACACCCGTCTTCAAATTTTGGGCGTATTGGGTATGCATGCCAAGTTTGGTCCAGATCCATCAATGTTTGGGTTCATAGTGCGCTCTGGATGTTGGTGAACTACAACTCCTCTAAATCCCTCCAAAGACCTCCAATATATTCTGTTGGTCATGGAGGTTCTGTGTACCAAGTGAGTTCCAGGTCCATTGTTGCTGGAGTTCAGAGTGCTCTTAGATTGCACTTGAACTGTACATCCCAGGACCTACAACTATAAATCATGATGAATTCTCCCTCAACCTCTGTTGCTCTGTTCTGTTGCTGATCTTTTCCTCTGTTTGCTATGTGCTATACAAAGGGTTAGGGGAGGGGCAGTGGGTGGGGCCATGCAAATTCCACAACAATGGAGAAAGCAAAAAACACTGGGATGTCTGTGGTGGAGGAAAAACAGAAACACATTGGTGAAATGGTACCTATATGAACGCCTTCACTTGGGTGGTTGGCAGTATTGTATTTGTGGGGGACATTGGCGGGACTCTAGGACATGTTCATGGTGCTCATGGTCAGTATGTGGAGGACATTGGCCAGTCTCTTGGACAAGTTCATTGTGCTCATGGACAGTATGTGGAAGGCATTGGCAGGACTCTTGGACATTTTCATGGTGCTACATGGGCACTATGTGGAGGACATTGGCAGGACTCTTGGACATGTTCATGGTGCTCACTATAACCTGCAATGTCATTGGAGGGAGGGCCATTTGTGTCTCCTGAGTAGTGGGAGTTATAGCCGTTTGTGGAAGTGGAAGTCACACACACACATTCATATTTTCACTTTTATTATGTGTACAGATTGTATGATGCACCTTTACTTTGTGTAGCATGCCTTGTATCTATTGGTATTCATTCCAACCATGAGCCTTTCTTTCCCTATCCTGGGGCGAGGGCTCCTAAGCCACTGTGGCATGACATCCTCCATTTCACCTCATTGGCCATCTTCACATTACAGCACTCATAGCAAAGGTTCAGATAATGAGCACCTCTCGTATTGCTGGCGTAATAAATAATAAAGAATGGACATAATGTATTTTTAAAAGTTTCTCTTAATGCAATACCGGCATAGTGCTCCACCCAAATAAATGAAATTATTGCCATCTACTAAAAAGCAAAACAATGGGGAGAAAATGAATGGATGATCATCGCTGGGAGGAAAGTATTGCCGTGGAACTCTTATGCAACCGGGAGCTTTTCTTGCGGATCATGAAGTTCTCTGATTGAGATCTTCATCCTTTACCAAGAAATCCTTAAATGGCCTCCAGCAAGCTAGTATCTTTGGGTTTTTGCGATGGAAAAGTGGAGGAGGACGAGATAAAACACTGTCAAAGGGTTGGATCCAGATTTAGTGAAGCTTATCGATGGGGCAATGTCTGAAACCATGGTTTCAGTGAGTCTGAGCTAAAAGCATGCCCAATATGCAGCTTGTACGGTACAGTCTCGCTTATCCAACAATAATGGGAGCTTCTATGTGGAGTTTCAAGGCAGCAAAAGTAGATGGAGGAGGCCAAAGAATGGTTTACCCCAAGGCAGCGTTCTTGCACCGACCTTGTTTAATATCTTTACTAACAATCAGCCACAACCACCACTCACAAAAAGCTTTATACATGCTGATGACCTTGGCGTAATGGCACAAGCAAAAGACTCTGAAACAGCTGAAATCCAACTTATTAAATCCTTGGAAGATCTCTCCAGCTACTCCAAAGATAACCACCTGAAGCCTAACCCTGCCAAGACACAAGTGTGTGCTTTCCACCTACGCAACCGTGAAGCCAAGAGGAAATTGAAAGTCACCTGGGAAGGTCAAGAGCTTGAACACTGTTTCCATCCTAAATATCTTGATGCCACCTTAGATCGAACACTAGCATATAGGAAACACTGCTTGAACACCAAGCACAAAGTAGCTGCATGCAATGCAGAAACTTACGAGCAGCACATGGGATGCAGACCCAAAATTAGTAAGAACATCAGCCCTGGCCTTATCTTAATCAACTACCAAGTATGCATGCCCTGTTTGGCATAGGTCTGGCCACACAAAGCAGGTGAACATAGCATTGAATGAAACACGCAGAATAATCACAGGATGACTTAAACCTACACCTGTTTATAAACTCTACAAGCTAGCTGGCATCCCCCCCCCCCCCCCCCCCCGATGTGCGATGGGAAGTTGCTGCTAAATGTGAGAGAAATAAGGTTGCACACTGTGAAAGCCACCCACTACATGGCTACCAGCCTCCTCCCAGTAGACTCAAATCAAGGAAAAGCTTTATGAGAACTAACACTCCATGCAAACTAGGTGAACATAGCATTGAATGAAACATGCAGAATAATCACAGGATGTCTTAAACCTACACCTGTTGATAAACTCTATAAGCTAGCTGGCATTGCCCCCCCCCCCCCCCCGATGTGCGATGGGAAGTTGCTGCTAAATGTGAGAGAAATAAGGTTGACTGTGAAAGCCACCCACTACATGGCTATCAGCCTCCTCCCAGCAGACTCTTGATTCTTTCACAGCTTGGACACCCTACCCAACTGCCTCAGCTCGAGCCAACTTTGCAGCGTTTTTCTCCCTAAATAGAGCTAAATCCCTTTGTGTAAATGTGTAAAAAGGTGAGTGATTAACAAGAAGAGGCTCTGTTGCTACTGTTGTGTCCTGGCTTGCCTCTCTCTCGTACAGGCTCCTCGGGGCAGAAACTTGGAACTATTCCGGTAAGAAGACAAAGAAACACAGTATTGTCGCTGGAAAGATGTGGGCCTGGCCCCACTAAGAGCAGAAGGTTCCAACCTTTCTGTAGCTCCAGTTTTTTGAAGCAGAGAGAAAGAGAAGGGAAGACAGCAGGAAAGAGTATAGGCCCGAGCCACTCTTCCTGGGAGGTCGGCAAATCACAGCAGAGGAGGACTTTTGGTGCTAGCATGAGCCTCCCACCAGCCTCACATGCTCTCCCTCGCCTGCACATGTGCACCACGCTGCTATCCACCAAGCACGCCTGCTCTCCTCTCCCTACTTGGAGTCTCAGAAACAGCTCTCCCCTTGGCTGAGAGGCCAGCGGAGAGGCCCGCCAATCACAGTGGAGGAGGGCTCTTGGTGGGAGGATTCACTGTCTCTTTCCAAAAACAAAGAGAAGGACAGGTGGAGAGATCTTCAGCCTTCTCTGCCAAAGGCGTTCCTAAGACCATCAAAAATATATGTTTTCTGATGGTTTTTGGTGACTTCTCTGAAACTCCCTCACAAACCCCCCCAGGGTCCCGACCCCCAGGTTGAGAAACACTGCCTTAGGCTACTGTGAGCCTCCCTCCAGCCTCACATGCTCTCCCTTCCCACTATGCTGCCATGCACAGAGCACGCCTGCTCTTCCCTCACCACTTGGTCTCAGAAACAGCCCTCCCCTTGGCTGAGAGGCCAGCCAATCAGTACGGAGGAGGGCATTTGGTGGGAGGATTCGCCGTCTGTTTCCAAAAAGGAAAAGAACAATAGGCAGAGAGATCTTCAGATTTCTCTGCCAAAGGGGTTCCTGAGACCATCAGAAATATATGCTGCCATGCCCTGAGCACGCCTGCTCTCCCCTCCCCACTTGGAGTCTCAGAAACAGCCCTCCCCTTGGCTAAGAGGTCAGCCAATCACAGCAGAGGAGGGCTTTTGGGGAGAGGATTCACCGTGGGTTTCCAAAAAGGAAGAGAAAGACAGGTGGAGAGATAAGGGATGTGCTGCTTCACCTTGGCCAAGTGCTAAAACGGAGTGAAACAAAATGTATCCTGACCCAGCTGGAAGCTCGGACTGTCCGCAGGGGTGTTAATGATCTCTGTTGACATGAACGTCACTTCTTTTATATCGTGAATGGCTCTAACTGAGCAGCTCATCAGTAGTGGCCTTCCCAGTCAGCATTTACTGACAGGATAATCTCGGCTCAAGGAACGTTACGTGGTATTGGCTTCGGCTGCCATGCTGTCTCCCGGGCCGGAGGACAGGAGAAAGTACACCTGGCGTACAGCTATAATAGAAGGGGACATCACCTTAATTCCACCTCCATTAGACCTCGCCGGGTTGACGGTGACCCTTCTCACCTCATCAATATTCAAAAGCTCCCCCACCCCGGCTGCCAAAAAAGCTATAACCAGGGAAGTCAGAAATAATGGAATGCGGTATTGATTATTTTATGGTACGATTAGGTGTAATTACATCTCTCAAATTTTATTTTAATGCCACTTTCTACTACTTTTAAGCCTTTTAAAATGATCCAAAACATCTCCTTTTAATGGAAAGAACATGGCTTCCATTTAATCGCAAAATACTCCCCCCCCCCCAGTTAAAGAGTGACCTCAATCTATTTGAAAACATAAATTACCACTATGTATAAAACCATAAAAAATGAATGATGAATTTAATTCGGGCAAAGTGAGTGGGATTTATGCAGAGGAAGAAGGAAATAAGGAAGAGGGTGGCAGGAGTAAGAAACGCTGTTTATCCAGACGAAAAGGGACAGTTGAGGTGAAGAGAGAGAAGAAGGGCGTCGGGAAATGTGACTTTCACCACAATGCAAAGGAGCAGTGAAGGACTTTTCTGATAAGAAAGAAAGAAGCCGTGAAGGTGGCGGAAACTCTATTTTCAGTTCATTCAAAATTCAAAATAGAGTGATCTTGCTTTATTCTGGTTGAGAAAGTGCTTCTTAATTCCTGTTCAAGCTCAAGTATGCAAAAAGCAGCAAACAGATAGGTGGTCGACTTGTGCGTTGAATTCATTTCTTCCGTTTCCTACGTTTCTTTCGCTACTTTTGGTACTTCGGGAGCCCATAACAGTAAGGACCCTCCCAGTACGAAAACCCACCCAACACGAAAGCAAGCAGGAGCCAGTCTCGGCTTCTCCTTTGCTTTTCGGCATCACAGTTTAACCTTTTTATTAATCCCCAACAAACAAAAAGAAAACCTTCTGTAGCGAATTTGGCTTGCTTTAGAAAGTTAGTCAGTGACATACCTTAAAGGGCTGACAGAAGTAGCTGAGGAGCAGCTGGAAAATTGGTTAAAGAAACAAGTTAAAGATAGTGTGAAACCTGTTCTTATGTATTCACATAACAGTCCTTTTGGAAAAAAATAATAGTTTGAGAGAAACTCGTAGTGAAACATTGTTCTGTAAACAGCAAGCATTTGATCCTATGTAACCACTACGCTTATGCCATAATACAAATAAATTAAGTAACTGTTTCACCTTCAAACAAACTCTCTCTCTCAATGTATCACTTCCGGCTTGAGGAGTCTTAAGGAGAAGGAGGAGGAGGAGAAGATAAACCTTTACTCCTTAGTGTCATATTTTGCCCAGACTCAGCCTATCCCCTTCCTGACCCTTTTGCATTTCTGGTTAAATAAGCAAATAAGAGATCCCTTCAGCCAGGCCACAAGACCAGAGAGTGCTTTGCACTCTCATTCCCTGAAAACTACTGTCCTCTTCCCACTTGGAAGTGGGAAACCTCCTTAAAATGCCTTGGAAAGAGTGTGTGGCTGCTGGCATGGACAGCTCCAGAGATAAAGCGCGCACATGCCTGCAACCGAGCACCTCTTCTCTAGAGTAAGAAACAGAACTTGCCTCCTTGCCTTGGAAAGTGTGTGTGGTGTGTGCAGGCCTGGGAGAGAAAGCACGGTTGCTTGCCCACAGACGAGCACCTCTCCTCTAGAGGAGAAACAAGTAAGAAGCCTCCGTAAAGTACATGCCTGCCTGCAGGTGAGCACCTCTTCTCTAGAGTAGAAACAGATTAAATGCCTAAAATGATGGGAAGGGGAGCCTGGGAAGCCCCCCCCCCTCCTCATAATGGAATAGAAAATGAATCTTTCGGCACCCCAGAGCAAAAACAGATGTTTGTCCTCCCAAATTCGGGAGGCTCCTGACACACGGATCAGGGCCCCAAACGAAAGCCGGAACACAAAACAGGTCAAGGTTTAACCAAATTACACAAGCCTAACAGGTGGGAATGGCCTCCTCTTTGTACAAACTAGAACTTCCACCACTGGACCAACCTGTTACTATTTGACATCCTCCTCCTCATCATCACCATCACTATCAAATAATTCGCTCCACTGCTATCTCACCCCCTGTTTTTATCTTTAGTATTTTATTCAATTCATGCAGCCCGCTCACTGTTTTGTGTTATGAATGATCTTATTGCAAATGTATATTGGTTGTTGTATTCTTATAATTTTATATAATGGATTATGTTGTTTATGTTTGGATTTTATTTTATTTTATTGCGTTGTTGAGCTTGGCCTCATGTAAGCCGCCCCGAGTCCCTGTTGGGGAGATGGTGGCGGGGTACAAATAAAATTTATTATTGTTATCATTATTAGAAACACAACATAGAATCACAGAATCATAGAATCATAGAATCAAAGAGTTGGAAGAGACCTCATGGGCCATCCAGTCCAACCCCATTCTGCCAAGAAGCAGGAATATTGCATTCAAATCACCCCTGACAGATGGCCATCCAGCCTCTGTTTAAAAGCTTCCAAAGAAGGAGCCTCCACCACACTCCGGGGCAGAGAGTTCCACTGCTGAACGGCTCTCACAGTCAGGAAGTTCTTCCTCATGTTCAGATGGAATCTCCTCTCTTGTAGTTTGAAGCCATTGTTCCGCACCCGAGTCTCCAGGGAAGCAGAAAACAAGCTTGCTCCCTCCTCCCTGTGGCTTCCTCTCACATATTTATACATGGCTATCATATCTCCTCTCAGCCTTCTCTTCTTCAGGCTAAACATGCCCAGCTCCTTAAGCCGCTCCTCATAGGGCTTGTTCTCCAGACCTTTATCATTTTAGTCGCTCTCCTCTGGACACATTCCAGCTTGTCAGTATCTCTCTTGAATTGTGGTGCCCAGAATTGGACACAATATTCCAGATGTGCTCTAACCAAAACAGAATAGAGGGGTAGCATTACTTCCCTAGATCTAGACACTATGCTCCTATTGATGCAGGCCAAAATCCCATTGGCTTTTTTTGCCGCCACATCACATTGTTGGCTCATGTTTAACTTGTTGTCCACGAGGACTCCAAGATTTTTTTCACACGTACTGCTCTCGAGCCAGGCATCCCCCATTCTGTTTACAGCAGACACTCTGCTGACTGTTGAATTGGATCACACGTCTGACACTTCCCAAGTGTCTAGGACTGTGTGATGTATCAGCGAATAATGCGTGCAGATCCCAGTAAGGTGGCCTTCTGCAGCTGGCAGATGGTAATTTTGTCAGCGCCGATTGTGTTTAAGTGCAGGCCAAGGTCTTTAGGCACTGCACCCAGTGTGCCGATCACCACTGGGACCACCTTGACTGGCTTGTGCCAGAGTCTTTGCAGTTTGATCTTTAAATCCTTATATCGTGTCAGCTTTTCCAGTGGTTTCTCTGCAATCCTGGTGTCACCTGGGATTGCAACATCGACGATCCATACTTTGTTTTTTAACACGATTGTGAAGTCAGGAGTATTATGCTCCAAAACGCTGTCTGTCTGAATCCGGAAGTCCCAGAGGAGTTTGGCGTGTTCATTCTCTGTAACTTTTTCTGGCTTGTGATCCCACCAGTTCTTTGTCACAGGCAGATGGTATTTGTGGCACAAGTTCCAATGAATCATCTGAGCAATGGTGTTGTGCCTCTGCTTGTAGTCTGTCTGCGAGATCTTCTTGCAGGAGCAGAGGATGGATCTATTGTTTCATCTGCTTCCTTGCAGAGTCTACATTTGGGATCAGTTGTCGACTTTTCAATTCTGACTTTGATGGCATTGGTTCAAATGGCTTGTTCTTGGGCTGCCAGAATCAGGCCCTCCATCTCCTTTTTCAGAGTTCCATTTTATTGTTGTTGTTGTTGTTGTTGTTGTTATTATTATTATTATTATTATTATTATTATTATCTTATTAATAACACACAGCAATTTCTGGGCATCTGCACTAAGAATTACCGTACTTGGTGACTATCAATTCTCTGCTCTTCAATGTTCTCAGCATTTTGTGTCTTGCCTCATGATAATTTGTACTTCCTTGCACAAGGATGGGAATCCAGCTTTTGCCGGACTGCAACCCTCAGCAGCTCCTGCCTGCATTTCCAAAGGGAAGGAATGCTGGGTGTTTCACACCAACAGCACCTGGAGAGCCACATGATTTCCAGTCCTACTTAAGAGTGGAGCCTTTTATGTGGTTTTTAGTCATCAGATAATGAAAACAACGATGGTTTTAATTAATAGTTGTAAAGATTTCTGGAAAGATTACTTTACTGTTAATGATTTGACTGCTGGACTAAAACTCTAGGAGACCAGTCACGGTTCAGGCATGGAAACCCAATGGGGAAGTCGCACTCACTCAGCCTCAGAGGGAAGCAATGCCAAAACTCCTCTTAATCAATCTTTTCAAGAAAGCCCCCCAAAATGGGTTCACCTAACGGCAGTGTATCCCAACCTTCCTAATGCTGCGACCCCTTAATGCAGTTCCTCATGTTGGGTTGACCCCCAACCATAACATTATTTTCGTTGCTACTTCAGAACTGACATTTCGCTACTGGTATGAATCGTAATGTAAACATCTGATGTCCAGGATGTATTTTCATTCACTGGACCAAATTTGGCACAAATACCCGATACGTCCAAACTTGTGAGGTTGGGATTGATTTTATCATTTGAGAGTTGTAGTTGCTGGGATGTATAGTTCACCTACAATCTAAGAGCATTCTGAACTCCACCAACGATGGAATGGAACCAAACTTGGCACACAGAACTCCCTTGACCAACAGAAAATACTGGAAGGGTTTGGTGGGCATTGACCTTCAGTTTTGGAGTTGTAGTTCACCTACAACCAGACAACACTGTGGACTCAAACAATGGTAGATCTGGACCAAACTTGGCATGAATACTCAATATGCCCAAATGCGAACACTGGTGGAGCTTGGGGAAAACAGAGTTTGATATTTGGGAGTTGTAGTTACTGGGATTTATAGTTCTCCTACAATCAAAGAGCATTCTGAACTCCACCAACGATGGAATGGAACCAAACTTATCACACAGAACTCCCATGACCAAGAGAAAATACCGGAAGGGTTTGGTGGGCATTGACCTTGAGTTTTGGAGTTGTAGTTCACCTATGTCCAAAGAGCACTGTGGACTCAAACAATGATGCACCTGGACCAAACTTGGCATGAATACCCAATATGCCGAAATGTGAACGCTGGTGGAGCTTGGGGAAAATAGAGTTTGACATTTAGGAGTTGTAGTTGCTGGGATTTATAGTTCACCTACAATCAAAGAGCATTCTGAACTCCACCAACGATAGAATGGAACCAAACTTGGCACACAGAACTCCTATGACTAGCTAAAAAATACTGGAGATCTTTGGGGGTAATTCGCTTTGATTTGGGGAAATTGTAGTTCACCTACATCCAGACAGCACCGTGAATCACTTTGTACAATTACAAAAATGACTATTTTAATTTTAATGTCGGGTACCCAAGTTAGTGTATAACAAAAAGGAAAATCCTTATAATCACTTATAATCAAAGAGCATTCTGAACCCCATTAATGATAGAATTGGGCCAAACTTCTCACACAGAACTCCCATGTCTAGAAGGGACTTGCTGGTGAGAGCCTCCCTCCAGCCTCATACTCTCTCCCTTGCCTGCACATGCACACCATGCTGCCATACAAATATTACTTGTGTTCATGGGAGTTTTATAATGCCTTGAGTTTGGCCCTCCATCCACCCCTGAATGCATGGCTTCCCCTGGACCAAACTTTGCATGAATACTCAATATGCCCAAATGTGTACAGTGGTGGAGCTTGGGGAAAATAGAACTTGATATTTGGGAGTTGTAGTTACTGGGCTGTATAGTTCACCTACAATCAAAGAGCATTATGAACTCTATCAACGATAGAATTGGGCCAAACTTCCCACACAAAACCCCTATGCCTTGAAGGGACTCACTACAGCCTCACATGCTCTTCCTTTCCACTATGTGGCCATGCCCTGAGCACGCCTGCTCTCCCCTTCCCACTTGGAGTCTCAGAAACAGCCCTTCCCTTTGCTGAGAAGCCAGCCAATCACAGTGGAGGAGGGCTTTTAGTAGGAGGATTCACTGTCTTTTTCCAAACAGGACAGGCAGAGAGATCTTCAGCCTTCTCTGCTAAAGGGTCTCCTAAGAGCATCCAAAATATGTTTTCTGATGGTCTTTGGCAACCCCTCTGAAACCTCCTTGCAACCCCACCCCCCAGGGGTCCCGACCCCTAGGTTGAGAAACGCTGCCTTAGGGTCTCCATATGTCACAAATGGCTTGAAGACGCACAACACCAACAACAACCAGAGAAGAGATTGGGAACTTAATACAGAGGACAGTGAATCACCTGTATGAGAACAGGGTTTGTAGCGTACAGCCAAGGAAGGAGGCACCCTGACACTAATTGGAGTGGAAGCCATGTGCTAACTATCTGCTTCCTGTCACCTGCCACCACCAAAAGAATGATGTGTCTGTATTTTTTTTATTTATGATTGTTTACTCATGCTTTTAGGCAATAAAGGTGTCCATGCTGGCTTGCAAATCAACACATTAAAAACAATAGCACGAATAAGGCGGTACAAAAACCCATAGTCATCACAAAGTGCCAAAGAAGAACCAGCGCAAGTAAAATCCTCGTCCCTGGGCTAAAGGAGAGGAATTGGATTGTAAATGGCACTTAAGCCACCAAATCTGGCAGGTACTGAGAATCAACTAGAACAGTGTTTCTCAACCTGGGGGTTGGAACACCTGGAGGGGTCGTGAGGGGGTTTCAGAAGGGTCGCCAAAGACCATCAGAAAAGAGTATTTTCTGTTGGTCATGGGGTTCTGTGTGGGATGTTTGCCCAATTCTATCATTGATGGGGTTCAGAATGCTCTTTGATTGTAGGTGAACTATAAAACCCAGCAAATACAATTCCCAAATGTCAAGGTCTATTTTCCACAAACTCCACTAGTGTTCAAATGTGGGCATATTGAGTATCTGTGCCAAGTTTGGTCCAGATCCATCATTGTTTGAGTCCATGGTGCTCTATGGATGTAGGTGAACTACAATTTCAGAATTCAAGGTCAATACCCATTAAACCCTTCCAGTATTTTCTGTTGGTCATGGGAGTTCTGTGTGGGACGTTTGGCCCAATTCTATCTTTGGTGGGGTTCAGAATGCTCTTTGATTGTAGGTGAACTATAAAACCCAGCAACTACAATTCCCAAATGTCAAGGTCTATTTTCCACAAACTCCACCGGTGTTCAAATGTGGGCATATTGAGTATCTGTGCCATGTTTGGCCCAGATCCATCATTGTTTGAGTCCACAGTGCTCTATGGATGTAGGTGAACTRCAACTTCAAAACTCAAGGTCAATACCCACCAAACCCTTCCAGTATTTTCTGTTGGTCATGGGAGTTCTGTGTGCCAAGGCTGGTTAACTTCCATCGCTGGTGGAGTTCAGAATGCCCTTTGGACCAAAGTGAATTATAAATCATAATAATAGTAATAATCTTTATTTATACCCCGCCACCATCTCCCCAAGGGACCCGGAGCAGCTTACATGAGGCCAAGCCCAACAACACAGCAATAAAAACAAAAAGCAATAAACAGAAAATAATACAATACAATTAATATAAATCACATATAAACAATAACCAATAAACAATAACATGAAAAGGATTTAAAAACCTGTTCAGATCCATCATTGTTTGAGTCCACAGATTTCTATGGATGTCGGTGAACTACAATTGCAATACCTACCATTCCCTTCCAGTATTTTCTGTTGGTCATTGGAGTTCTGTGTGCCCAGTTTGGTACAATTCCATCACTGGTGGAGTTTGGAATGCTCTTTGATTATAGGTGAACTATAAATCCCAGCAACTACAACTCCTAAATGACAAAATCAATCCCTCCCCCAACCCCACCAGTATTCAAATTTGGGTCTATTGGGTATTTGTGCCAAATTTGGTCCAATGAATGAAAATACATCCTGCAGAACAGATATTTACATTATGATTCATAACAGAAGCAACATTACAGTTGTGAAGTAGCAACGAAAATAATTATATGGTTGGGAGTCACCACAACATGAGGAACTGTATGTATTAAGGAGTCGTGAAACACTGAACTAGAAACTACTAGAACGGAATGGCCAAGGTAGACATCGACTGCTTTGCTGATGTTTTCTAGGTATGCTCTTTGCAAAGGAGAAAAGAGGTCTCAACACTCAAGGTGGCAACTATCTCTGGGGACGCAATGATTCCCTTGCATCTCTCTCTGTCGTCCATTATAGACTTCAGAGGATATTAACCAACCCGGAGCTCCTCTAAATAAGAGTGTCAGAGGGATTGCCAGGGGGTGGGGAAGAGCAGGAGGAGAAAAGGCAATGGCGGTGAATGTCTTTAGTGAGCTGAAATGCATGAACTTGACTGAACAAGTATTGATCCAGGAGGTCAGAAAGGGCAGATCCTGCACCGAGAGGCCGCCTAACTAGCGCCAGAGTGAATCTGTGACAATTAAAGGGGGGTGGACCTTTCGGATGACACTCAAATCAAAGTGTTGCTCAAGGATAAAAAGGATAAAAAGCCCACTGGCCTCTCTTTATTTATTTATCGTCTCAGAAGCAATTGTGGGGTACCATTATAATGGATTTTTTAAAAAAAAACACACACACAAACAAGGTTAAAAGCTTGGCATTATACTAGATTTCCTTTGACCCGAAGCTGGCCACTTGGATTGCCTCTGGTGTCACTGTGAGAAGGTCCTCCATTGTGCATGTGGGCAGGGCTCAGGTTGCGTTGGAATAGGTGGTCTGTGGTTTGCTCTTCTCCACTCGCATTTCGTGGACTCTACTTTATAGCCCCATTTCTTAAGATTGGCTCTGCATCTCGTGGTACCATCTCTGGAATGTGTCCAGAGGAGGGCGACTAAAACGATCAAGGGTTTGGAGAACAAGCCCTATGAGGAGCGGCTTAAGGAGCTGGGCATGTTTAGCCTGAAGAAGAGAAGGCTGAGAGGAGATATGATAGCCATGTATAAATATGTGAGAGGAAGTCACAGGGAGGAGGGAGGAAGCTTGTCTTCACTGTGTCTGGTTGTGATCCCCAGGTTGTGCCAGTAAGCTTTTGTATGATATTATTTCTAGCACCCACTTTTTGATTGATAGTCAAGCAGTGCTTCTTGTAAGTAAGAGCACGGTCCAGAGTGACTCCCAGATATGTTGGTGTGCTGCAATGCTCCAGTGGGATTTCTTCCCAGGTCATCCTCAGAGCTTGAGATGCTTGTCTGTTATTTAGGTGAAAAGCACATGTCTACATTTTAGCTGGATTGGGGATCAGCTGGTTTTTCCTGTAATAGGCAGTAAGAGGACCTAAAGCTACATAAAGCTCCTGTTCAACCATTTCAAAGCTCCCAGCTTGAGCGGTGATGGCATGATCGTCTGCATAGAAGATATTCTCTGTCCCTTTTGGCAGTGGCTGGTCATTGGTGCAACCTGGTTATCCCTGTAATAGACAGTAAGAGCACCTAAAGCTTCAGAGAGCTTCTGTTCATTTCAAAACTCCCTGCTTAAACCAAAAACCAAACCTGTTCCAGCAGGCACCAGCCAATCCCTTTCCAATGCCAGAGATACAGCTTAATGGTATAACATTAGAAAATGTTGACCATTTCCGCTCCCTTGGCAGCCACCTCTCCACCAAAGTCAACATCGACACCGAAATACAACACCGCCTGATCTCTGCGAGTGCAGCATTTTTCCAAATGAAGCAGAGAGTGTTCGAGGAACGGGAAATCCGTAGGGAGACCAAGGTGCTTGTTTATAAAGATATTGTCCTCCCAACCCTGCTATATGCCTGCGAAACGTGGACTGTCTACAGACGTCACATGCAATTCCTGGAACAATTCCCCCAGTGCTGCCTCCGGAAAATCCTGCAAATCTCTTGGGAAGACAAGCGGACAAACGTCAGCGTGCTGGAAGAAGCAAAGACCACCAGCATTGAAGCAATGGTCCTCCGCCATCAACTCCGCTGGACCGGCCACGTTGTCCGGATGCCCGACCACCGTCTCCCAAAGCAGGTGCTCTACTCTGAACTCAAGAACAGAAAACGGAATGTTGGTGGGCAGGAAAAGAGATTGAAAGATGGGCTCAAAGCCAACCTTTAAAACTCTGGCATAAACACTGAGAACTCGGAAGCCTGGCCCTTGAACGCTCCAGCTGGAGGTCAGCTATGACCAGCAGTGCTGCAGAATTTGAAGAGGCATGAATGGAGGGTGAAAGAGAGAAACATGCCAAGAGGAAGGCACATCAAGTCAACCCCGACCAATACCGCCTTCCCCCTGGAAACCAATGCTCTCACTGCAGGAGAAGATGCAGATCAAGAAGAGGGCTCCACAGTCATCTATGGACCCACAAGAATACTGATCCTGGAAGACTATCCTACTCGGCCAACGAGGGATTGCCTAAGTAAGTAAGTACTTGAGCAGTGATGGCACGATTGTCAGCATAGATGAATCTGTCCCTTCTGGCAGTGGCTAGTCATTTGTGTAAATGGAGGAAGCAAGCTCCCCTGAGGCAGGCCGTTCTTTTGTTTTCATCATCTGCTTTTGTGACCCTGGAACTCAACAAAAAAGCTCCTGTTTTGTAGAAGATTTCCTATGAAGCGGGTGAGGAGGTAGTCCTTTGTTAAGTCAGTGAAAAGGGATCTCAAATAGGAGTACTATTTACAGAAGTATGGAATTACCCAAGCAACAATGAAGCAATGCAGGACAGTAAAACAAGCCATAGCTGGCGGAGCTTCCATCTATGCCAGGACTTGAGTAAGCTTGTTCGATACATAGAACAGATTAGGAGGCAGAATTCGGGAAAATGCACTATGCACATAGTATTTCAGAGGAAAAGTTTGGAGAATCACAAGTCAACATTTCTTAGATTAAAAACTGGGATATATGGCCAGGTAGCATCAGAGTGTGGTCAAGATGGCAAGCGGTATTAATGAGGAAGAACAAACTATCTAGTGCCAACACACTAGTGAGATGATTCCATTTTAACAGCAGCGTGAGTAGTTTCACAAGCACATTTATTTATGTGAATAGGGAATTCTTGAGTGCTCTCTAAGATTATATTATCCTTATGATAGTGTACTACTTCACTGCGGTCTCCAGTAAAGAAAATTAATGTTTTAAATATATATGGATGAAGTATCAAGTGAGTTTGCCATTTTCTCTAAGTAGACTTCAGAGACAAAATTACAGAAAGGGCCCACCTGTAAGAATGGAAGCTATCTGGTATCTTTCTGAGCTACTATCCACAGAATTCCCCATCTATTTTGACAGTTGCAAGGATTAGGAGCTAAGCTGCATTGCTGGAAACAAAGGACAGATGCCATGGACTGCTGAAAAGACAAATAAATGGGTCCTGGAGCAAATGAAGCCAACATCTCCCTAGAAGCCTAGATAACTGAAACTGATGTACTTCGGCCATATTATGAGAAGACATGACTCACTAGAAACAATGCTTGGTAAGATGGAAGGCTCTAAGAAAAGAGGAAAACCACATTCCAGTAGATTGATTCATTCAAGGAAGCCATGGTTTTGAATTTGCAAGACCTGAGCGAGACTGTTAATGACAGGTTGACTTGGAGGTGTCTCATTCATAGGGATGCCATAGCTGAAAGTCAACTTGAAAACAGTTAACAATAAGGTCATGATCAATACTTTGAATTGTGCCCAGTCTCTGTTGTTCCAGTACAGCACTCTATCCAGTATGAACACTAGGCATGTGCAAACAATTTGGAAGAGTCGGAAATCGTAAGACAATCGGAAGTTTTGTAAGTTGGACACGATATCTGAAGCATTTGCGTGGCCCACACCAAATATTTTGGAATCGAAACTTAATCCATACTTTTTCGTTTTAGTTTTGTAAATCTCGGAAGCCTCTCAAAGTCAGTTTCACATTCAGTACAAGGAAGCAAAGCAATGCAAAGCCAAAAAGGCTGCCTGCCTGGATGCATGAATTAAAGGAGTCTTGGCATTAGGAGCCACGAACAGAGGGCGCAGTGAATTTTGGGACCAGTACAGAACTCTGGCAAATGTACTTTGGGAAGGGGAGGGGCCCTGTGCCAAAGAATTCAAAAGGCTCTGTCCTAAACTATATTTCCCAGCATGCATCAGAATCAGAAAGCCCCAATTCGGAGAGGAGATCGGTCTGTAACCAGTCAGAGTTCCAATACAATTGTTAATATTCTACACTATGATTTTTGTTTCTGGGTTAAGAATGGCAGTTCGTAATTCCATCTGAACATGAGGAAGAACGTCCTGACTGTGAGAGCTGTTCAGAAGT
The DNA here is from genome assembly GCF_025583915.1 of Anolis sagrei ordinatus. NCBI lineage: Eukaryota > Metazoa > Chordata > Lepidosauria > Squamata > Anolidae > Anolis > Anolis sagrei. Next base: position 13,412,165 of record NW_026844811.1, on the reverse strand, counting down.
AGAACTCTCTGCCCTGGAGCGTGGTGGAGGCTCCTTCTTCGGAAGCTTTTGAACAGAGGCTGGATGGCCATCTGTCAGGGGTGCTTTGAATGCAATGTTCCTGCTTCTTGGGGGGGGGGGTTGGACTGGATGGTCCATGAGGTCTCTTCCAACTCTTTGATTCTATGATTCTATAATTGGTTCTGTCATAAAAAACATGGCAAAAGTTTATTACACTGCAAAAACGTTGTCTTTGCGCAAAGGACATCATCCTCTACATAGCAGCACATTATGCTTTGTTGAGTCTTCACCAATTTAATGAAGTTTCTGCCACAAAAAACACTGGTTTATGTATTGTCTGTCTTTGTTAATGGTATAACGACATTGAACATTTGCAGTATATGTGTTCTGTAATCCGCCCTGAGTCCCCTCGGGAAGAAAGAGCGGAATATAAATAAAGTATATTATTATTATTATATTCACTTTTTAAAAAATTGCTGGAGTTTGGTACCCAAATGTTTCTATCTTGGGCCTCTCTTATGGAAGCCCCTCATCACCATAAATTTTCATTGCCATCTCCCAGCTGGTTCAGGAAGTTCATTCTTCCCATTCTTTTAATGCCCCCCTGGATACACATCCGTTTGCGGCCCTGATTTGCAGCTATCTGCTCCCTTCCAAGTATTCTCTCACATGCCTTCCATCAGAGGCCTGAGAGCCAAGGTTTTCATTACTTCCTAATGGCATATAGTCCGGTTGTATATATTTTTCTTTTTAAAAACCAATTAAAACCAAAACGTTAAGTAGCTCAAGCCGATCTAGCCCAGCCATTGATTTCGCCTGCTTTCCTCATCTATTAATGGGCATGCCTTCCCACTCGTAAATCTTCCTCGTGATGGATTTGAAAAAGCCCTTCCTTGCGTACCACCAGCGTAAATTCATCCTCCACATGTCTACCTGCCCTTGAAACCCCCCAAATGGTTCCCTTTCTGCATTGGCGAGCGTTGGCGTCCTTTGTGCATTCCAAGGGATGCTTTTTGCCATTTCTATCCTCTTGCAAACTTTCAAAACCAGGAGCCCGCAAATCGTTCTTGACCAAACCCTTGGTCCTCAATGTCTTCTTCAGAAGGATCATCCTCTCTTAATCCTTAATTACAGAGGAGCTGTCTCATTAGGCACTGTGGCTGCTTTTTACGCCATGCACACCTCAGACTAATGGCTTGCCCACACAAATAGCAAAAAGGCCGACGCACAAGGTTGGAACTGATCATGCAGGTCTACCCACATGCACAGACACATGGTGTACTACAAAGTACACTGTGCTGTCTCCTAAATGATCTTTCAAAGATGGCTGCCCATTTATTGGAAAAGCTTGAGAGAAAGACTCCCACAGTTGGTGGAGCCCCGAAGCAGCTACCAGCGCCTAGGAGACTTCTGTTGTACCCCAGAGCAGAATCACCTCTGACTTTGAACACCATATCAGCTGGGTAAAATCAGCAAGCAGTTTATTTAGGCATATATGTAGCCAAAGCAGTAAAAAGTAATCCACAGTAAAAAGTAAATCAGCAAGCAGTTTATTTAGGCATATATGTAGCCAAAGCAGTAAAAAGTAATCCACAGTAAAAAGTAAATCAGCAAGCAGTTTATTTAGGCATATATGTGCCTTGGACAACGAGAAGATCCAACCAGTCCATACTTCAGGAAATAAAGCCCAACTGCTCATTGGAGGGAAGAATAGTAGAGGCCAAGATGAAGTACTTTGGCCACATCATGAGAAGAAAGGAAAGCTTAGAGAATACAATTATGCTGGGGAAAATGGAAGGAAAAAGGAAGAGGGGCCGACCAAGGGCAAGATGGATAGATGGCATCCTTGAAGTGGAGCCGTGGCAACAGTGGGTTAAACCCCTGTGCCAGCATGAAGACCGACAGGTCAGCAGTTTTGGTCGGAGAGGCGGATGAGCTCCCATCTGTCAGCTCCAGCTTCCTATGCAGGGACATGAGAGAAGCCTCCCCACAGGATGATAACACATCCGGGTGTCCCCTGGGCAACGTCTCTGTAGATGGCCAATTCTCTCACACCAGAAGCAACTTGCAGTTTTTCAAGTCACTTCTGACACAACAAAAAAAAATCCTTGAAGTGACTGGATTGACCTTGAAGGAGCTGGGGGTGTTGATGGCCGACAGGGAGCTCTGGCGTGGGCTGGTCCATGAGGTCACGAAGAGTCGGAAATGACTGAACGAATGAACAACAACAAAATGTAGCCAAAGCAGCAAAAAGTAATTCACAGTAAAATGTAATCCAATTGATGTAAAGGAAAGTAGGAACAAAGAGTCCAAGGAAATCCATGAAACTAGGCACTTGAATCCATGAAAACTACAGAAGCATTTTCCATAGGCTAAACATGAACTAGGCAGACCTTGGTGCTGAAAACTTGGTGTTAATCCGACATTGCTTCAACTAAAGCAACCATCCCTCACAAGTAATGTATAAAACCTTCTCTGATTCCAAAACTGCTAGGAACGGATTCTTTCTCAATTTCAGTTTGCTATCTAACTTCTGTTGAAGTCTGTCCTTTGTGCAGCTACTTGGACATACAAAGACACTCATCACCTGGCATGACAGTTCCCAATGATGAGAAAGTCATGCCTTGTCCAACAGTTACATTTCCCTCATCCCAGGAACAAACTACTGAATCCCAGAATTAGTGTTGGCCCTGAAAGTTTTCACTGCTCAAGCAATATTATGTTTGGATCCCACTTGATTCATATAGGACATTTTCTCATACAGCTATCAGTCTTAACAAACAAGGGAGCCTCTGCATATGATGGGAAATTGTCTTGAAGATGTGCCCGTCCCCATCTTTCTCGCTGAGCATCTGCCGGAGTCCTCTGCCGCATCATGGCTGACTTTTGAGGAGAGCGAATCAATTAGGGTTTTTGAAAAACTCACGCCTGTATGGCTGGCCCCACTGAGTGCTGACATCAGCTTGACTTTATCACCTTCTTTAAAGATGAGTATTTTATTCATAAGGCTACGCCTCCCTGAATCCAATCAAGTTTCCACATCAATTAGGCAGACTGACATCAGGTTTAACTATGTTTCTCCCTTCCAGAATTGTCGGGTTTTTTAAGTCGCAAGGCTTGATCGTCCCGACAGAGTTGTGTGACGAATAATAACAATAAAAAAACAATAAGGATCTGGGATAATGTGTTGTCAGAGGCTTTTGTGACCGGAATCACTAGGTTGTTGTGAGTTTTCTGGGCCATATGGCCATGTTCCAGAAGCATTCTCTCCTGACATTTCACCCACATCTATGGCAGGCATCCTCCGAGGTTGTTAGGTCTATTGGAAACTAGGCGAGTGAGGTTTAATATATCTGTGGGGAAAAGAATTCTTGTCTGTTGGAGGCAGGTGTGAATGTTACAATTAGCCACCTTGATTAGCATTGAATGGCCTTGCAGCTTCAAAGCCTTGCTGCTTCCTGCCTGGGGGAATCCTTTGTTGGGAGGTGTTAGCTGGCACTGATTGTTTCCTGACTGGAATTCTCCTGTGGTTTTTTTTTAAAAAAATGTTTCTCTCTATTTACTGTCTTGATTTTGAAGGTTTTTTTACTACTGGTAACCAGATTTTGTTCATTCTCACGGTTTCCTCCTTTCGGTTGAAATTGTCCTGATGCTTGTCAATTTTAATGGCTTCTCTGTGTAGTCTGACATGGTGGCTGTTAGCGTGTTTAGAGGCTGCAACAGATTGAGAAGTCAATCGTGTTAACCATGCCACTGGTTGGGACCCTCACTCTGTGAAGACTGTGTGTTGATTGGCTGTGCACCGACCTCCGCACATTAAAAAAACCTCACACACGGGTGTTTTCTAAGATGGGTTTAAAGCTAACCTTAAAAACTCTGGCACAGACACCGAGAACTGGGAAACCCTGGTCCTTGAGCGTTCTAACTGGAGGTCAGCTGTGACCAGCAGTGCTGCGGAATTTGACGAGGCACGAATGGAGAGCAAAAGGAAGAAACCTTGACAGGGAGCGCCTTCACCTGGAAACCAATGCCCTCACTGTGGATGAACATGTGAGTCAAGAATAGGGCTCCACAGTCACCTTCATATCCACCGCCACTACACTTGGAAAGCCATCATACTTGGACAATAAAGGATGGCCTAAGTCAGGTGATCACAAGGGGGGTGTCAAAGGGGTCGCCAAATATCATAATAAAACAGTATTTTCTGTTGGTTATGTGATTTCTGTATGCCATGTTTGGTTCAATTCCATCATTGGTAGAGTTCAGAATGCTCTTTGAGTGTAGGTGAACTATAAATCCCAGCTACCACAACTCTGAAGGAGCTGAGGAGGTGATGGCCGACAGGAAGCTCTGGAGTGGGATGGTCCATGAGATCACGAAGTGTCGGAAGTGACTGAATGAATGAACGACTAAAACACAACTCTCAAATATCAAGGTCTATTTTCCCCAAAATCCACCAGTGTTCCCATTTGGGCATGTTGGGTATGAGTGCCACATTTGGTCCAGATCCATCATTATTTGAGCCCACAGTATTCTCTGGATGTAGGTGAACTACAATACCAAAACTCAAGGTCAATGCCCACCAAACCCTTACAGTATTATCTGTTGGTCATGGGATTTCTGTGTGCCAAGATTGGTTCAATTCCATCGTTGGTGGAGTTCAGAATGCTCTTAGATTGTAGGCAAACTATAAATCTCAGAAAACTATAACTCCCAAACGACAAAATCATTACTCCCCAACTCCACCAGTATCCAAATTTGAGCATATTGGGTATTTGTGCCAAATTTGTTCCAGGGAATGAAAATACATCCTGCATATCAGATATTTACATGACGATTCAGAACAGTAGGAAAATGACAGGTATGAAGGAGCAACAAAAATAATGTTATGGTTGGGGGTCACCACCACATGAGGAACCGTATTAAGGGAGGTTGAGAATGACTGGCCTAAGTAACTAAGTAGGGTAAGATGCTGCCTATAGAAGTGAAAGTTTAGTGTATCCTCCCTGAAGAGATAGTCTTCCTTCCCAAGGCTTCGTTCTCTCTCTACTGGGGGAAGAGCAATAGGCACCTAGAGTTTCCAATCCAATCAATGTAGCTCCTTTGAAGAGTTGTGCATGTTTGCCCAAAGGAGTGATGGGATTCTGTAGACAGCCGGTCCGGTCCCCAAGGCGGTCTCCTAGTTACCCCAGGGCAGCCTCTTGGTTTCCTGTTTTAAAGGCTGTCCAGAGGCTGTGGAGGTGAATCAGCGCATTTCTAGCCAACCTTCCCGAGGGATCCATCCCTACGCACCACAATCTATTTCCAAGTTAGCAAGGCTAATGCTTTGGGAGGTCCCAGAAGGACAGTCTTCGTACCACCTCTTTCCAACTGGAGAATCCGTCGATTACACCACTGTCTCCCAAGCCAAGAGGCACAGACACGCACACGCCCATCGTCCTGGGCAACGTGCAATTACATGAACCTACAACTCTATTTATTGGAGAGGCTTAAGGTGACGGATGTTCGGAACACCTGGAGCTTTGGGAAGTGGTGGATTGGTTGCCCGCGTGTGTGCTTTCAAGTCAGCAAGAAAGAGGTGCCAGAGATCCACAAAATGCACCCTCTTTCTTCTAAGCACCACAGAACAGAATTGTGATTGCAGTCCAGTTTGTGCATGTTAATAATAATAATAATAATAATAATAATGGCACACTGGGTGCAGTACCTAAAGACCTTGGCCTGCACTTAAACACAATTGACACTGACAAAATTGCCATCTGTTGGTTGCAAAACGCCACCCTACTGGGATCTGCATGCATTATTCGCTGATACATCACATAGTCCTAGACACTTGGGAAGTGTACGATGTGTGATCCAATACAACAACCAGCAGAGTGATCTTGTTTGCTGTGTACTAATCTTGTTATGTTTCTAATAATAATAATAATAATAATAATAATAATAATAATAATAATAATATATTTGACCCTAACCCTATCCCACCAAAGGGACTCAGAGTGGTTTCCAGCATGTATGGCAAACATTCAATGCCAATTCAGTGTTTGTCTTTTCTCCAACATCTAAGCACTTGTTGCTAGTATTTAGGGAATCAAATTGGTTTTCCTGGTGGCATTGAATTAATTTGCATAGGTCGCTTTTACTCAGGGGAGAACACTGAATTGAGTTACAAGCTGGGTAGATGCAGGGAACACCATGGATGGAGCACATCTGGATTTCAGGAACGCCTTCCTGCGACAAGGTCCCCCATGACCTTCTGGCGAGGAAACTACTCCAATGTGGGCTAGGCAAAACTACAATTAGGTGGATCTGTAATTGGTGAAGTGACTGAACACAATGTGTGATTCTCCCCAATGTTTCTAAGGCTTTCAAACGGAGGCTCTATGGCCATCTGTCGGGGATACTTTGATCATGCTTTCTTACATGGCAGGGGGTTGGGCTAGATGACCCAAGAGGTCTCTTCCAACTCTATGATTCTATGACTGTACAGCAGTGGAACTGTCTGCTCCGGAGTGTGATTGAGGTTCTTTCTTTGGAGGCTTTCAAACAGAGGCTGGATGGTTATCCGTCAGGGATACTTTGATGGTGCTTTCCTGCATGGCTGGGGTTGGGCAAGATGGTCCATGGGGTCTCTTCCAACTCTATGATTCTATGATTCGATGACTGTTCAGCAGTGGAATTCTTTGCCCCGGAGTGTGGTGGAGGCTCCTTCTTTGGTGGCTTTCAAACAGAGGTTGGATGGCCATTTGTTGGGAATACTTTGATCATGCTTTCCTGTATGGCAGGGATTGGGCAAGATGGCCCATGAGGTCTCTTCCAACTCTATGATTCGATGACTGTTCAGCAGTGGAATTCTTTGCCCCGGAGTGTGGTGGAGGCTGGAGGTTTTCAAGCCGAGGTTGGATGGCCATCTGTCAGGGATACTTTGATGGTGCTTTCCTGCATGACAGGGTGTTGGACAAGATGGCCCAGGAGGTCTCTTCCAACTCTATGATTCTATGACTAAGATTGTGATAAGATTGGTGATGAACACACGTAACTGGATAAGAAGTACAACCCCTTACTTCTGTGGGTGTGAGGACAATAGGCAGGGGCGGCTCAACTCATTATGCAAAGTAAGCATTTGCAGTAGAGTTGATTTTGCCCAGGGGCGTTCTTGAGGCGCTCTTGGGGGAAAATAGACCTTGACATATGCGAGTTGTAGTTACTGGAATGTATAGTTCACCTACAATCAAAGAGCATTCTGAACTCCACCAATGATGGAATTGAACCAAATATGGCACACAGAACTCCCACGACGAACAGAAAATATATATCAGTGATTGGTGGGGGGATACTATTTGCTTACTGTTGAAAATTACTTAGGGCCGCCTCTGGCAATAGCATATTAGGAGTGGCAATTGTCCTCCAAGGCAGTCCCAAGATCTTTCAGCTCTTAAAATGGTCCCTTGGCTGGAGAACTGTAGTAGTCTCAGAAGTCTCCAGGAAGAGTGACGCTTTGTTTGAAGGCGATTTACAGGAGGTCTGATACATTTTCTGAGCTTGAAGCATCCTTTTCCAAAGCTGAATGGTCACTGCAGGTTTGGCATATGGGCAAGCAGTGAAACACACTCTGTTGTGCCCTCAAACATCTTTGGTGTGCTTAATGATATTGTCGGTCTTGCTGTTGGCACCGGATGAATGACATGATACAGTGTTCCTTCGCTACTTCGTGGTTTAATATTTTTCAAAATCTGCGAAGCAGCGAGTCCGTTAAATAACGGACTCGCTGCTTCGCAGATTTTGAAAAATATTAATTTAAAATATATATCATGGTGTTTTCACTGTTTTGTGGGTTTTTGTCGTCGCCACCGCTCTCAGAGGTGCTTTCCCTCCTCGGTCCTCCCTCCCTCCAGCCTTGAAGGGCCTTTCTTTCCTTTCCTTCACTTTCTTTTAAGTGTATAAAGACTTAAAATAGTGTATACCAACAAATCTCTCAACTCCACCAATTATGGCATTGAACCAAACGTGGCATATAGGACTCCCATGACCAACAGAAAACACTAGAAGGGTTTGGTGGGCATTGACGTTGGGTTTGGGAGTTGTAGTTCACTTAGATCCAGAGAGCACCGTGGACTCAAACAATTATGGATCTGGACCAAACTTGGCACGAATATTCCATATGCCCAAATATGAACACAGATGGGGTTTGGGGGAAATAGACCTTGACATTTGGGATATGTAGTTACTGAGATTTATAGTTCACCTACACTCAAAGAGCATTCTGAATCCTACAAATGACAGAATTGGGGCAAATTTCCCACACAGAACCCCCATGACCAACAGAAAATACTTAAGGCCATCCAGTCCAACTCTCTTCACCAGGGCAAAAAGAATGTAATCAGAGCCCTCCTGACAAAGAGCCATCTAGTCATAAAGATAGATAGATATGATTCACACACAGAGAGAGATATAGTATCATAGATTTGAAAGGGACCCTTAAAGAAGGACAATGATATATTGCATGTTCCAGGGTGGGCAAACCAGACACTCTCCACATCAACACTGAGAAAGAGACAGCAAGAAATACTGTTTACCCACAAGCAGAAAGACATTATATATATTAGAAACCAACACTTCCTCATTACTTTATTTTCCAGATCAACAGACTGGGCCACAGCAATGCGTGGCAGGAGACAGCTAGTAATGTATAAATATTGAAATTAATGGAGCGTCCCTACTTCGCGGATATTCGCTTATTGCGGGAGGTCCTGGAACGTAAGTAGTGATAGCATGGCCCTCCTTGGTTTGAACACATCTTCTTTCTCCGTTGCCCACTCTGTGATTCCTGACAGAGAAAACCAGAGATGAAATGGCCCCAAAATGTGGAAAGCACGTTCTTTTTGCTCCCGCCAGATGTGGGGGGAAATAACTTGTTTTGATATTTGCCGGAGTGAATTAATGTGGGCCTTTGGATAAAAATCTCCGACACACCCAGATGACACTTCCACCCCCAGCCGCAGAAGGCGATAACATCATCGGCTGACTTTGCCACTTCTGTCTTTTTCGCCCTTTTCGAGGGTTATGAAATACATATTTTGTGTAGCTGGCTAATGCCAAAGTTTCAAAATCCATGTAATTAAGATTAATTTAAGAGCTGCGCTGGATCATCTTGTGGCATCCACCCATTAATTAAAGAAACACTTTGAATTTCAGGTGCCTGCCTTAATATTTCACTCCACGCTGGCACGGTTCAGGCGAAGTTGGCCGAGGAAATAAAAAACGTCCAGGTGTTCAAGGCTGGGAGTGATGGGTTGAACGGCGGCGGTTGTTTTCTCCTGGGAGACAAGTGCCCTCTTCTGGAAGGCCTGCCACTACATGCAGAGAGAACTCTTTTCCGTACAGTACGCTGATATGGGAACACAGGCATGAGAATGTCTCTTCTTGGGAAAAACTAACTCATTAATATAATGTGCCAATTGCATAGAAAATGAGCTGCAAGTTGCCAAGAGTTAGGAAAGGCCGCCCTGACCTCATTCTTATCATACCTGAGTTGCAGGTTTTGTACTGGGACAGGCCTTGGTTCATTGGGAAGACGACTCATCAGTCAGTTTGGTTTCTCTTGAGCAGCACATACACCAAAGCTATCGTTGTTTTCCTGGAATCCACTGGGATGGCTAAACTGGTACCTTGTCACAACATTTGCCCATATACGATTCTGGCACAGTTTTCCTGTCCTAATATAGTCTCCCCTATGAACCATCAAGGCTGTTAAGATCTTCTGGAGGGGCCCTGCTCTTGGCCCCACCACTGTCACAATCGCGTCTGGTGGGAACGAGAGACAGGGCCTTTTCTGTGGTGGCCCCCTGGCTATGGAACTCTCTCCTAAATGAGATTAGATCTGCTCCCTCCCTCCTGACCTTCAGGAAACTAGTGAAATCCTGGCTATGGTTTCTAATATATGTATTTCTTGCTGTTTCTTTGTCAGTGTTGATGTGGAGAGTGTCTGGTTTGCCTACTCTGGAACATGCATGTTCTGGTACAGCTGTACCAGGAGCTCCAACTTTATTTGCTTTGTATTAAATGTTTGCTTGCAGTCCTAGGTTTCAGGGACTTTGCAGATGGGTGGCTTCTTTTGGTTACAGTCATAGGGCAAGTCACCTGTCCATCATCGTTAAGTTTTGGTTCCGCCCCTTGCTCAGGGCAATTGGGAAGGGAAGGGAGCCATTTTTAGTTAGTTAGTCTCAGCAAGGAAAGCTAATGTACATGACGTGTGCAAGCTTCCCCTGTACAAAAGCTTCAACCCTTAAGACTTTCCGGGGGAGAACAGTCTTAAAGAGTCTCCAAATATTTCCAGGGAAACAGCCCTAAAGACCAAAGAACTCCAGCTGGAGAATATCTAAGCCTTTACTGGTAGGTCCACTCAGTGCTTCGAGAAGCAGTTCGACCCGGTAGCGGAGCCCACATCAGTAAGGGTTAGATTACAGTCAGCCTGGGAGAAGTTAAAAAGGGGACTTTCCTTTAAAGTAAAGAAGAAGTTATAGAAGACAGTTGCCTGTCCTTCGTGGGCAAGTCTAGGAAGCTACCAGTTGCATAAAAGCCTGGAATCATTTGTTTATCTTTACTGAAGACAAGAAAAGTTTATGTTTGATTGTTCATTAATAAAGGATTTTGTTATACTTCACAAGCTATCTAAAGATCATTTGTGGTGGAAAGCCTCTGAGAACTTCTCCTTGGGCCCCCTGGCTTCTCGCTGGGCAAAGGTTGCACGTCCTGTTGTAAAGATAATTCTTTACAGGCCCAGTGCACAACAGAACAATGCATCATATCATTGTCCTTCTTCAGGGGTCCCTTTCAAATGATACTATATCTGTGTGTGTGTGTGAATCACATCTATCTATACCTATGGCTGGAAGGCTCTTTGTTAGGAGGGCTTTGATTATGTTTTCTTGCCCTGGTGAAGGGAGTTGGACTGAATGGCCTTAACTATTTTCTGTTGGTCAGGGGGGTTCTGTGTGGGAACTTTTCCCCAATTCTGTTGTTGGTGGGGTTCAGAATGCTCTTTGATTGTAGGTGAACTTTAAATCCCAGTAACTACAACTCCCAAATGTCAAGGTCTATTTCCCCGCCCCTGCCCCCCCCCCCCAAACTCCATCTGTCTTCATATTTGAGCGCATGGAATATTTGTGCCAAGTTTGGTCCAGATCAATCGTTTTTTGAGTCCACAGTGCTCTCTGGATGTAGGTGAACTACAACTCCCAAACTCAAGGTCAATGCCCACGAAACCCTTCTAGTGTTTTCTGTTGATAGTCATGGGAGTCCTGTGTGTCACATTTAGTTCAGTTCCATCATTGGTGGAGTTCAGAATGCTCTTTGATTGTAGGTGAACTATAAATCCCAGCAACTACAACTCCCAAATGACAAAATCAATTTTTTGAGTGATGGTCACTCCTTGGGTTAGTAGGTTTCTTGAGGCCAAATTTAGCGGCAATTCATCCAGTGGTTTCTGAGTTATGTTAATCCCACAAACGAACATTACATTTTTATTTATATAGATTGCCCTCCCAACCCTGCAATACGCCTGCGAAACGTGGACTGTCTACAGACGTCACACTCAAGTCCTGGAACGATTCCATCAACGTTGTCTCCGAAAAATCCTGCAAATCTCTTGGGAAGACAGGCAGTCAAACATGCTGGAAGAAGCAAAGACGATGCTCCTATGCCATCAACTCCGCTGGCCTGGCCATGTTGTCTGCACACCCAAAGATCACCATCTTCCAAAACAGTTACTATACTCCCAACTCAAGAATGGGAAACGTAATGTTGGTGGACAGGAAAAGAGATTGAAAGAGGGCTTAAAAACTGTGGCATAGACACCAAAAAATGGGAAGCCCTGGCCCTTGAGCGCTCTAACTAGAGGTCAGATGTGACCATCAGTGCTGCAGAATTCAAAGAGGCATGAATGGAGGACGAAAGGGGAAACATGCCAAGGGGAAGAAGTGTCAAGCCAACCATGACCAGGACCATCTTCCACCTGAATACCGATGTCCTCACTGCGGAGAACAAGAATAGGGCTCCACAGCCACCTACGGATCCACCGCCAAGACACTACACTTGGGTTACGAGGGACCACCTAAGTAAATACTTTTTCGCCATTTCGAAAGCCAACTATTGCCATGGCCTGCCAATGAGTATACCTTTATGTTTAAGAAAACTAGAATTTCTCCTCCTCTTCTCTTTCCTGAGGTGTCAGTGTAACTCTACATGTGTTCTCATTCTTGGGGAAAATGTTCATGATTATTTCATTTTGTGGCGGTAATGGAAAATACATTTTAGTGCTTGTGTTCCACATTTGCAATTCATGTTTCCATACATGATTACATTAAGTCTGTGTTCTGTCATTTTTGATGAATGTAGCTTGTTTTCTGTAAAAAACAGACCTCGGGATGGAAAGTGACAGAAGTGAAGCCGTAACAAAGGGCGATAAATTTTTCATCGCGGTGGCACCAAAAGCACGAAGAAGCCCCCTGAAAACTCAAGGGCGGCTCAGGGAAAAGAGAGGCAAAAGGGCACTTCGGTCACACACGGAACGGTGACCCATCGTTATTGTCGAAGGAGCACGCAAGGGCAATAATGGGGCAGTGACAGCCAATGATGGCACATTTGGCTTGGTCCGGGGTTGACAGATTATCTTTTTATTATCAGCTCAGTGGAGCAAATGTCAGGAGTGAGTGGATTTTGCATTAGCCAATTGACCTTAGCTGGAGGAGGTGGGTGGTCGCTCATTGGCACGGCATCTGGCTGGCAGGTAAAAGGCCCAAAGGGATGAAGCCCCCGGGATCTCACTTTCCAGACCAGTGTTTCTCAACCTTCCTAATGCCGCGACCCCTTATTATAGTTTCTCATGTTGGGGTGACCCTCAAGCACAACATTATTTTCGTTGCTACTTCATCACTGTTATGAATCGTAATATACATATCTGATATGTAGGATATTTTTCATCCACTGGACAAAAGGTAAAGCTAAAGATTTCCCCTGCCATTAGGTCTAGGAGTGTCCGACTCTGGGGTGGGGGGTGCTGCTCATCTCTATTTCTAAGCCGAAGAGCCAGCATTGCCCATAGACACCTCCAAGGTCATGTGGCCAGCATGACTGCATGGAGCACCATGACCTTCCCACCAAAGCGGTATGTACTCACATTCATATGTTTGTGAACTGCTAGGTTGGCAGAATAATAATAATAATAATAATAATAATAATAATAATCTTTATTTATACCCTGCCACCATCTCCCCGATGGGGACTCGGAGCGGCTTACATGAGGCCAAGCCCAAACAACAAAATACAATAAAATACAACCGAAAATGCAAACAAAGCACAACATCATAATTACATAAAACATATAAATAAATAACGATATAAAATTACAATAACACAATCACAATAACAGGGGCTAACAGCGGGAGCTCAACCTGCTCCCCGGATTTGAACTGCCGATCTTTTGGTCAGCAAGTTCAGCAGTGTCACTGGACCAAACTTAGCACAAATACTCAATATGCCCACATATGAATACTGGGGGGTTGGCAGGGGATTGATTTTGTCATTTCAGACTCATAGTTGGTGGGATTTATAGTGCACCTATAATCAAAAAGCACTCTGAATTCCACCAACGATGGAACTGAATCAAACTTGGCACACAGAACTCCCATGACCAACAGGAAATACTGGAAGGGCTTGGTGGACATTGACCTTGAGTTTGGGAGTTGTAGTTCACTTACATACAAAGAGCACAGTGGACTGGATCTGGATCAAACTTGGAATGAAGACTCGATATGCCCAAATGTGAACACAGGTGGAGTTTGGGGGAAATATATCTTGACATTTGGGAGTTGTAGTTGCTGGGATTTATAGTTCACCTACAATCAAAGAGCATTCTGAACCCCACCAATGATAGAATTGGGCCAAACTTCCCACTTAGAACCCCCATGCCTTGAAGAGACTCGCTGGCATGAGCCTCTCTCCAGCCTCGCATGCTCTCCCTCACCACGCTGCCATGTGCTGAGCACGCCTGCTCTTCCCTCCCTGCTTGAAGTCTTAGAAATGTGCCTTCTCTTAGCTGAGAGGCCAGCCAATCACAGCCTAGGAGGGCTTTTGGTGGGAGGATGGGCCATCAATTTCCAAAAAGGAGGAGAAAGACAGACAGAGAGATCTTCAGCCTTCTCTGCCAAAGGGGCTCCTAAGACCATCAGAAATATATGTTTTCTGATGGTCTTTGATGACCCCTCTGAAACCCCTTCACAACACACCCCCCCCCCCCCCCCCCCCCCCGGGGTCCCGACCCCCTAGTTGAAAAACTCTGATGAATACCCAACATTACACAAATGAGAACCAGGACCAATGTGGAGTCTGGTCAAGACGACAAAAAGTTATTAATGAGTTCATTAAAGTTATTAAAAGGAACTAAAGGCTTCCGCGCAAAACAACCTTTGCTTAAACTAGTCTGTAATAGGAACGGATGCTGGGTAAAACCAATTGTGGCTAGAATGGATATCTGAATGTCAAAAAAAATCTCTCTGCCTTTTAAGTAGTTTTAGCAGCAACAGGAACATAAAAAGTATGAGAGAATAGGGCTAACCTCAAATGCATTTACATCTTGAAGCAATAAAATAACACACACACACAGAGGAAAAGCATGCCACGGACTCCGCTCGAGCAACAAGTGAATATGCTTAGAGATTTTTGGGTGGCTTTTAAAATAAGAACTTCCCAATCTTCATAACTTAACTGAGGGTTTCAAACACCTGAATGAACGAGAAAGCAAGTGGGTTTTACTCCTCCAGGAAATAGGTTTGAATACTTAGTTCTTAAAGTCTTGCTTGACTCCCTGTGTATTAATCCTCGCCACATTTGCCACCTCTTCTTTTGTGACAGGCCAGTTTAACATGATCCTCTCTATCTCTTTTGGGAAACAATGACACCCCTGTAACAGCAACTAAGATTCAGAAACAACTAGACTTGTGCATGGAATTAATTTCTTCTGTTTCTTTTGGTACCTTTGGTCTTTTTTTCGGTACAGTTTCTTTCGGTACCTTTGGTCTTTTCTTTCGTTACCTTTCTTTCGGTACCTTTGGTCTTTTCTTTCAGTACCTTTCTTTCGGTACTGTTTCTTTCAGCACCTTTGGTCTTTTCTTTCGGTACCTTTCTTTCGGTACTGTTTCTTTCGGTACCTTTGGTCTTTTCTTTCGATACCTTTCTTTCGGTACCGTTTCTTTCGGCACCTTTGGTCTTTTCTTTAGGTACCTTTCTTTCAATACTGTTTCTTTCGGCACCTTTGGCCTTTTCTTTTGGTACCTTTTTCGGTACTGTTTCTTTCAGTACCTTTGGTCTTTTCCTTCAGTACTTTTCTTTTGGTACCATTTCTTTCGGTAGCTTTGGTCTTTTCTTTCAGTACCTTTCCTTCAGTAGCGTTTCTTTTGGTACCTTTGGTCTTTTTCCTCGGTTCCTTTCTTTCGGTGCTGTTTCTTTCAGTACCTTTGGTCTTTTCTTTTGGTACCTTTCTTTCGGTACTGTTTCTTTCAGTAACTTTGGTCTTTTCTTTCAGTACCTTTCTTTTGGTACCATTTCTTTTGGTACCGTTTCTTTCGGTTCCTTTGGTCTTTGGGAGCTTGTAACAGTAAGAGCCCTCCCGGTACGAAAACCTACACAACACAAAAGCAAGTGGGAGTTGATCCTGGCTCCTCCTCTGCTTTTCTGCATCACAGTTTAATCTCTTTTATTAATCCACCAGCAAAGGGAGAGAAAACCCTAAATCCCTGAAAACTACTCTCCTCTTCCAGGTCATTGCTCTTCCATACCTGGAAGTGGGAAGCCTATTTAAAGTGCCTTGGAAAGAGTGCGTGGCTGCTGTCGTGGTGCAGCCTGGGAGAGAAAGTGCACGTGCGACTGCCTGCATCCGAGCGCCTCTCCTCTAGAGTAAGAAACCTCTCCTCTAGAGTAGAAACAGCTTAAATGCCTAAAATGACAGGAAGGGGAGCCTGGGAAGCCCCCCTCCCCCATAATAGGCTGATAGAAAAAATATAAAATGTTATAAAAATGCATCAAACAAATGCTGGAAATGTAATCAACAAGTAGGAACCTTCTTCCACACCTGGTGGACTTGTCCAAAAGCTAAGGAATTTTGGAACATTATTCATAGTGATATCCAAAAGATTTTAAAAGTACAAATTAAAAAAGAGCCGGAGTTTTTTCTATTAGGCATGTTAGACTTTGAAGGTGAGAAAAATAAAGAAAAACTA
Organism: Anolis sagrei ordinatus; assembly: GCF_025583915.1. Taxonomy (NCBI): domain Eukaryota; kingdom Metazoa; phylum Chordata; class Lepidosauria; order Squamata; family Anolidae; genus Anolis; species Anolis sagrei. The sequence continues at coordinate 13,395,891 of NW_026844811.1, read as the reverse complement.
TTCAATTATCTAACCACTGCAGCCATAATTGTTTTTGCAAATGAAATAAGTGGCGAATGAAATAAATACCCCAAAGGGAAGACTGGCAAAATAAAATCCTAGAGATAATGAATACGGACGAAGTAACATATTGGCTAAGGTCAAATCAAGGAATACCAATAAAACATACAAACTGGGACCTGGTAAAAGATTACAGAGACAATGGAAAACAGAGATTATTATATAAAAAGAATCAACTACAATTAAAGAAGACACAAAATAGGAGAGTGAACTATTTCCTCTACATATAACAAAAACTATTGAAGACCAACGAGGACTATATGGAAGTCCATTAATATTAATATTTTTATCCTTTTTTAAAAAAATATTATTATTATTATTATTCCTTTTTCTCTTCTTTGGGGTTTGTTTTCCCCTAATTCATCAATACTCCCACTTTTCCTACTTTCCTATCCATGACAATAATATTCTCCCATTTTCGATGTATAAATCTTACTCTCTCCTTAACTTCATAATACTCATTAATAAAAATATATCAAAAAAAAAAAAAAAGAAAGAAAAAAAGAAAACAGATCTTTTGGCACCCCAGGGCAAAAATAGATATCTGCCCTTCTGATTTCGGAAGGCTCCCGAAAAATGGATCGGGGCCCCCACTGAAAGCCGGGAAATGAAATGGGTCAAGGTCTACCACAAGCCTAGAGCCCATCTATATTTCTTGAGTTCACAAAACCGATTGTCTGGAAAAGCTCTGAGGAATGTCTATGGGCAAAACAGCTTGCGATGTTGTTGATTGTGGAACAAAAACATCATTAAATGGTGTCTGGCGAGGCCATAAGGAACAATCATGGTCAAAAACAGGGTGAGATGATAGGCACCAATTACTAGCTTATTAATTTTAAAAAAGCAACAACATAGAATGACGTCAGAGTTTATGGACAGCTGTCTGGTTTTGAGACATGTTAAAGGCCATCTTTAGAAGAAGATAGCAAAAGAGAAATATAGAAACTGCAAGTCACTTCTAGTGTGAGAGAATTGGCCGTCTGCAGTGTCTATTATACACTGACAAGACAGACAATGTCATCAAAGAATATGATGCAGAACTGCCCATTCACCAGCTCCATGGTTCAGGAAGGAAGGAAGGAAGGAAGGAAGGAAGGAAGGAAGGAAGGAAGGAAGGAAGGAAGGAAGGAAGGATCCAACCTTGTTTACACCAACCTATAAGTTTTGAAAGTGAGGAACGGCACACTCAATATGCTGTGTGCTAATTCTATTTAAATTACCTGGATAATATGCCAATGATAATGTAGTCTATGCACATTCAGAAAAAGACCTACAAGTCACTCTAAACACCTTTGCAGAAGCATATGAGAAGCTCGGCCACTCATTGAACATTGAGAAAACCAAAGTGCTCTTCCAGTAGTCACCAGCCAATCCCTCTGCTATGCCAGAAACACAACTTAATGGTGCAACATTAGAAAACATTGACCCTTTCCACTCCCTTGGCAGCGACCTCTCTGCAAAAGTCAACACTGACACAGAAATGCTATACTGCCTGAGCTTTGTGAGTGCAGTATTCTTCTGAATGAAGCAGAGATTGTTTGAGGATCAGGACATCCGTAGGGAGACCAAGGTGCTTGCTTATAAAGCTATTGCCCTTCCAACCCTGTTCTACGCCTGCGAAACATGGACCGTCTACAGAAGTCACACTCAATTCCTAGAGCAATTCTGTCAGCGTTGCCTCTGAAAAATCCTGCAAACCTCTTGGGAAGACAGGCGGACAAATGTTGATGGCTGGAAGAAGCAAAGACCACCAGCATTGAAGCGATGCCCCAATGCCATCAACTCTTCTGGATCGAATGCCATGTTGTCTAATTGCCCAAAGATCACCATCTCCCAAAGCAGTTACTCCACTCCCAACTCAAGAATGGAAAACGGAATGTTGGTGGACAGGAAAAGAGACTGAAAGATGGGCTTAAAGCTAAACTTTAAAAATGTGGCATAGACACAGAACTGGGAAGCCCTGGCCTTTGAGTGCTCTAACTGGAGGTCAGCTGTGACCAGCAGTGCTGCAAAATTTGAAGAGATACAAAAATCTCATAAAGGAGAAACGTGCCAAGGGGAAGGTATGTCAAGCCAACCCTGATAGGACCACCTTCCATTGTCATATGTTCTGCAGTTGATGGTGGTTGGTGATGGAAGGGTTAATGTAAGTATTAGTTCTAGAGGGTTTGGTAATCTGTAAGTGGGAGTTCATGGGTGAAAGCAATTAGGGGTGGAGGTGTGCAAGAGATGGGTCACAGCTAGGTGTTACTGGATTTAAGAAGCTAACCTTGAGACTGATCTTTGGGTGAAAAGTATCTGTTGCATTTTGGTGGTGGATGCTGCTGGCTTTCCCCCCAGGTCTGTTGGATTTTTCGGTATCCTGACCTGTCTCTTGTAATCTTGGAATCCTGGAACCTTGAACCTTTGGACTGGCTTTTGACTACGGTATAGATAATACTTTTTAAACAGAGGGCCACATCAGTCTCTCAGACTGTTGGAGGGCCGGATTATAATTTGAAAGAAACATGAATGAATTCCTATGCACACTGCACATATCTCATTTGTAGAATCATAGAGTTGGAAGAGACCTCATGGGCCATCCAGTCCAACCCCATTCTGCCAAGAAGCAGGAATATTGCATTCAAAGCACCCCTGACAGATGGCCATCCAGCCTGTTTAAAAGCCTCCAAAGAAGGAGCCTCCACCACACTCCGGGGCAGAGAGTTCCACTGCTGAACAGCTCTCACAGTCAGGAGTTCTTCCTAATGTTCAGAGGGAATCTCCTTTCTTGTAGTTTGAAGCCATTGTTCCGTGTCCTAGTCTCCAGGGCAGCAGTAAACAAGCTTGCTCCCTCAAGAGTTTTTTGTAGTGCAAAAAACTCTTGAAAACAATACAATAATTAAAATGAAGAACCATTTTAACAAATATAAACTTATTAGTATTTCAGTGGAAAGCGTGGGCCTGCTTTTGGCTGATGAGATAGGATTGTTGTTGTTGTTGTTGTTGTTGTGTGCTTTCAAGGCGTTTCAGACTTAGGTTGATCCTGAGCAAGGGCCAGGTAAATGACCTTGGAGGGCCGTATCTGGCCCCCGGGTCTTAGTTTGAGGACCCCTGATATAGACTCTTGATCCCTGGACTTTGTTTATTGAACTCTCGGCATTTGACCACTGGACTGGACCCTTTTGACTATGGAGTTGTTTTTGCTATCTTTATGTTTTATGTTTTGGTCTATTAAAACAGCCAGCAAGTAAGTGCTGTTTTAATTAAACTATTTGATAAAACTGAGAATTTGATTCATCTCTACCTAAATAAGGCAGAGCCCTGGCAATGTGACACTGATGTCCTCACTGTGGAAGAACATGTGGGTCAAGAATAGGGCTCCATAGTCACCTACGTATCCACCACCTGGAAGGCATACTTGGACAATGAGGGATGGCCTATGTAAGTAAGTATTTGGAGAACCAATGATCAGAGCCTGTTCTTCCTCCATTACCACCATTCATCATACTAAAACAATATCTTTTCTCTTCCTTAGGCAACCATGATGAAGTCCAGCCAATAGAGTCCAAGCAACCTCCCCAAGCTGCCCTCAATGTCTATTTGATAATGACTAATACTGCTTTTAAGTAAATATTTGGGGGGGGGGCTTTCTATATCCTTTGGAGGGGGCTCATTTTATTATTATCATTTTCTTATTCCCCCCTCTGCAAATAATGTAAGTGAGTCAGCGTTCTGGTCTCTCTCTGGCTCTAATTCAGTTTAAGGAGGGTAACCTTTGACTCCTTTTTACTATACTAACCCAGCTAAGAGAACACTTAGCGATTTCTCCACTATCTACTAAGAGAGAGTCTGGGTTGGGGGGGGGGGGGGGGGGGG